>JAUCNO010000029.1:0-26058 GCA_032353835.1 Enteromius viviparus
CAAAAAGTTGTGTTTCTGTTATTTACATGCTTATCAAAGTAAACAACTGTTATTAACATAGAAAGTAATTATAAGCAGTGAATTCATGTATGTCAAGTATGATCATATTAGCCCAGCTCTTTAACACTGCACTGGCTCCCTATTATACATAATTCAAATATAAAATCTTAAAATTTCTTCTAAAGCCCTGAATGGTTCAGCACCTCAGTACAGTATTTGATACTACCTAAAATACCAAAATCAACTGTGGGAGGCAAATTCTTTTCCTATTCAGTGCACAAACTCTGGAATAATCTACCTAACATTGTTTGAAGTTTAAAGACCCATCCCAATCCGCAGTGTTGTGCATGAACGAGTTCAAAAGTTCTAAATTACATAGACGACTGGTTGATCCTGGCAAGCTCACGGGCCGAGGTTTGCAGACATCGAGATGTTGTCCTGGCCCATACGAACTGGGTCTAAGATTTAATGCCAAGAATAGTGTTCTCTCTCCGGCCCAGGAAACGTCCTATCTAGGCGTAATATGGAACTCGGGGGGAACCCTTGGCTTTTAATCAGGGTAACTCGAGCTGGGGCTCGTACTCTGATGCTTTGGAGAAAACAGCAGTTCCTAGAGTCAGTGCTGTTGCTGGGGACCCAGACCTCTAAAAGATGCATCCCTCACCGGCTGGGGAGCGATCATGAGTGGTCACCCACCCAGGGATAGCTCATTCAACCCTCAAAGTGTATGTGGCGGCTATTTCAGCGTTTTCACATTCCTATCAATGACCACTCAGTGGGCAGACACCCACTAGTGGTGCGGTTTTTGCGGGGCGCACTAAGGCTGAGGCAAGTGGTGCACTCTAGGGTTCCAACATGGGACCTGACAGTGGTTTTAGAAGCCCTTTCTAAACCGCCATTTGAACCTTTAGGGCAGATCTCTGATCGTCACGTAACCATCTAGACAGTAATCCTGATGGCACTTTCCTCACTCAAGAGAGTAGGTGATTTGCAGGCGTTATCAGTATGACTGTATTGACTTTGCACCCGGACTGGTGAAAGCTTTTCTCTTCCCGCGAGCGGGTTGTATTCCTAAAGTTCCTACGACTCCACCGCAGCCTATAGTCCTTCAGGCTTTTTGCCCCCCTCCTTTACAAAAGGCAGGCCAGAAAGGACTTCACTACATTTGCCCAGTGTGAGCACTGGACATGTGTGTTCATAAATCAGCAGAGTGGAGGAGAGCAGACCAGCTGTTTGTATGCATCGGCCCTCCGCGGAAAGGTCTACCTGCATCAAGGCAGACGTTGAGCAGGTGGATAGTGGATGCTATATTTATGGCTTATGACAGACAGAAGACCACAGCCACACACCACTTGCCACAACGGAGACGAGGAGAGGAATCACTGGAGCTGGAGAGAAAACAAAGGATCAAGGAGATTTCTGCATGATAACAGGTAAGTACAATCTCTAGAGATGGAGTAACAAGAGTCCACTTTCGTTGAAACAAGCTCGGACAAAGTGTGCATAGTGGTGTGTGGTTATATGTGTGTCTTGATTGGTGCTGAGATCCCATTCAGGTGATGGTGACAGGTGACTAGAGTTCAGGCACTGGAGTGAGGGTGGAGCCTGGTGTGGATGTGTCACGGTCTCGTGTAGAATCAGGCAGGATACGACAGGACAGGAGATTTCTTGATGCAGTTTAATAAAGTAAACTCATTGAATACAGACAGGCGACACAAACTCAAAGTAACGTTAATAATCGGACGAAGGACAAGACAAACTGAACGGGCTTTTAAACAGGATAACATAAGGGAGAAATTAGGACAGGTGAGGAACACAGGTGGAACGGGTAACTCATTATCTAAACAAGGACAGGAACATGACCAAATTAGGAAAACCAGGCTAGAAAACGAAAGCAAAACAAAACCATGAAACACAGATATAAGGCGTTACAGGATGTAACGTAGAATTTTTTAAAAAAGGTTTTCTGACTCTGAAACTAAACTATTTTTGCAATTCTTCAGCTGTGGTCCTTTAGGAGTCTTTAGCCACTCAAACTCAAACATTTTATGTTCACTGGAAATTCTTAATTATTGATACTTAATTATAAATGGTAATTTTCACTGCTCTAGCTCTTTTCTTAAAGCCACTTCACAAATTGGTGAAGCTCAATTATCTTTTGCAGCATATAAGAAATATATTCTTTGTTTTTTCTCATTGTGTTGATGATCAAGGGATTTTGGCTTTGTTTGCCCTCTTATATATATCATATATAACAGGAAGCCAAGGATGGATGTTTTCATGTTCCTAATCACCCTGGAGTGCTCAAAATTGTGAATATGAATGAGAATATACTTCAGAGATATTTTACTCATAAAATTCTAGGGGTGCCAAAAAATGTGGCCAACAAGTATTGGAGAAAAACAAGAAATGTTTCTTGAGAACCAAATCAGCATATTCGAATATTGATCTAATATATAGGTTATATATTAGATAATTATTTATTATAGATTATACATTATTAGATAATTATTAAATATACATTGTATATTTAAAATTAACTAAATTAATAGTTAAAAACAGAATTTTAGGGTTATGCATTTTTTTTATTTATGTAATGTTTTTTTTTTTTTTAAATCTGCTATTCTGCTACCTGCTAAAAACACCTGCTATTTGTTTCTGTCTCTTGCCTTTGGTTGTTCACTTTGGATTATCTCTGTACTTCTACAGTTATCTACAGATAGATCTCAAATTGGCTTTAATCTCTGATTCATTGCAATTTGATTGTATCAGTTTAATAAATTTCATGTTAATTAATTGCATAATATACCATATTTTCACTTACAATATTGCACCTGCATAAGTGGCTGGTGGTTATACCAAGCCATCATTCCTCCTTAACCCCATTTGAAATATCCTTAGCCATTGTGATTCATCTCCTTCCTGTGGCAATGAAAAGATAAAAGAGCGTTTGAAGGAGAAAGACTGGCGAAAAAGAGGTTGACCTGACCTCAAGCCCTGGAGGTGACTTGTTCTTTCTACCAAACGAGGGCAGCTTATTTCCCAGCCTCCTGCTGTCGGCCTCTGCGCTCCTGAAAAGGATGAGAACCCTTCACGCATTCACAATTAGCCAAAGCAAACAACACTCTAATTGACAAGCTTCCACCATAAGGAGCAAGACATGCAGACTTCTCGGGTCTGAGTAGTCAAGTTATTTGACTAATGAGATCATTTGCACCACAGATCGCATCACACTGTCACAGGCTGGGTAAATCACAGACAGTCATACTGAGAGAGCATCTGAAGCATGCTTTGCTTGAGCTGAAATGGCTTTTAAAGGAGTTTAGATTAAGGATGTTGAGATTAAAAAGTATAAAAATGCTGGCGTGGGTGACAGGTTATTTGTTAAAAGTGTCTGTTTGCTTTGCCCTCGGGTATAATTATGCAAGAGATGGCTGAAAAGGTTATGAGCATTCGCTTTCTGGCATATTGAAGATGCCTGCCATCATCACTCTCTTATCGATGATAGCAAATTAAAGTTGAAGTAAGGAACTTTACTTGCCTTCTAGACATTTTATATAGTTTTTTTTTTACTGTACTGAAATGTTATCTCCCAAAAACATTCTCAGAACATTGAACATAAATTTAGAACATGGCAAGGTTTTTCTAGTTACGTTAATAGACCATTCGTTCAATGTTATCTCATCTTGGTTGTCTTGACCAGATGTTCTCATTCATGGAATATCTTTTAGAAACGTTTTGTATGTTTACATTGCAGTAACGTACTTAAAACAAGAACCATGCCAGTAGTTGGCAATGTCACCTTGTAAACAAACATTATATACCTGCACCTAAAATCATTCAAGTTCATTTTTCCTCATTGATTTACATACAGCACCCCATATTGACAAAAAAAAAATGTATTCAGATTTATGAAAAAGAAAAACTGAAATATTACATGGTCCTAAGTGTTCTGTTTGCTCTATGTTAAAAAACAACTGAAGGACTCCAATATTAAAAGATGATGGAAAGATGGAAAATAAGATTCTCTGCTCTGATGAGACCAAGATAGAACTGTTTGGCATTGATTCTAAGTGGTATGTGGAGAAAACCAGGCACTGCTCATCACTTCAATACAGTCCCAACAGTGAAGCATGGTGGTGAGAGCATCATACTGTGGGGGTGTTTTTCAGCTGCAGGACAACTTGTTGGAATCGAGGGAAAGACGAATGTTGCCAAGTACAGGGATATCCTGGACCAAAACCCTCTCCAGAGTACTCAGGACCTCAGACTGGGCCAATTTTACCTTCCAACAAGACAATGACTCTAAGCACACAGCTAAAATAACGAAGGAGTGACTTCACAACAACTCCGTGACTGTTCTTGAATGGCCCAGCAAGAACCCTGACTTAAATCCAATTGAGCATCTCTGGAGAAA
This sequence comes from Enteromius viviparus, assembly GCA_032353835.1. Lineage (NCBI taxonomy): Eukaryota > Metazoa > Chordata > Actinopteri > Cypriniformes > Cyprinidae > Enteromius > Enteromius viviparus. The sequence goes on from JAUCNO010000029.1 coordinate 4,418, forward strand.
CTTAAAAATGGCTGTCCACCAATGTTTACCATCAAACCTGACAGACCTGGAGAGGATCTGCAAAGAGGAATGGCAGAGGATCCAAAAATCCAGGTGTGCAAAACTTGTTGCATCTTTCCCAAAATGACTAATGACTGTATTCAATCAAAAGGGGCTTCTACTAAATACTGAGCAAAGGGTCTGAATACTTAGGACCATGTGATATTTCAGTTAATCTGTCAAAATTGTCAATATTGGGTGCTGTGTGTACATTAATGAAGAAAAAAAACTTAAATGATTTTAGCAAATGGCTGCAATTTAACAACGATAGAAAAATTTAAGGATACTTTCTGTACCTACTTTATACAGCACTATGCAAAAGTCTTAGGCCACTAGTATTTTCACCAAAAAAGACAGTTATTTCTATCTTTTGCTGTAGTGCGTTAGTTGGAAATATCAGTTTACATTTCCAAACTTTATTTTTATTAATTGTAATAATGCAGTGAGATTATTGTCTGAACAACAGCCAGTGCTCCACACAGAGATCTGATCTGATTATTATCCAATCTGTCTGGAATGACATGAAGTAACAGAACAAACTGAGACAGACTGAATCCAGAAGAACTGTTGCAACATTTTCAAATTGCTTATATATCTGTCAGGCATTCATCACAACCACCTCTGCATCGCCTACAGCACCACCCACTCTTTCTTCCTCACTGGAGTTCTGATCATGCACACCTGGATCTTATTAGCACACCCTATATATAGGCAATTCCTTCATTCAGCCAGTGTCTGGTCTACCGTTCACTACCCCTACGTTAGCGCCAGACCTTGATGCTCAGACTTCTCCAGTGTGTGCTGTAACAGAAATGAATTTGTACAGTAGGTTCAAGGTTCCCGATTCAAGGTAGGCTTTATTGTCATTTCACACTTATACAGGTATACAGGGAGACAAATGGCGAGCGCTCTGGATCTACAGTGCAGACATACAATAGTGCAAAGAAAGGACTACAATTATTTAAATGCATCAAATTGAAAAGAAATCAAATAAAAATCAACAAAGACAAACATTTTACAAGACAAGAATGTAGACTATAGACTATATGTTGGCAACTAAGAAAAATGGCAAATAAGCTGCCATTCTGGATTGCATGAAAAATAGAACGCAAGAGAAGAAATCACTTTTTTTTTGCTTATCTAAGTTATTTTTTCTTATTTGTATGGTTGAATTGAATCACTGAAGGTCAGCAGCAAAAACAACTTTTTTGTACGTTATTGAGTTATAATAATGAATTTGCATTGCACAGGAGAGTTGTCATTCAATTAACGGGGAAAACAAAATAACTGGCATTACTTATTTGAAAAAGGATATCTGATATTCCCTGTAATTTAAGTGTTAATATATTGCTGGCTTCTGCTCACGTTGCAGTGATAGGTGAAAGCTCAGCACATTCCTAGATAGAAATCTTGTAACGAAAAGCGCGGTTGTCTATCAAGCTTCTTCTACAGATCTTACATTTAGACAAGACTTATCTCCAAAATCACTGCTGTTTCCATGCGACCGGGATTCCCCCAGCGAGAACGCTTCCAAAGCCCTTCCAAAACCTCTACCACCCACTGAGAAAAGAGCTGGTTTTCATACTTCTGTAAAATATGAAGTGACCTGTGGAGAATATGGTTTAGAGGAATAACCATCAGAAGGACGAAAGCTGTCTTTGGTCACTGCGGAGCTCAGATCTGCCTGTCTTTTGTCAAATAGTAAATATAAAGAACACTTTAATTTAAGCTTGAGTTGAAACAAAGCTCCTGCATTCTCCCAACTTTTAATCTTATTGATTTATAGATCTTGTTGTCATTGTGAGGTTGCTGGATCTAAATCCAAATAGGAGAAGTTTACGATTTCAAAAGTGAATTTGCTTTTACACAGTTCAACAAACAAAAGGTTACTGCTGAGAAATGTACAATGTAGACAAAATATAGTTTTTGACAACAATTTATGTGCTACTGCTGAACATAGCTTCAAACAATCTTGCATCTTCGATCGCTACAAAGTAGTGTCGTTTTTAGACAAATAATCTCAGTGAATGACTCACTCAAAAAAACAGTACGTTTGTAGTATGAATAAAAATATCGCCACCTGCTTTTTTTCAGCCATTCATAGGTCTAATCGTACACAAATGTGATCTAAAGAAGAAAAGCACTACCATGTTTCTCTACGGGCATTAGCTTCTAAGCTTTCAAATGTCAACGAGCTTCACTGTGAATTACAAGTGTATCAAAAAACAAACACCAGGAGATCCTAATGTTGAAGAGATGCCTGAGGGACCACAAAACCGCATTAGGTCTATTACTGTTCCAGTACATCAAACAGCTCCTGTGAGATACCTTCACAGGACCATTACGGACCAGCATCCACAATAGCAAACTGGGACCAATACCCTTTAATATCACAATATTGTGCTGAGTGTTACTGGACCTCCAATAAACTGGATTAAAGGATCTGAGGGGAAAAATTGATCTTGCATTCTGCAATCTAACCTAGGGGGCCTTTAAAGGCTTTCTCCACAGATAACTGTCACTGAAGGACAAAATACTGTCCTTGAGACCAGAGAGCGTCTGTCCGTGCATGACTTAAAATACCAAATTTCTCTGATAATATCCACAGAATCCCTCATGTGCCAAGAGTGTCACTGTCAGAGCTTTGCTCTCTGAAATCAATTTTATAAAGTTGGAAATTACATTCTGCCAGTTTCAGCTTATGTCTGAAGGGCGTAAAGACCCCGTTCACCTCTCATCATTGGATAATCCGCTCAGGAGCACACTACAAACTCCCTAAAGTGCACTCTGTTGACACTGATCATTTACAAGGACATGTACAATAGCTCTTGTTAAAGTGCCCCACCGCAACCCTAAGACTGGGTGGAGATCGAACTGAGACTCGCACCTCAAGGTTTCCTTCATGTCAGGTAATAAAGTGAAATTATGTGCCACGACACTGCTTTCTAACATGTAATTGCTTTCGACCTGATCTCATCATTTGTGATTAATGTGTCATGCAGGGTGAGGGGAAATGTGAGTGCTGTTCTCTATTCACTCTTTACAGTAGGCTACTTACAGTAGTAAACTTCCTACTTCACAGTCCCTCTAGTTAATGTGAAACATGTTGCATTAAGGAGTCACACTATGTGAAGCTTTCAATGAGAGCCTGGTTTTGAATCTCAGAACAAAACAAAGGTTAACCCAGTATGATAGTTCAAAATAAGATACATTAGTTACAAATGACATTTCTGAGTAATGTAAAGCCACTTTTAGGCCTAATATTATTGCATTTTAAAGTGAGGAAGTCACACTGCAAGTTATAACGTTGCATTTCTGAATTTTAAAGAAGACACACTGCAACATGTAAAGTCACATTATGAGTTATAAAAACTGTTATAAGAAACAATGTCAAGATTTAAAGATACATTGTGGATAAACAAAGTCATATCGTGACATTTAAAGTCACATTACGGTTTAGAAAACTCAATTAGGAGAAATAAACTTTGAGACTTTACATTTTATAGTCAAGCTGTGAGATAAAAATCACAGTAGAGATATATAAAATTACATTGTGAGTTATAAGATCATGGTTATGAGAAACTGTTGCAGCTGTGAGATGTCGGGTCACATTGTAGTGATATAAAGTCATACTGTATTATGTGCATTTTGCAATTATGGGGAAAAATATTGCAACTGCAAGATTTGAGATAAAAACAATGGGAGATATGAAGTTACATTGTGAGCTATAAAATCGCAGTTAAGAGAAACTTCCACATCTGCAATATTTACAGTCACATTATGTAAATATAAAGAAATATTGTGACATGTCAAATCACAATTATAAGAACTGCAGAATATAAGGTCACGGCGTAAGATAAAACCACAATATAGATGTAAAAAATTCCTTTTGTGAGTGAAATGGCACTACAAGAAACAAAGTCACGTTTGGTATTTAAAATTACACTGTGGAGTCATATTACAACATACATGTAAAATAAAAAAAATTAACAATTGCATTTTTTTTTCATTTCTTGTATAAAGCCTAGACAGAAATGAGCTGATATTATAAAAAAAAAACAACAAAAAAAAAACTGAGCAACGTTTAACTGGAGCATATGGTTATTCAAAGTAGTAACACCTACAGTATAAGCATATATTTAACAGCTGAGCTGTAGTATAAATCTCTGCTGTACAATTTCATGGTTAGATTCATGTTGTACAATCCTGACATAAGCCATTCAGACAGCTGTTGTCGTAGTTATTTTTATCCTAGCGTCAGCTCAAGATGGTGAGATCAGGTGAAGTGCCATCAACCTTTCCTGTACATGTGGCTTTTACTCTTCCGCTGCGGATAAAGCAATTTGCTTTCATACACAGGCGTAGTTGATGAGTTATATGTAATTCTCAGTGCTGCTTTTAGTCCCTCTGCTCCTGGGTTAGAATAGGGCTGCTTTTCATGGGGAGATGGGGTTTGTGATCTGTGCCGTCCCTGGAGACGCATCTGGAGCAGGTTAGAGTGCAGGCTACTGTCACCATCTTCCACCTCACTTCTCTAATACTGGTCTCCAGTGAGCCCGTTTCACCGGAAACAATGGCACATCAATATTTTAGAGCTCTGACGAAAAAAAAATAGTCGGCCTGGAGGTTATTTTGGTTTGTAGAATACTGCTGCTTATAAGAGTAACACAATTTTTTATGCTGTGAACTTTACTCTCATGCATGTTTTTTCTTTACTTCCTTCCTATGGTCTTGAATAAATCTAGCCTTGTTTGTTAGATTTAGTGCTGCTGGAACTAATATTTTCCATAAAAATATTTCCTGATAAAGAAATTAGGAATTTAAACATCCGGCTTTCAATGGAACACATATGTGTGAGGAGCAGTATGCTAATCGGGTCTATCTAGCAGAGAAATCTCACACCGGTGTAGGCCAGACATGTGCTGTCTATTAAAGGTCAGGGGAAACATGTTTGCCTGAGTTTCCTCCCATTCTCTCTAGAGCTTCCTTTCTCTTTGGAATATCATGACTTTTAAAAATGATCTTCCTCAATATGTTTCACAAAGACATATTCGCCAAAAAAACAAAAAAATGGCCTAAAAGAAAAATAAATGACATATTTATTGCAGAACAGTAAAAATAGACTTTCCTTGTATGTTCTTGAATAAATATTCACAAAAATGTACAGTATCAAGGTCTTTGTAATTTTTTGAAACGTGATATTAATAATAATTTTAAAAAATGTATTACTATTAATAACTCTAAACACTAAAAGCTGTATCTTTACATACTCTTCAAATATTAATTTAGACCACTGCAACCTTGATAGCAACTTATCCAAATCTCATTTGCCTATCAACACTACATCTGAATCCAACCAGGTTGTTAAAATCATCATTAAGAAAAAAATATAATAAGGGCACACCAAGGAAAATAACAACACGAGTAAATAAAGAAAAGATCGACTTGTCATTTTTCAGAAACTTTTTTTATTTTCTCTCTAATGATGTGTCTCACAACTCAAAAACAAAGAAATACTCCTAATTAGGACGCTAGCCTCATTTTTGAATAAACAAAAAAAATAAAAAATAAAAAAGCAAGAAGAAAGCACATTTGAGCTGAAGGGTGGAGCACTCATGCAGCAATCAGTCAATAATGCATCCAACTTAGTACAAAGCCCTGAAGACACAAGTGACAAGCTCCTCCAGTCCCTATAGTTTTACTATGGATGAAATATTGACAGGTTTTAAAGTGACAAGGCACAAAGGTGATTGCGACTCAAAGCGTTCTCAGGCCTGTCTGCATCTATTCTGGTCTCTCATCCACTAGACGGATAAATAAAGAAACACACTGCAATCCATCAGGCTTAAGGAAATTTTTTTAAAGCTCTATCCTGAACGACTCTTCAATCCTTGCTTTACTCTTTCCACGAAATAACATGAAAAATAAATATATTTTGTGGGTATGACTTTACATTTTTAATGTTCCGAGTTCTTTTTCTTTACAGCGGTTAACCTACGTTTTTCCTTCAAGGATTTGCCCCGAAGTGCCTTTCTCACACATGTGGAAGATTATTTAAATACACCATGATACATAATAAATAAAAAAAAAATAACCATACTTGGTACTGATACAATTTTAGAGAGTTGTTATCAATACGATTTAGTTATTTTTTTTAAAGATGTATAAATATAAAATGTCAAGACCATCTACAGCCTAAACCTCATTACTGTATGTAAACACAACAATGTCATCTTAAACTGGCAAAAAAACAATTATGCAGCTTTCCCATGCTAACGCTGGCTTGATAACAAACTTTCCTCATGAGAAACATTGTGAACATTCCTAATGGAATACAACACCGGGTCAATCATAAAGTTACACATGGCAGTTTCTTGATCACACACTAATTCCCTGTCGGAATAATCTGGGCAAGTTTAAGGGAAAACGCCTTAAGTGGAAAACAACTGCAGCTGTGGTCCATAAATTTACAAATTCAGCAAATGTCTCTTGTTTTACACTGCAATAGTGCAGTGAAATCACAGCAGGGAATGTGCATGTGACATTCTCTACAGCTTTTACATTTACAATCATTGTTTAAAAGACATGATAAAGAATCATTTCTCAGACCTGTGTTAAATAAATGTATTAGATCACTTCAAAAAGTATTCTGTGCACCACTGATAATGAATTTCTGTTTAATACAGTGAATTTAAAAGGCAGCGGTTTTATGCTTTTGTCGCTGTGATGTGACTAATAGTGTCGAGATGGGAGACTATGATGTGCTCATTTTCTGGATAGGTGTTAAAGCAAAGCTACACAATTTCTTACTACAGAGTGCCACCTACTGGTTATACAAGGTAACACTTTCAAAGGAGTACTGAGTTCTTAGAGAAAACGTCTTATTTTCTTGATGTCAAATATTTACAAGACCTAACTATTTCATCGTATTAGTTATAATTCATGTATGGTTACATATACTACAACACGCTGTGTTCAATATACTCTAATACCAGGCTCACCGTAAGAGAATGACTCATCAATGGAAAATGTTACAAAATGACTTTCTCTAAATTCAGCAGACATGATTCAGCATGTGGTCTCTTGGTCTAGGTTGAAAATGAGGTAGCAGGTCTCCAGATGGTCTGTCCCGATCATGTGCTGGAATTGTGGCTGTAGGTCTTCTGGCATGAGGCCATTAAGAAAGTGCCCGCTGATTTCCTCATAGACCGAGGCACCAACATCTTCTATAAATCCAGAAAGCAGACAAGCATTTACTTGAATATGCATAAACTCTCTAAGAAGAAGATGTGTTGGCAAACAGTACCAAAAATAATTCAGATATCTGCAGATGTATTCGATTTACATGACGCAAGACAAAGTCTATGTGGCGTTTTTCAATTATTTAAATCGTTTTAAATGCTCTGAAACAATGATAACCATGTATCACTGCAATGTTTATGTAATTATGTAATCATTCTGACTGTGATTCATCATTGATGTAAAATACAATTAAGACAAAAGAAGGAAACAACACAATTAAGTGAATGACGAAAAAAAGAATGTAATTAAAATGTCAAAATGTGCATGTTTACCCATGTATTTTTCTTTTAACACTTTCATCGTGACAGAGAAACCACCTGCGTCTTTGAGCTCCAGTTCTACATCAAGCACGTCATTCTCTGAAACACAGTTCATGGCATCTCTGGCGTAGCTGACCACTTCAGCCAGGCCATCATCCTCAGCTTCTTCAAAGTCATCTGGATAGTCAGAGATGTCGTCATCTTCAGACACAACTGTCAAAAGCGAGGGGAAATAAGTGTAGAGAATCCACAAAGGTGTTGGAAAAGCATGAAATCATTGTTGGATCACCATCAGCCTACGCCTGATGCCTTGGAGATATAACCCAAAAAATAATAATAAAACAATATAAAATTTTAATACGATTACATCACACTCTTACCACTAGATTCCTCAAAAGCCTCTTCAGCCACATTGACAAAGCTGGAGGACACGTCTTCCCTTGAAACATCCTCTGAGGAGGCATAGCTATCATGTTCGTCAAAGTCCTCTGAATAATCAGACTCTGTTCCTTCATGGGCCACTTCTTCCTCATCAGTGCACGATGTCTCTGTTTGCAGAGCTGAGGCACTATCCGTTCCACTTTCCATAGATGTCATCATTCCATTAAAATCTTCTTTTGTTTGAGCTCTGGTTTCAGCATTCACCTTTGTTAGTTCTTTCTCCTGTTGCGCGATGAAGCTTCCCAGATGTTCTTGCATATAGGCCATGCTAAGTATGCTGCTCGCACTCGGTCTATTCTCAGGAACCAAGGACAGCATTTTCTCGATTAATGTATGAATGCCTTCCGAATATCTCTGGGGGATCTGGATGTACTCTCCTTTTATAATCTTGTAAAACAGACTCAGGAGATTTTTAGCTTCAAAAGCTGGTTTGAGGGCACACAGCTCGTACAGCAGGCAGCCAACAGCCCATATGTCAGATTTGGTGCTGTATGGGACATCCTGACAGAGTTCAGGACTCAGATAGCTAGGGGTTCCTACACAAGTAGAGGCCATATCGAGCGTGTGGTTCATTATCTTTGATATTCCAAAATCTCCAAGCTTTATCACCCCTCTCTTGGTTATCAGCACGTTGGAAGGCTTGATATCTCTGTGAAGGATTTTTTCAGAGTGGATATAACTGACGGCCATGACTACTTGCACAAACCAGTCCATAATTTTGCTTTCTGCAAAGTATTCCCCACTCTTCTGCTCTTTAATGTAGTCGTCCAGCGTTCCACCGTCACAATAATCCATAACAATGTAAATATGCTCATTAGTCGTGTCAAAGAAAGTGTCGATCCATGTTATAATATGAGGATGCTTCAAGCTCCGGAGAATATGTGCCTCTTGCAAAACAACATCTTTGGTCTTTGTTTTTCGGGAACTGTCCACGTGTATTCTCTTGACTGCACATAATTTCTTTGTATCGACATGTTTCATTAACATCACAACACCTGCTCCTCCTCTGCCAAGAGTCAGGACTTTATCATATTTCTCCATGACACTTTGAATTCAGTAAACATGTTCTTTATTCATTTGCTGGTCGCAGGAACGTTTCTATTGTGCCATTGAGAGCTGAATATGATTACGGCCACTTATCTTCTGGATAAAAATTGGTTTATCTAAAGAAAACAAAAGATATGTAAATTAACTTGTAAATTGAAAGTTTTATTTAAAATATTAATATTTAAAATCTTTATTACCTGTGAGTCATCATGTTTTACTGACAAAAACGAGTCAAATGTATGTATTTTTAAGATAATGCGTCGTCGCCTCTCGTGTCAAGTGCAGAAGGCGGCTTTGTTGTCTTTTTGTTACTATGGCAACAGCTGCTCCTTAACAACCGGCAATCTGATTCGCTCCGATCAATAGCTGCCTAAAGGCGAATTACTTGCTTAATTTGAGGGATGCGTGCGTAATTTAAAATATAAATGCTTAAAACCGATAACATTGAACATTTTAATGATTTTTTTTTTTTTTGCAATAAAAAAGTAGGCTACAGTCATCATGAGGGTGTGTGGTGTTCTGTTGGGTTGTTCGCGAGCATCCTTGCTGACGTTTGGCACATTTGCGAAAAAAATGCATTGATAATCCTACTATTATTATCTGTTTTGTTACTAATAAATAAAATATTAACTATAAAATATTTCATAAATAAATAAATATTTGTGTCTCTTCAATGTAATCAAGCGCATAATGTCCATTCATATTATGCGCAAAGTTATATATTTGAAATATAGTATCATTTCTTTGCATTGGTCCAACTGTTGTATTTGCATATGTCGTTTACCACTCGGCGCAGACTGAAATAACGTATACCGTAAAACTGTTGGCTGGTGTGTAATTTTCAGTCTAACCGCGTGGGAATCTGCGTTAACGTAACTAGCTGGTGTGTGCTAGCTTTTTATTCAAGTGGAACAAAAAACATTGGACACGAGGAGATGCCACCAAAAGGAAAGGGTGGCAAAGGTGCTAAAGGTAAACAGCAAATATATGATGGTGCATGAACAAAATACACATACAAATGTACGGTTACGCTCATGTTTATACTGATGTGCTAAAGCTAGCTTGCTCTGTTTGTGGCTAACAGATTGTAGACATTGTTACACTCTGCTGTGTTTCTGGGGATTTTGTCTCGTTTATTTAAAGACAAGCGTCATGAACTATGTCGGGGTATTGTATCTTAACTAAATGTGTTAAAGTGTGAAATGTGTGAGGAATGTGGCCAAATGTGTCATTCGCTTAATATTCCAACAAGCCTTATATATCAAGTGCAGCTATAGAAAATGAATAGGTGTTATCTTAATTGCATAGTAATAACTTAAATATGCTAACATGCATTCGCATTTGGACAGGGGCAGCTGCTTCAGGCAGTGGAGACAGTGATAAGAAGGAGAAGGCTCAGAAAGGAGGTACAGCTGTAAAGGTAAACAAACTGGGTTTTGTATCTGCATAAAAAAGTTACATACATATACTGTACAATTTAACTATATAAATATATTTACACTCACACACACTGAACAAAACACTGCCTTCATTTTTCATGATCTGCAAAGATCTAAATAGACTTTTTCTATGTACACAAAATGCCTAATTTCTTTTTGTGTTAGTGAGCACTTTTTCAGAGATAAGCCATCCACCTCACAGGTGTGGCATATCAAGATGCTGATTAGACAGCGTGATAATTGCACTGGTGTGCCTTAGGCTGGCCACAATAAAAGGCCACTCTAAAATGTAAAATGTGAAGCTTTACTGTATTGAGGGGGGGTGTCCAAAAACCAGTCAGTGCAACACATCTCCTTCGCAAAGTGTTGATCAGGTTGTTTATTGTGGCCTGTAGAATACTGGTCCACTCTTCTTCAATGGCTATGAGAAGTAGCTGGATATTGGCAGGAACTGGAACACGCTGTCGTATACGCCGATCCAGAGCATCCCAAACATGCTCATTGGGTAACATGTCTGGTGTACGGTGTACATGTTGGGACATCCTCAGTCATAAAATGAAAATGTGTCATTCCTCAGACTAAAAGGCCTTTGTCCATGGACCAAACGGCATAGTGACTTTGACCGAAAGGATTCAGGTCTTGGAAAAAAATGTCAGGTCTTGTACGATGATGATGATGATGATGATTAAGCCTTTATTTGTCACATTCAAGGTTACATGCAGTGAAATGGGACCCTCTGACCATACACAAACATCACATTGGGGGGGAAGACAGGTCAGTCGAGAGGTAGCAAAGGAAATAAGAGAAGTAAGATACATTTGGATAAGGAGGCGAAAAAAAAAAACCTCCCAGATCTTCAACATCCTCTATGGACAGAGCTGCCAGGCACATGACGCGCCACTTCTCCCACCCGTCCATCATGGATCCCGCTGCAAAACATCCCCGTAGGACAAGTGGGTTCCCCCGAGAAGCTTTTGATCAAGAAGAATTGCGTTCAGAGACCAGTTGATCAAATCCATAATTCCTTTTTTGTTTGAAGAGCAAGGAAAGAGATTTCAGAGATAGAACTCTCAAGACAAGAGGAGCAGCAGGGAGAGATAAGGGAAGGAGAGGAGAAAGATGTGACCGCCTTCGCCGAGAGCCAAACGTGAGGTCAGGCATAGGGCGAAACGGACTCAGGTTAAAAGGCATGAGACAAAAAGCCATCAGGCGAAACCGACTCGGGTGGAGTGTGACATGTTGCGTTACCCCTTCCTGTGTGACATCACATGCACGCGTGGCGTGGAACTGTTGAGCATGGCACTATTACTTAATTTTTAAACATGCACAAAATAGTCTAGAATTGCAAGTTATCCTGTGCATAAAATTGAATTAGTTTAGCATTTAATAAAACGGTTAAAATAAACAAAATAAATCAGAAGCAGCTTACCTCCATCTGCCATCCTCAACACTGTGCTTGGGCCGCGTGCTGCAACATGAGGTAATGGTCGTGGATGAAGGGCTTAAAATGGGCCACAGGATCTCATCACGGCATCTCTGTGCATTCAAAATGCAATCAATAAAATGCACCTGTGTTCCTACATTACATAACATACACCTGCCCCTACCATAACCTCACAGCCACCATGGGCCACTGGATCCACATCGTTGACATTAGCAAACCGCTCACCCATACCGTTGGGACAACCGGGACATTCTATTTGAGTAATGGGCCGATCACCGAAACGACAGAGACTCCCCGATATTAGGTGCTGCTTTACAGCATATGCAAAACTGCATGAAGCAAGTACTCGACAAGCGCGAAGCAGTGCTACATGATGCATCTGCGAACCACGTGTCAAAGCAGAGCAGAATCAGTCTCCCGCACGGCAATATTTACAAGTGATAAACAGCACGAGTCGCTTGATCCGTTCAGATGTGACACAGAATTGTTAACAGTGAAGTCATGTGATATTAGAACATTAAAGGTGCTGTAGTGATGCTGCCTGAAAACAAGACAGGCTTCGCAATTTAGCACAATAGGCCTACGTAATTTAAAGTTACTGACACTCTACAAATAATCAATGTATTGGCTGAATGTTTTTATTATAAATGTTACTATTATTACATATTGGGGAATATTTTTTTTTTTTTAACTAAAATTTTTGTATTTTATTATTAGGCTACTTATATACAGTATAACCGATGAGGACCATGTTTTACTTCTTGAGACTAATACAAGTCAGCTAAACGTCTTTCTGTTTAGATGTTATATATACACCATCTGCCGAATTATTTGGCCAGTTGAATTTTTTTTTTCAAGAACATTTTACCAATCCCAAACCACATCAATCTAAATAACTACTATTGATTTTGTATTTAATCATATGTACGGAATATATCATTGTCTGGGAAGGCTGAAAGTCAAAAACTTCTTATATTCAGGTGTGCCAAATTATTATTGTTATTATGCATGTTTTCTTTTTCCAGATAAAATGACCCAAGAAGGAGATTGAACTCAGACGAAAAGTTAAAAATTATTAAATGCCCATGAGAAGGATGCAATACTAATGCAATAATAGAACTATCAAAGTTAAGGAGTTAACCATTGGGTCAGAAAAAAATAGGTGAAGAAGAAAATACATGTTAATTGCAAAAGACTTAAGAATAAATGTCAAGAATTAGGTGAGAAAGCCTCAGGAACCATTTAGTCTCCAGCACCATTATTTTCCAGACCTGCAACCTTCCTATATTCTCTAAGTGCAATGTGTCAGGTTCTTAATAAGAATATGCTAAAGTGTTGTGAAATCCATTAAGACTGATTTTTTTCATAGGCTTTATGGACAGATAAGTTTTGAGTGATTCTTAAAGGAACAGCATCACATCCTCTTTAAACACTGATTGAAGAATTTATCTTCTAGAATCGAGCAGTAAGTTTGGAGAGCTGTTTTGCAGAGATACGAATGAGCTTCTAAAACTTGCTGTCAGAAAAAAATATTACCTAATAATTTGACGCACGGTGTGTATATGTATAATAAATAAAACCTATAAAAATAAATAAACACGAAACTAATACAACAAAAAAATGAAAAAGAAAAAAAAGTTCTTTGAATAAATTTGTACCTAAATGTAGTTAATAACCTTTTTTAGAGATGTAGTTATAATATACATTTTATTGATTCATGAAATTAGATTAACATTTTCACATCATACATTTTAACCGCCTGTATTGCCACTTTCTATTTGTGCTTTTACATTTACCATCTTGTTGTGTAATTTTTTATATAGCACAATATGCAAATAATTGTATATATAATATGCAAAAGTCTTAAGTACCTTTAAATGAATGATATGAAGTAACATTGAAATTTCCAAACCACCATGTTAAAAATGTTTGTTGATTATGTATCTCTTTTTTGGCATATTTTCTGATAGGTTCGGCATATTCTGTGTGAAAAGCATGGCAAGTGTATGGAGGCAATGGAGAAGCTCAAGTCTGGCATGCGTTTCAGTGAGGTGGCAGCACAATACAGTGAGGACAAAGCCAGACAAGGAGTAAGATATTTTTCATGCATAAAAACAGTGGATTAGTAGCAGGAATGTGACTTGCATGATGTGGAGTTCCTGTAGGTACTATTAGTTTTTTTTTTTACCAGCAGATGGCATTTAATGCACTATCCATGAATCAGAATCTAATTAGCAAAGGATACTCAAACCATATTATTCTATGGAATTTTCATAACACAAATGTACAGCCTTTCTGTATCATTTTTATAAAAGAATATATGTTTTCAAAAAGAATAAATAAATAATTAAAAGTGTTTATTAGTATGCTCAAGTGTTTATTGTCGTTTGAATTGTGCACCGAGGTAGAAATCTAATTCACCTCGGAAAATCTGCTGTCTAGTGCCTCTAGAACACAGCTTTTAATTTTACAGTTTTGATTAAAATATGTTTTCATACTACTCGTTTAGTAATTTTCTGAAGTATCAAGACAACCTTAACAGCAGCTTGTATAGTTTTTAAGTTGTGATTTGCATACAGGGTGACCTTGGCTGGATGACAAGAGGATCAATGGTGGGACCATTTCAGGACGCAGCGTTTGCACTACCCATCAGCACTATGGACAAACCTGTATATACTGATCCTCCTGTGAAAACAAAGTTTGGTTATCATATCATCATGGTAGAAGGAAAAAAATAAATGGACTGAACTGCATGATGTTGTGGTAAAATTTCTTTTGTCTGTTGCCTGTGTCTACAACACAGCATTTACAACATTTTCAGTCATGAAATATTGTTTTTTATACACACACACACACACACACACACATATATATATATATATATATCACCATGTAAATAGCAGTCAATAAAACTTGATCTGAGCAATCTAATCTGATGAGTTTGACTCGGTCTGTTTTTTCCACATATTGTGTTTTATAACATATATTTTCAGTCGGCCTTCCATCACTGCTAATGCTTTCCATGGGCAACATAAGTATGTCATTTTAAACTACAGAACAAGAATATGTATATATTATCTTGAAACACTAACAATACCTTCTCTTAATTTGTCTAGAGTCTAGAATATGATTTGGATTTTACAATGAGCTTTTTACCATTATTTGTTCGTTAATTACAGATGTCTTTTGAAGTGTGTTATTAATAATATTAACTCTAGAACAATTATAGCCGTGACCTGAAATGCACTACCAGTAACAGGAAGTCAATGATGCGCTTTCGCTTCATTGTCTAAACCTTATTGGCTGAAAAATATGGAGTCAGATGACGCAATATTTCCGGGTGTACCAGCACGCGCCGGAGGTAACTGTCGGTCATTGCGCTTGGCAGCGGGAGAGACTGAAACACACAAACCGGCTCTGGAGGTAAGAGACTAAACACCGGCAAGATTTAACCGGCATCGTTTTCTAGCCAGCTACTCCTCACACCTCAGTAATACTTAACGAGGAGACTGTTTTTATTTTTTTCTTGTTTACTGCGACAACTTTACAGATGGCTGAAAGCGATAAAGGCAACGCTAACGTAGCTCGCTAACAACCAGCTGTTTCATCAAATCTGAATATTACACGTCATTACTGGGTCTGAATAAGGATTCAAATGTGTAAATAGAGTTTTAATACACAATGATTTAAAATGAGGCTAGGTGATGGAAACGCATGTCTTGGCACCCCTCACCATGATGATGATGATGATGATGATGATGCTGCGTTTGACGTTTCGCATCCGACAAAGAGCGCCATCACCGTCTTCATTACATTCAAAAGATCAGACTATCTGTTAGTCTAATAAAATATCTTTACCAGATTTCATTTATCAAAAATAAATGGTGTTGCGTTTATTAAAACAAGCCGTTTCCACGGTGACGAACAGAACACGTGCAGCTTCATCTCAGATCCTCTCGGACTGCGTTTTGAACATCATGTGCACGCGCCCAAAACTGATGCTAATACATTTTAGATATCTTAGAGGTCGGAAAACCTTATTATAAAAAAAAAACATTAGATAAAGTACCTTTTATTTATATTGTAAGGTATTTCTTACTCTTGTAGAACTAAATGTTTACAGACTTTGTGAAGCGACGTTGACATCATCAATGAATTATGCTAATATTTGTATAGGAGTTGTAGTAACAGACTCTCAACGGCAGTATTGATGTGTACTTTTAAAGTGTACATTTAGGTCATCTTGTCATGAGGTGTTCTAGTCAACACAGGTCGGTTTGTAATCGATGATAACAAAGTTAATGGGATCAGATCCAGAATCCAATCATTCTGTTCCAGTCCTCTGTGTGTCCACCTGCTGAAGATCTGGTCAGTGAGTGGGGTGAGCCGCAGCCATGGATATCATTGGCTGTCTCTGCTCACTGACCACTCTCACCAGGCTTTAGGGTTCACACCGAGTATAACCTTTGTACAGGTTTCAGCTTATCAGGACAGATTAAAAAATTGCATCAGTAAGCATCAGCATTTGTTTCTTTGTAAGTTAATTTGTTGTTAGGTAATGTCATTAACTTTTGGATGAGCGAGGGTGGAGCATTACTCGATTCGATATTCCCAGGTATGTGAATGTTTAAGGATTGGATATTTAATTGTAGACTAAATTACAGTCGCCCCCGGTTTTTATATCTTGATCTATTATGTATTTATTTATTTATTATGTATAATATTTATTTATTTTTTAAAATCCATTTATATTATGTGTGTTTTATGATGATAGTTCATGGCAATGGTAGTGTTATTTTTATTAAATTTTTTAAAAATCCATTTATATTATGTGTTTTATGATAGTGCTGTCTAAATTCATGTATACTATAGTTTAAACTGGATTTAGTTTTAATTCAAACAAGTCCTGAGTGTTTATTATTTTCCATAACAAAAATGTGGCTTATCGTTATATGCCAGATTGTTAGTATTGGTGCATCCCTAATATACATTATATTGTTATCAGCATTGCCCGGTGAAGTTGGTCTTTCCTACAATTTTTAGATTTTCATATTTAGACAATTGCAGAAATAATAAGCTATATATGTGAAAAAGTTTAATTGTGATGTCTGAATTCCTTTTCTACCATTAAAGAAATACAAAAATAAATTAGACAAAAAAGTTTTTTAAATTTGAAATACTGACAAATTTTAATTTTTCAGCACTGGCCCCAAAAAATAAATACATAAATAAACACACATGCATACTGGTTGACCAGTCTTTTTTATATATATTAGAATAGCAGGCATTTGTTTTGCCCAAGCCATTAACATTATATCAGGCTGTGGATTGTGTCAACATTACACACCGTTTCACCAGGACTGATTACAACTTGATCTCTGAACCAAAATGTTGTCAGTCTAAACAAACAAGGATCTCACTAACTGCCATAGTAAGAGAGCTTTGGTTATCTGCTGTTTTAAGTGTCTTGCTGAGTCAGTGGAGTATGTCCTGCATTAACCTTTTGCCATTTGCTCATATATTTGCGACAGCCCCTGCAGTTGGTCACACCTGTCTTCAGCGTCAGTAAGGACTTGTGTTTCAAGGGATCTAATTTCAAAGACAATTCTCAGCTTGGCAGCACTGTAACAGAAAGATGCAAAGCTATGTAAATCTAGCTTTATGTGTCCAGGTTGAAACAGTAGTGATAAGGTGATATTGTTTCTGTTCCACATATGTGCAACTCATTTCTACTTCCTTAATCTGACGGCAGTCTTGTGATCGAGAGATGACCTTATCTTCCTTAGATAAAATTATGTTAAGCCAGGGTTCACATACCTGATTAATTATTGAGATAAAGTGTATCTGCAGAAGTCAGCAAAGCAGATTTATTTGAATTATTTTAGGTGTTTTCCTGAAATTTAATCTGTGGCCTTGGCATTTCTGTCACGTTGTTCCGGCAGCTTGAACACTAGATAAAACAAGTGGATCAAGTTTCCTCTGTACAAACATTAATAGATGTCTGTTGACTGTGTGCTTTAATATCATGTCGTTCGGCCGTCCGCCCTGTCTTTAGGCTAGTGCAGCCTCCACAGGATGTTTGTGACTTCATGCTAGTCGTTAAAGGAGCACCAGAGAGACACTATTCATTGGCCTGGAATGTGTCTTCTGTGCGGCACATGTGACCGCGTCCTCTAATAAGCCTCGCTTGTCTCATTAAAGCAGCTGAACGAATACAAACCGTTCCCCTTGAAGCCTCAAACTCTATTTTCTCATAGAAATGTTTCGTAGGGCTGTTGAGTACCCTTAAATAATAACCATTTCCTTTATTTGTTACTGTCATTCTCATCAGGTTGCGCATTTTGGAGCTACTTATCACCCACTTGGCTAATCTTTCTAAACTTTGATCTGGGATCCTTAGTTGGACACAGGGCAACAAACTCTCTCTCTATCTCAGGCTTGGCCTGATCCCTTCATCTTTCAGTACCCTTCAGCTTCTCAGCAGACGTGTGTCTGAACATGGACCTGAGTACCGTTCTGTTGTTCCCAGTACACATAGTAGTGTGGCTCTACTCACTCTTGAGCTTTCTACCATGGTACTTCCTGACTGGAGCTCAGGAAAAGAAAGCCCTGGCAAAGAGGGTCAAATCCAAGTCCACCACTGGTCAGACGGATGGGCCGTATCGCTCCGTGGATCGCTTCGACTCCCTGGTCACGGAGGACTTTGCTGGAAAAGACACCCTTGATAAGCTCTTTGATTATGCGGTGGAGCGTTTTGGAAAAGCAGACTGCCTGGGAACCAGAGAAGTTCTGAGCGAAGAAAATGAGACTCAGCCGAGTGGGAAAGTCTTCAAAAAGGTACGTCCTTCTCTGACGTATTCTTTAAGGCTATGATCACAATGCAAGTGTGTAATTCTAATTTCCTGCTCTAATCTGATTTATTTACTGAGGTTGTTCATATGACCTTTTTAATTTAGCTCCTCAGATGCTGGTCTAAACAAGTGACTCTCCTAAACTGGCCTGTGTGCATTATGATGATCTTAAACAAATTTTATTTGAATATGTACTCTACTAATGTTTGAGGTCGTACATCTTTTTTTTTTTTTAAGAGTTCTACCAAAGCAGTGTTTCTTTAATAAAAATATAGTAAAATATTTATACAATTTGAAATATTTTTTTTCTGTTTAATTATATTTATTTCTTTATTTTAAATGAGTACGTGAGGTTAAATTGATATATAAATCACATCAATTCCTACCTGAAGGCGATTCGCTTTGAAAAACATCTGAAATATCTGATTTCCTCATATATCATTGGGAATTGTAAAAACAGATGAATTGAAAATGGCAGATTGAGTATTCGTTTTGCTGTTCACAAAGTTCACATTCGAATGAAATGTGAGCATTGCCAGAATTGCCATTTGTTGAGAGAGTAAAAAACTTTTAATTAAAAAAAGTGTTTGGTTTTGTCTTGGCAGTTAATTCTTGGTAATTATAAATGGCTGTCCTATGAGGAGATGGACACTCAGGTCACTCAGTTTGGGAGTGGACTGGCAGCACTGGGCCAACAGCCTAAAAACACCATTGCGATTTTCTGCGAGACACGTGCGGAGTGGATGATCACAGCTCAGTCCTGCTTCAGATGCAATTTTCCATGTAAGGAAACAAATTATTTTTACTCTCACTTCCTCTTTTTTTTCCCTAAGGAAAAATAATTTCAATTGAGTCATAGGTTTGATCCCTTCATGCTTTAATATGATGACGCATAGATGTGCTGTGAATGTATTGTGTTTTTTTTTAATCTGTCTTTCATATGGTTTGTTGCAGTGGTCACCTTTTATGCAACTCTAGGAGAAGAGGCAGTGTCTTTCGGATTGAATGAGTGTGGAGTTACACACCTCGTCACCAGCGTGGAATTGCTGGAAACCAAACTGAAGGTGAGCTAAAGACAGCGACATAGCACTACTTTCACAACAGATTCACAGCTAAACAATTACTTGAGTTACTTTGAATTGAATGGGTTAAGATGACAGGCTACCATGAATCAGTGGCAATTAGCATTTCAGTTCCAGAACTCACAAAACCAGTGTACTTCATATAACAAACAAATCCGCAGCGCTTTTAAACAAGACTCATAAACTCATGGGTTATTGGTCTGAATTCGCTTGTTAATGAGTTAGAACAGTTACCAAATGAACATCTGACTTGCTGAATCACATGACTTCATATTCAGTCATGTTTGACTCCTTGAGTAACATCTATAACAATAGGGCCCTGTACTATCCACCTTTTTCCTGAACATGGAAGTTTATGGGTGAAGCGTCCAGTTCGTTAGAACAAAAGGGGAAATAACAAGGTGCAGTAAACTGTTTGTACTAGACGCCAGTGTGTTCATAATTAAGATAAGACATTAAAATAACATGATAGGACAAACCAAATCAAGCAGCAAGGAACTATTTTGTACAGCTAAAAATAGCTTGACACAGATGAGACCAGAAGCTATACCCATAAAATTCACAAATGGCGATGCCCAGGAAATTTTCTGGCGGGCCACCAATATCATAAGAAGGTTAAATACATGCCCTTACGTCAGGTGACCAAAACTCAAAGTCGTGACCTGTTCTAATGCCTGTGTCAACTTAACATAGAATACTGTCCAAAGCTGATGTTAAAATTTAACCAAAAATTATGCCAGCAACATATTGACAAAACACTAGCACTTAGCTATGATGGACTGCTGAACATTTTTGAAAGCCTTAATATATTACATCATTAGATGTTGATTATTTTGTTGTTTTGAAGTCACCATAGTAAGTAACCAAAATTAAACATACATCCAATGTTGAGTTTTAATGTCTGTTAGATTTTCAAACCAGTTTAACTTGCCCTGCCGCTTATATTCTGTTTTAATCATTTTTATTCCCCTACAGAGTGTTCTTCCAGAAATCCCCAGTCTGAAGCACATCATCTATGTGGACAGGAAGAGCATCAGTACAGCGGGATATCCACCGGGCATCCAGATCCACAGCATGCACTCTGTGCAAGAGCTGGGAGCCAAGCCAGAAAACCGTAAGACAGGGCACCAACTTTACGGTTGACATTTTATTTATATGCTAATTAACCTTTTCAGTGATTGCCTGTAGTTTACCCACAGTTCACCCATGCAATAAACAGAGATTTGAGGTGTAATAGATTCATCTCTATCACCAGAGGAGAAAACAATGTGCTCTTTGTGTTGCAGTGAGCATACCCATAGTGAAGCCTGTGCCGTCTGACCTCGCTGTTATTATGTACACCAGCGGCTCCACTGGTAGACCTAAAGGGGTGATGATCATTCACAGTAACCTGATCGGGGGCATGGCAGGCCAGTGCGAGAGGATACCTGGATTAGGGTGTGTATAAATATCAGTATGGTGCTACAGTAGGCTTGCTTCTGAAAGTATTTTTCTGATATAGTTTTTCTGTTGATTTCTTTTTAACCATACAGATTAAAATAAAATCTTAGTGTTATGAGCCAAAATATAACTATCTAGCTATGAGGTGAAACACAATATAATACTTTTTTTGCTAATTTGAAGTAAAACTGAATTTGAAAATCAGACAAAAAACAAAGATAGAAAAATGCAAGATACGGCTTTAATGAGAGAATACTATGATCCCATAAGTATTGCCATTTATTTATATATTCATA
>JAUCNO010000030.1:0-19822 GCA_032353835.1 Enteromius viviparus
TATCACACCGCGACACAGGATCGTGGATCTGAGTGTCGCGATTTCGGTTTCATATCGCGAATCGTTACAGCCCTATATATTATATATTTTTTAGAGCAGTTTATTTTTTGATAACGAGCAAAATATGTCTGCTTCGTAAATCAGGCAGATTTATTAAAAATGCAAACTCATTTTCTGCCAGTAGGAGGTGCCTTTATAAACAAGAGGTTTCTCTGGTAAAGGCTTTAGCAAAGGAGCTTATAAATCCTGCCTTATATGCAGGATGAAATGAAAATTACATTTTTTTTTAAAGACAGTCTTCCTTCAGAAATACAGTGATATAAAAACACCCACACCTTAGTTTGATTTTTAAATATGCATTATGTGTTCATGTCATTGCGGCACGTTGCCACAAATAATAAATGCATGGAAAACACTTCCCACAGCACAACAAACTGCAACCAACTTCATTACTCATCATTAGCTGCGTTTGTAGCGTTGATGCTAACCAGACCGATAAACAAACACAGACCGGAAGTTAACCTTGATTCAGTCGCGTGTTACCGATGAAACAGTCAATGTGTGTACATTTAAATGAGATGTAAAATTGAATATTCGCAACCAAAATTTTTATTTTGTGTTTATGTGATATGTGTGTCCTCTGTATATTAATGTGTACATATAATAACACATATGTATACATGTAAAAAAATATATAGTAAATATTTATAATTAAATCTATACAAACATACACACAGACACATACATATATGTACTTTTTCGTCTTTGACCCACATACATACAATAGACATATATACACTAGGGCCGGGAGATTTAATCGGCAATTAATTCATGCGCATCTCATCAGTAAAGCCGGTTCTTTGATTAGCGGTAAATCTCAATCAGCTGTTTTTAAAATGCACGGCAGTTGATCCACAGAGCCATAGATCACTGATGAGCTACGGAATTTTGCGTTCAAAATCGGAAATTAATCGCTTTTGATTCTGAAGACAATATTGCGTAGCTCCCGAAAAAAAAGTATTCAGACCCCCTTAAATTTTTCACTTTTTGTTACTGATACTGCAGCCATTGGATAAAAATATTTAAAGTTCATTGTTTTCCCTTAATGTACACACACCACTCCATATTGACAGAAAAAAAAACTGAATTGTTGGCATTTTTTCAGATTTATTAAAAAAATGAGACGTGCATAATTAACTCAGGTGCTGTCCATTTCTTCTGATGATCTTTGAGATGGTTCTACACCTTCATTTAAGTCCAGCTGTGTTTGATTATACTGATTGGGCTTGATTAGGAAAGACACACACCTGTCTATAGAAGACCTTACAGCACACAATGAATGTCGGAGCAAATAAGAATCATGAGGTCAAAGGAACTGCCTGAAGAGCTCAGAGACTTGTGAGAATTGTGGCAAGGCACAGATCTGGTCAAGGTTACAAAAAAAAATTCTGCTGCACTTAAGGTTCCTAAGAGAAAAGGGGCCTCTATAATCCTTGGAAGACATTTGCTTAAAAAAAAAAAACACCTGAAGGACTCCAAGATGGTGAGAAATAAGACTCTCTGGTCTGATGAGACAAAGATAGAACTTCTTGGCCTTAACTCGGAGCGGTGTGTGGAGAAAACCAGGCACTGCTCATCATCTGCCAATACAGTCCCAACAGTGAAGCACGGTGTTGGCAGCATCATGCTGTGGGGTGTTTTTCAGCTGCAGGGACAGGACGACTGATTGCATTTGAGGGAAAGATGAATGCGGCCAAGTACAGGGATATCATGGACGAAAACCTTCTCCAGAGTGCTCAGGATTTTAGCCGAAGGCTTACCTTCCAACAAGACAATGACCCTAAGCACACATCTAGAATAAAGAAGGAGTGGCTTCACAACAACTCTGTGACTGTTCTTGAATGACCCAGCTAGAGCCTTGACTTAAACCCAATTAAGCATCTCTAGAGAGACCTTAAAATGGCTGTTCACCTACGTTTACCATCCAACCTGACAGAACTAGAGAGGATCTGCCAGGAGGAATGGCAGAGGATCCCCAAATCCAGGTGTGAAAAACTTGTTGCATCTTTCCCAAAAAGAATCATGGCTGTATTAGACCAAAGGGATGCTTCTACTAAATACTGAGCACTTAGGACCATGTGATATTTTACTTTTTCTTTTTTAATAAATCTGCAAAAATGTCAACAATTCTGTGTTTTTCTGTCAATATGGTGTGCTGTGTGTACATTAATGAGGAAAAAAATGCATTTAAATGATTTTAGCAAATGGTTGAAATATAACAGAGTCAAATGGGGTCTGAACACTTTTTCTTTCACACACCTTAAGCACTGTTGTGAACTTCACAAACCAGCTATTTTAGAATGCAAGTACCCTTAATCGCTACTTAATACTGGCTGTTAATCCTTGGAACAAATTGTTTTGTGATGACACCGTGTGCACAGGCCAATCTCTGCCGTGCAGCAAAAGTACTAACATATGCACACTCTTTTGTGTAAGTGTACAATCATGCTGACCTGTGTGTATAAGCACATGTCTGCGTAAATGATACGAGCTCCTGAAAGCTGCATTGCAGTGCTCACAGATGTGCGGTTTGGAGTTTGGAGACAAGCTTCCTCCATCTGGATCCAGCATCATTGACTGCAGAGAAAACAATTTCAGCATTAGACAACACTAATATTATTTTATGAAGGGAAATCCTTTCTAAACCTTTTAAATTTTAACGATAAGCACAGCAATGAATAATAAATAAGTCTTATGTTAATAAAGTGTTTGTTTGCACCTTTGAATCTCCTCGTTTCCTTCGTGTCTTGCCCTCCTGTCCCTCGCCGTTTGACCTTCGACCTTTCCTCCCTAAGGATTCCTTTACCAGCCGTCCTGACAGCTGGAAGGATAACAAAGATAGAATGGGATTGGGAGCAGACTAAATAAAAGACCACAAAATCCCATTCATTCACACAACATTTGTGAAGCACAAATCTGTTTTTCATTTTGTATGCATGGCATATTGAGACTCAAGTTGTGTGCATGAGAGACACTCTGTGCTTTGGATTATTCGGGGATTCTTTTTTTTAATTGAAAAACACAGATACAGAAATCAGACACAACTCTATAATATGCACATATTAGATGAGAAACTAGTTTGAATATTAAAAGTATTGACTAATGTGTATGTGGCAGAAGGTGGGGTGGTAAATCTGTTATTTATGAGCCTCAACATTTCTCCCCGGAGAATCAATGTCACTTTCGCTTTTTCGTGGGCATCTATGGAAGAACACCATGTGGATTATTGACCAGCTGCACATTTGATTATTGTCTCACACTTGGGCAGTATAAAAACAGATCGGCTAGAAACACACGCAGAAAAAGCCTATAATATACAATATGAATTTTCAATGTGACACTCATTGTACTTCTGAAGACTATGGCATATGTGACAAAAGAAAAAACTGGAGTGAGAAAGATGAAAAGTTAAATTGAACCCAAGGCTAGTCAAAACAAACTCTTTTACTCTTTGCTCTAGTCTGATGTCTTTAAAATGACCTCTCCTTTAAAAGAAAAAAAAGGCATGAGGAAGATAGATTAAATCCAACCAACCAGAAAACAAAAGGCAGAACAAAGACATCTTGCATGTTATTTCTTGATGTGCTGCTAGAAATATTCGCGAATTAGCATGAGTCATCATTTTATTAATGTAATCACAGCTGCCTTCGGCTACTGCACAAAGACAGAGCCAGATGCAGTGTCTCAATGCTTCAGCGTGATTTCCTTTCAGTCGTTGGTGCGGATGAGATGATCAATAAACCCTTATAATGATTAAATGGGTTCACTGCCCTTATAACCTCAGAAAGGACTTAATTATCACAGCATGAGAAGCAAAGGTGCCGTTTTGCATTTCCGCACACACAACTGCATGAGTCCTGTTGCATCTGACCTAGTCAAACCCCTAAATCACGCACAGAAAAGGGATGACATCACTGACAGGAAAGACAGTTCATTTCTGCCCTACAGCTCAACGTGGGATAGAGACTTCCACGGGCCTTAAACACAAATCTGACTTGTGCGAATCTGAAAATCTAGATAAAATAAATGAACAAAATAATACACCTATGACGTTTACATCCACAACTAACACCATAAATCTTGAATGGATTAATAAACAAATACTTTTTAGGACTCGTCCTCAGGGTTAAGGCTTAAGGTCATTAGCTATATTATCTCTGTAATTTATAACTACTCTAGAGAAAAATAAATGTACTTAAATGTATTTGAATAACATTTATGTATTTTTAGTATACTAAACTGGTACTTAAAGTCTGCTAAATTGGAACATTACAGAACCTTTTGTTGTATGGAAAGGTTCCATGGATCTTAATGAACCTTTAACTTTCAGAGTGTAGTGATACTGAAGGTAGGGAAGTTCAGTAAAATATACATCTTGGAAATCACACACATTACCTTTTAATGAAAGCACAAGTAAATACCAAACATTCTGTTCACTTACGTTTCCCAGACTGAGGTCGTGCACCACCAGGTTCTGATGGTTGCCCAGTGAGACCTCCAGCAACTCTCCTCCACTTCGTACTCCAGTTCCTGCTCCGCCTCCCGGGTAGAGAGGCAGCCTGTAATCATGTTCAGAGACCTTCTCCTGTTTAATGCCCATGGCATGAACGTAATCTCCCACGCTTCCCATCATCCCTCCTATGCCACCTCCACCACCCATGCCTCCACCACTCAGCCCTCCTCCTCCACAGTCCGGCGAGTCTCTCTCCTTTTTCAAGATCACCTCGTGGGGCTGCAGGTCAGCCATAACGGTTTGACTGGCCAGCCGGGTGAAGCTAGTAACAGGGGGCAGGTGACTGAACATGAGCATGCCCGGACCGAAGCCTGGCTCCATGCCACCGTTAGAGCGGAGGAACTCATTGCCAAGTTTGTCCTGGATCAGGCTCATGTTGAAGGGGCAAGACTCAAAGTGTTATCACACTGACGCTGATGCTGGAACAGGGGCGACGGGGTCTGCTTCAATGCAAAGCCACCTCACTCATCCTAAAGACCAAAAAGAGACCAAAAAAAATTTACATTCTTTATACACATGAAGTGCTCACAACTGTGCCTGATTACCCAAATGGCAACAAAATGTGTTTTAATACTCAATTAGGCTAATAAATAAAAGTAATGTAAAATGTTATTCAAATTTTTAAATTGGCAAATGTACAATTCAGTTCAATACATTCACTAAAGATATATTTATGGCAGTTTTCAGTGTCACATAAATGATTCTTATACGCTGATTTGGTGTTTAATAAACATTTACCATCAATGTTGAACAAATTGGTGCTGATTAATATTTTTGTGGGGGAAAAATTTCAAACAGCACTTATCTGAAACAAAATAACTTGAGAAAAAGGGGCATTAAATGACCCCTTTAAAGTTATATTACTAAGCAGCAATACAATCTAAAGTCATAGAAGAGTTTTAAAAGATAAAAATTAAGTTTCAAAAGCTGTGAGTGTGAATATGCCATGAGCAATCACCTCAGCCATGTTCGTGCCATTACCTCCTTCTGGGTGCATTTGTAATTTAGAAAATGTTAATTTCAGGTTTTTGAGACTCCTCAAAACAGGTCAAACGTTTGTATCAAAACCGGAAACGTTGTGATGCGTGACAAATTAATGGAAATCATGAAGCATGTGATTCGAACAAGTATCGGGCAGGTCTTCAAAAACAAATTTGAAACAGTAGCCGTACGGTCTTTTGATCCAGCTAATAAGTGCTTAACTGGATTAATCACAGGTTTGTGGGTCATGTCAGCCTCTCTTCAGTGTATTGTGCTTGCTATTTCCTCCTTTTAACAAATAAACAACCACCTACGGGAAACAATTCACTTATGACTTTTAATGAGAAGTAATGTTAAGTACTCATAAAGCTTAGGCGTAATTATGATAAGAGTTACACAAACAAATTAGACATTCACTTTCATTTAATGTGCTCAAGTAATTATATTTTTTTTTTTTTCTAAATTCATCATCTAGAAGTCATCACCTGGCTATAGCTTGACACAAAAGCATCTATACAGATTCAGTGTAAAGACCTGATCTAACGCACAACTCATTCTGCTAAGTTTTAATTTGAATTAAAAAGCAACAATAGCCAACTTTCTATTTTCCAGGGTGGGGGAAAAAAACAAATGTATTTACATATCCACAAACATTCACTTTAATATACCGTACGCAAAACAAACCGCCTGGCGTTTGCTCACACGCTCTATTTTTGAACGTTAAGGATTAAGAAGGCATGTTATAAATATAAACACAGATGTTGTGCCCCGTGAACCTGTCTAGCATTAGGAATGTTAGTGGATTGTGGTCTGTGGGACATTCCTCTTAAACATTTATGTCCAGTGCAATGTGTTTGTTTGTTTGTATGTGAGAGAGAGACAAACATTTGTTATTAAGCCTACATCAATCAACTGTGGTAGCTATTTTATATGCAAGTATTATCAAGTTTAAGGTCTAAACAATGCTCATTCTACTCTGACTAATTGCCATTTTCTACAATTAACAAAGAGACTGTTGCAAACGCACATTTACAATTTGTAAGCTTAATCTACAACCAATCAGTAATGATACGAATTTAATTTTGGCGAACCTTAAGCACACAAAACTCATTTTCAAAACTAAAAGTAATGACTCTGAGTCAGATGATGATTCAGTGACTGCTAATGTATCTAATGCATGCATGCATACAAGCTTGCAAGTCTGTTTGTGGATGGGATTTGACTGGTTGCACCGTAAACAGGTTTCTGCGCACAAACTTATATAAAACATAACAGCAAGATGTGTTTTCATGGAATATCACCAAAATCTCATTGCATTAAACTGACTTTCAAATAAAATATGATCAATAAAAGAAGATATTTTGAAGAATGTGGTAACCATACAATTTTGGTCACCATTGACTTATATTGTATGAACAAACAAACCGAAATACACCAAGACATTTCTACAAATATAAATGTTTTATGTTACACCCAAGAAAGCAAGTCATGCAGGTTTGGAACGACATGAGGGTGACTAAATGATGACACTTTACATTTTGGGTTGAACTATCCTTTAAACTGGAGGCTTTTATATCTCATCATCACCTTAAAAAAGAAAGCATCCCATTAATTTAACATAGATCCTGTAGTAAAATACAGTGCTTTAACGCGTCCCTCAATGTGTGTGCGTGCGCATTTGATGAGGGTACATCATGTTTCCGGGAAGTCAATGGCCAATTGCTCTTCTTTATATTTCTGCACCATCTGATGATTCATACCAATTCATTTCCCCTTAAAAGGCTGCTGGATTGGATCTGAACCAGATGCTCTGGCATTAGTCAGAAACACGCCATCCATGTCACATTTAAGGAAAAGATTAAATCTAACCTCGAGAATCAATCAGGAGTCAGGACACGGAGAGTTCATGTCCAACATTTAATTATTAGATTCTCCTGTGGTCCCACATTTACTTATATCAAAACAATTGAGGTGGAATATAGTGGCAGGATCCACAGTATGGTTATGCTAGGAGTGGTTTTAGGATTAACAATGTAACCACAAAAAATGTATTATTTGAATAGGTAATTACATCCAGGTATGTTTGTAAATTCAACGTAGAACATGTGCACGCGATGAGTAAACTGCCTCAAACGATTAATTAAAATGTTAGAACATAACAATAACAGACACTTGGTACAAAGTGGGTCCAAACATATCGTGAAATAAAGAAACGCGAAATAAAGGAACACTTTGTCCTAGTAGAGGCGACTTATCTCGCATAACAGCTCGCGTCTCTTTGTGTTGTGAGTGCGCGCAGACGGCACGCGACGCAGATGGTATGTAAATAGCTCGTGCATACGTTAGCTAACTGAGCTAGCTCATCAATCAGAGACATAAATCATTTATTTCACACGCTCAAATCAAAGCGAGTCCCAACTCGGGACGCTGTGGCCATACTGACCAGAAAAACAACACGACTCCGTGGCACGGGACCCTGAAGTCTACACTGTGGACGTGGGAGATTTAAGTTTTTGTTAGTAAGGCAGGACCGTTATGGTGGGATCCATATTAATAACTTCAAGCCGACTCACAAAGGGCCTCGCTGCTAACGCGCTAGCTATCCGGCTAAGCGACGCTTAATAACTAAATTACACTTGCGAAGTGAATACTGGACTCGTATAATCTCGAATATAACAAAACACGAATGAAATAATAAACCAAAAAGCACTTTACAAAGTAAAATGTGCTTTTGTTTCACACCACAAGTTCACAACAAGAAATGAAGACACATAGAATATGCACAACGGTATTGCTGCGAGAGCGCCAGCGCTTACCCATAATAAACAGCCCCATGCAACTCCAACGAACAATTGATGCTCCGCGTCAAGCTACGCGGCTACATGCTACACTGCATCGCTGCGCTGCGCTTTGTTGTCTGCCCCGCTTGCATGCGCCTCTCCGGCGCTTCAAACTTTACGCAAAGCTGATCTCAGGGTTTCGCTTACCAGTGCATGTCCACCGTTGGCTCTCTATGTGTGTATTTTCCCCCCTCGGTCGTTTCTTTTAACGTTCAGAGTCCAAACATTGTTCTCCCGCAGCTGCTGCGTTCCTCCATCTTGTCTGAGCGCGGGGAACTGTGGGTAGCGCCGACGGGTCCTGCGAGGAGACAGGCGCTGTGATCCAGGGCATTGGAGCAGCGTCCGATAGTGAACTATCACACAGAGGAACACACACTGGACCTAGTGGGTGCTGTTGGGAAGATTTTCAACGCAGTTCACTTTTGCATTTTAGACTGTCTCAACCTACACAATATCCATTGTAAACAATTCTCATAAATAGCCTACTTTTCTCACATACGTGCATTCACAGAAGATGACGTCTGTATACTGCTTTTTATATTTTTCGCTTTGAAAATCTATTCCCAATCTTATTCTCTCTGACTATGTTTGTGTCTCAGAAATATGGTGGTATCCCGTTGGGTCTCCCAAAATTAGGACATAGCACATCCTACCAAATATCACTCTCAAATTAATAGGTTGGCTGTGACACAATTCATTAGGCTAAAAAAAAATAAAAAACACAATTCCTCAAATAGCCTCTTAATTAACTAGACTATCCTAATTGCAAGGAAAATTGAGGCCCTAAGAAAAGATCCAGAGAGTAACAGAAAACTAATAATAATAAATAATAAAACAATACTAAACAAAATAAGGAGAAAAAAATACATGTTTTGGAGAACAGACGCACTGGTTGAGGGAAAGCATTAGCCAAAAACCTGAC
Organism: Enteromius viviparus; assembly: GCA_032353835.1. Taxonomy (NCBI): domain Eukaryota; kingdom Metazoa; phylum Chordata; class Actinopteri; order Cypriniformes; family Cyprinidae; genus Enteromius; species Enteromius viviparus. The sequence goes on from JAUCNO010000030.1 coordinate 9,317, forward strand.
AATACCAGAGCAATCGGCTCTATCTCACAAAATATAAATATATTTCAATTTTGTATTCATTAATTAATAAGGAAACATATGATTTTTAGTAAAAAAAAGGTTCTCATAATGAAAGTAAAAAGTTATTTTAAAAATTCTTAGAATATGTTAATAATCAAAAGAAACTTTGGCCATTATAAAGAAACTGTAGTGCATTAATGGATCAAAGCCAATAAATAAACTTTATTTTTAAATCTATGCTTTTTTTCATACTATTCTTTAATTCTCTTTCAACAATATGATAAACTACTGCAGCCGTTATTCCTGTTCCTTTATTTTATAATTTGCTTTTTAATGCCTGAAAAATATATGTGCCATAACCACATTTGTTGCAGTTTCAGTATAGGGATAATACATTTTTTGAATCTGAAAGTGAATGTCGTGTGTGTTAGGAGATTGTTTATTTATTTCTCAATACTGGCGTCTATGAAATCTCTCCCATCTCTGAACTAGTTAAACATGCATTGAACATTCTTTTCAAACATTATAGTCTGACAATGTGATCTGTGTGCTCATATGTATTTAATACTAATAATTCATAACATTATTATGACTAGGATCACACATTAGTACAATAATGCTAGTCATAGCCAACTAATTATAGAAAGACCTTTAGGCTCCAGACTAATCTTATCAGAGACTTATTGTTCTCGTTGACATTCATCTGTATGCAACAGAATTAAAAATAAAATGAAATATGCAATCATTACTTATTTAATGAGAGGCTGTACTTTAAGTAAAGTTACTGCTAAAGATTGTCCGATGTGTTTGCAATTATTTTACAAACAACACATTATTATTTTTTAATCAAACTTATTACATAGCCTTATATTAAATAATAACAACAGCTTGCTTACTATTTGCCACTGTTGTAGCTACTATAGATGTTGAATGTGCTCTTTATTTTTGAATGTCTGGTATTTAAGAAAACTTGACAGGTCATGTGATATTATGTAGATGTCATCAATTCTTAGAGCTCGTTAATTATTCAAGAGCTATATTAATACGCTCACTATTTCCATCTCTGCCATTCTCATTCTTTTTTCATTTCCAAATCTGAAAGGCAGTGTAACTGCATCTGGTGTTCCAATACTATATTATGTTGTTTATTTACCATGGAGAAGAGTATCAATCCCAAACGTCTATGCATCATCCACATGGGGCCAGTGACAATCTGGAGGGGGCGACACTGCTCCTGTCAATCAAAGAGAAAAGAAGACCCTGATTCTTTTCCAGCACTGTTTCCTTCGGTGTTGTTTAGTTATGTGTGTTTAAGCCTTGGCAATAGGATCATACTATATTATCAAAGACATTTTGAAACCATCACATAAATCACACCCACTATTATATTGTACTTTGCATTAGGCCTACATGATAAAAATACCAGTCACTGCTCCATATTTCATTACTGCTACAACTCATTCCCCTGATAAATGTGTTTAATATTGTTTTAAATCTGAGACAAATACAGCGCCTCCTCTAACAAGAGAGATGTTTTTCATCTGTGTTTAATATTCCTCAGAGCCAGAAGAGTTGTCATTATGAGGGACTATAATGATTTTTAATATAATGCACTGGCCTGCTGGTTGCCCATGTATTTGAGATTGCCCAAAGGAGCAAACAGAAAGAGGAAGAAGATGGAGTTTCAAATTTCTCTGCATTGAATAACTGCGCAATAACCAAAAATAAGCATGCCATTAGACTGGTGGGGATATTATGTTCATGCGTCTGTTCACTGTTCAGAGCTATAAGTTACAGCCACTTATACATTAAAAAAAAGGCAGTGCTTTTCTGTTAGTATTGACATCATCAGACTTAGCACTTCCTGACTAGCTGACTTTTTTTAATATAGTTTGTCAAAAGAGCACCATGTGAGGTAGTTTAGGAAGGCTTTCTTTTGAACTAAACTTAATGATGACTGACATTGTTTATTCACTTGTCAATACGTTTATTTAACCCTTTTTAATAATGGTCAAAACAAAGAGCATTACAAATAGGCTAAATAAATAAGTAATTATACCATATTGAAAATACTTTTTTTTTTATTATTATTATGTGCATTTCTAATAAGAATAAAAAATAAAAAAAAATAAATCAGAAAAGGATGTTCAATTCTGTTCACTATTTCTTTTAAGTTAAATAGTCACAATGGAAGAGGTAGAGTATTTTTTTTATTTGATTTGATTCATTACTTTCTTCTATGAAGACTCGTGACTTCCAGCTCTTTTTGTTTTGACTTGTCTTGTTGCTTGAGATGACTCATTATAGGAATAAAATATTGTTTTACCCGATTCGTTAGTGAATCGTGTACTCACGCATTTCAGTCGGCAGATGGCGCTGTTAGTTTGCTCAATTGACTGCGGAATAGCTTTAGGTTTTGAAGGGAAATTATGATTTTATTTTTTATTTTAATCACAAAAAAAGAAACTTTAATTTTGCATCTATATTAATGCTAACATGACAATACAAAATAATGTGGCCGCTTTAACAGGGCACCACAGCCTAACCTAAGCGTATTGATTTCTGGACTGGACTGGAAATTCAATCTCTTCCCAATACCGGGGAACACATACACACACACACACACACACACACACACAAGCATCTTTTCCAGTGTAGAAAATAGTATTTCGCTCACCCAAGTCCCCCTCCTCCCACCTACTCTCTCTTCGCTCTCTTTTATTCTCCTGTTCATGCCATATCATGTGCAGAGGAGCACAGAGAACACAACCCGTGCATTTCACACGGACATCCAAAGAAGAAAGACTAGTACAGATGCTACAGTAAAATGACATCTTCCTGACAGCATTTACAGTCCAGATTTACAAGAGGAACAAAAGTTGGCAGAAAGACCTTGCGACCTTTTTTCATCTACTTTTGTAAGTGGAAAGGCAATGAAGCCATGCTACAGATAAAGTAAGTTTCCTTTTTTTTTTGTATTTTTTAGGTTAATAAACTCCCAAATGTGCTGAAGTTATGGCAGCGCTTAGGCGTAAATTTGGAGAGGACTACCAGGTGGTGAACACGAACAGAGGCGCGACTTTCCCGAGCGCGCCGGTCAAGAAGAAGCGCCAGCGCTTCGTGGAGAAGAACGGACGCTGCAACGTCCAGCACGGGAATCTCGGCGGAGAGACCAGCCGCTATTTATCTGACCTGTTCACCACGCTGGTGGACTTGAAGTGGCGCTGGAACCTTCTAATTTTCATCCTCACCTACACCATCGCCTGGCTGGTCATGGCCTCGATGTGGTGGATCATCGCGTATATAAGAGGGGACTTGAATCATGGCCACGACGCTTCGTACACTCCGTGCGTCGCCAATGTTTACAACTTCCCATCAGCGTTCCTCTTTTTCATTGAAACCGAGGCGACCATTGGCTACGGTTACCGCTACATAACTGAGAAGTGCCCCGAGGGCATCATCCTGTTCCTGTTCCAGTCTCTGCTGGGGTCTATAGTAGACGCGTTCCTCATCGGCTGTATGTTCATTAAGATGTCCCAGCCCAAGAAGCGCGCAGAGACGCTCATGTTCAGTCAGGACGCGGTTATCTCACAGCGAGACGGAAAACTCTGCTTAATGTTCCGCGTGGGCAATCTGAGGAACAGCCATATGGTGTCCGCGCAAATCAGGTGTAAACTCATAAAGGTGAAAACACACACTGCACACCTACAGCTCCACTTGGCCTTTAGTTGATCTAATTATTACAGCAGTGCAGCCACAACGATACAAGAAAGGCCATTTTCCAAAAAGGAAAGACACTAGTTTATAATTAACTTGATATTTTAAACATTATAATTTTCCTCAACCTCAGTCATTTTACTGCAAAATTATACATTCACATTAAATCTGATAACAGTTTACAGAGCATTATGGGATTGTATTGAGGTGACTGTATTTTTCAGTTTCAACTCATTAAATTAGCTATAGCCTATTATGTCAATGTCAAACTATAAACATAAAAAAAATGTATTCTTTAACAATGTTAGAAACTATAGTGGTCAGCATGCAAAAATACCATTAGTTGCTTTAAATATATATAATTATTAATTATTTTAACAAGATTGTACTGATTTACAGTAAAGTGACTTGCAGTGCAGTAAATCCAATGAATTTTACTAATTTGTTGTACAATTGTTCAACAAATTGTTGCTTGTCTTTAAATCAACAAGCTCTTAAAGAACTATTCCTTTCCATTCATTCATTCATTCATTCATTCATTCATCGAGTAGTTGTTGTTGTTTTTTTGTTTGCAACAAGATGCGACACTTAAATGACTTCTAGTTATTAATCCCACTATTAACTAAGTATTTAATATGGTTGTTTCTATCATATCAAATAGGTTATGGTGTGCAGTATTTTTACTTTATTACTCTTTAGCTTTTAGCAGTGTTTTATCATTAAGTTTGATCTATTTTAATCTTTTTGCTTTTGTTTAAGAGTTATGTGTATTTTGGCATCTCTTTATGTTATGTGATGTGGGTAAGAGAATCTCTTTTAACTGTCGGAAATTCACTATAGCAAAGTTTGTCTATGAAAAATTGTTTACATGAGTAAGTGATGGGGCAGCATTGAACCTTAAACAGGATGTGCATCAGTGTAAATGTCAAGCTGACAATATGGTTTTTCATATTGTGTAAAACATTGAATTTCAGAAATATCAGAAAATAATTATAATATTGTAATATAGTGTAGAATATATAGTACATATTTATAGTATATATTAGTATATATATATATATAGTAATTAAAATAAGTTGTTATTTGCTTTTCTTTTTACCAGAAAAAAGGGAGGCTTCTTACAAAAATGTCAATCATGTTTTGCATTGCTGAATCAATAATGTGTAGGAATAACTAGTCTTATCTGTTACTCACAGAAAGTTTAATAAGTTTGGTATGATTAATTTCTTTCCTATTGTTTTTCTGTTTTTTGATGCAGTTGTATGTATGCCAGTGTGAATATTAATAACTTTAAGGATTTACAGTCTGTGCCGATCCCTCAGTGTCTAAAAGGGAACTGCAGTTGTGAGTTGATAAAAAGCTAATAATTATTATAATTTTGAAAATGAAATTAAAGAGGAAACAAACTATCAAAATAAAACTAAAAAATAACTCATTTCTATTTTTACCTGCATGTCCTGTGACCATTAACCAGCATGTTAAAATAATAAACTAGTAACTTTTTAATTTTAATCTTTGGTATTGAGTTTCTCCGGAATGGTAGCCATAAGATCTGAATTTGTCTTCAGAAATGTGCTGTCGTCTTTCACCGAAAGCAAAAAATTTTGTGAATAAGTGACAATCAAGGGACCTGTGAAATATGATTTAGGAGAAAGTCAGTACAGCTGAGAATTCAAGGCGCGTGGGTACCCCTTTCACAACTGATTACCAGTTACACATAAAGGCTTGAGATTTTATTATCGTAGTCTCGACATGGATGGCCATCATCTTGAACAAGATGAGACTTCACTGACAAAAGGCTCAGATAAGAGAGTTTTACAGACGGCTAACTGTGTCCAACATCTGTCACTCGTAACCAGTGACATTTAAACCGACCTGCTCACTAATTGGAAGGCGGTTCCACTTCAGTGACATTTCTCTCGGTTTTAGAGTGTTCATTCCAAAATGCAAAGAGAAAAGACAATGTCTCTGGGTTTTGAGCTCATAAGCCTTTCTAAGACTCCTGCGAGAGCTGAGGTCACAGCCAGAGAGATGCAGGAAAATTTGCATTTGCACACTTGTGAAGGAGGATGGTTTGTGGCTTACAGCCTCAGGCAATAACTTTCAGAGCCTTAGAAAATGTAGCAGAACAATTTCCAGATGTGAACGTGAGAGTACTGCTAGAGATGTACAAAATAGATTCTGAGGGGGGAGGAATCGCTCTTGTCAATGGAAGCTTTTTTTTCCAGGAAGAAGATGCTTACATAACAGCTCTAGTAGAAACATACTATGCGTTCTTACACTGCGCTTTGATGCTACTGTGTGAGTGTGTCTGTCTGTCTGCTGTTCCACATCAGCTCGGCCAACAGAAAGGCTTAAAATGAAACGAATAAGCCATGTAAAGTTAACGCAAGGATGACACACTTACAAAATGATTTCTTCCTAGTAAATGATGAATAGGACTGTCAGTCAAAGGCCGCTGATAAAATGTACAAAGAGGTCCGAGTAATAGAACTGAACTTTTATGGCCCATATGCTTTGAAATTGTGTGATTATCTGAATCTATCCTATATAATAATGTTAAAATAAGTGATCTTAGCCTGCAGAACAATTATAGAGTTAAAGCCAGTGAATATTCTTCGAAGATTCGGATGGATGACCTTTCAGGCCCACTACAAAAATCTTTTGCAGAGCTCACACTAATTATCTAGTGCCAAGTGAATGCTGTGATTGATTAAGAGTCTTCGGTCAATGGCGTCTGACTTAATGAAGCAGTCTGTCAGTTTAAGCTATGCTGAGGTTTTTCTCTCGATGAGAGAAGAGGAACAATGGAATATAAACAGGGAAGGCAGAGTAAGTTAGTGAGAGATAGTGAAAGGTTTGCCAGAATGGTATAAGGTTGGGACTGCATCAGGGAACACAAACAAAATAGACAGCGAGAGAAAGAGAATTGGATTTATTGAAAGTAAAAAGGGGGGAAATAAAGAAGCAGAGAACTGAATCAATAAAAAGAAGAAAGTGATGAAATGTGAACTTAAATTGGAAAGACGAAATCTCTCCCTCTCTCTCTCATTTAACCCTACGTCTTTTCTTATCTGTGTTTTTTCCTTGTGCTTCAAGGCTATTTAAGCAGCCAAGAGTTTTTTATCTTTAAAGATCCCAAAGCCAGAGCACCAGATACAAAAATAACTTCCATATTTGTCAAAAAATTTTTAGAACATAAGCGGTTACAGAACAAATATAGAATTTATATATATATATATATATATATATATATAAAATATATAATTTAAATCAATTAAATAACAGTAGTAGCTGCACGTGCACTGGAGGGCTTTGCATATACAATAGCTGTTGAAGGAGGCTACTTGACACTTAAGAGCACTTAACATGTACCTATCTCAGCTGCCATTGCTTTCTGTGTTTTAATCACATACAAACCAGCTCTCGCTCTCTCTCACACTCTTTCTCTCTTTCCATCCTGCCAATTTTTTGGTTAAAGCCGGCATATCCAGTCCATTTAGATTCAGTCGCCCACACACACTCACACAGTCTCAGTCATTCCCAGTCACCTTTTGTCAGATCATGTCTCATCATGGCGGATGAACAAAGCAGAAACATTTCAATTGTACTTTGATATTATTGATCATGCATTTATAATTTAAAGTGTGAGATGCACATTTAAAGGGGCACACCTAATTATTACAATTGATCATTAAGGTTTACAGAACACCAAGACATGTGTGTCTGTGTGTGTGTGTGTGTATGTGTACTGTACTTGTACATTATTCAATAGAGATATAGTAACACACTAGAGACAGTCACGCCAGACCGACCCTCTCACGGCTCATCTTATATTCTCTCTAATATGCAAACATAGAGACATTGCACTAACCTTCAAATTTTCTTTTCAAACTATAAAATGTAATTGTCATGTTTTACTTACTCTCATGTCATTGAAAACATTATGCTGTATTTGATGTAAAAAAAAAAATAGAATTACCTATCTCTGTAATACTTTTTTGCTTGTTCTATTGCTAATTGCTCTTTCCATATCCTCAAATTTGACAGAAGCATCAACATATAATTTTTTCCATATTTTTATTGTACATTCAGTTTCAAACAAATGAAGTGGTATCTATAACCTTCATCTCACCTAATTCCAGTTCTGAGTCACTGTCTCTGCTATTGTGAACTGATGAACAGAATTACAGAGAGGGTAAAGAGAAAAAAAAAGGACAAAAAGGACAGATGAAAAGAGCTGTAAGATGAAAGGAAACAAAGATCGTTCTAATAAGGGACAAAAAAAAAAGAGAAAATAAAAGTCATAAGTTGGGAAAGAGTGGGAGACAGAGACAGAATTCAGCCTTTTCCAGGAAGAGACAACAGCATTCTAATGCAACATGCTAGAAATAAGGAACAATGAATTTAATTTGATTTCTATTAATCTTGTGTGAAGATACGTACCACATATGAAGAGAATAGAATAGAATAGAACATAATAGGTTATTGGACATGAGAGTAATATAAACAGAATAGAATGGAATAGAATAGAATATTGAACACTTGATTATACCACAAAATGTATAGAATGGAATTGAATATTGGACATCTGAGAGTACCACAATATGAATAGAATAGAATAGAATAGAATATTAAACACTTGATTATACCACAAACTCTATAGAATAGAATAGAATATTGGGCACTTGACAGTACCAAAATATGAAAAGAATAGAATAGAATATTGAACACTTGATTATACCACAAAATGTATAGAATAGAATGGAATATTGGGCACTTGACAGTACCACAATATGAATAGAATAGAATAGAATAGAATAGAATAGAATAGAATAGAATAGAATAGAATAGAATAGAATAGAAAATTGAACACTTGATTATCCCACAAAATGTATAGAATGGAATTGAATATTGGACATCTGAGAGTACCAAAATATGAAAAGAATAGAATAGAATATTGAACACTTGATTATACCAAAAAATGTATAGAATAGAATGGAATATTGGGCACTTGAGAGAACCACAATATGAATAGAATAGAACAGAACAGAACAGAATATAATATTGAACACTTGATTATACCACAACATTTATTGAATAGAATGGAATATTGGAAACTTGAGAGTACCAGTTTATTAAAATACTATTCATTCATGCCAGTTTTTTTGCCTTCTAGAAAACACCCCTGCTGCACACACAGATTTGCACATATTCATTTTCACATTCTGCGTGTTCTAAATGAAATTTATTAGGTGATGTGATTACCCAGAAAGAAAACCCATTTACTTTGTACGACTGAATATTCCTGTCTAAACACACACACAGGGTGATCGGGATGATAACAAAGCGCTAATTGTGCTAGCAACCTCATAAAAGCTGAGGAAAAACCCGCTCTCACTGCACTTCAGCTGGATCTGTTTGATCTCATTTAGCGTGTCTTACAGCAAGAACAGATGTTTGCTGTTGTGGAGACAGTCACGTGTGCGCTGTGATGAATGAGTTAATTGCTGATAATTTGATTACAGGAGACAAGCTTTGACTCAGGTTGACTGTGTGGGTGTGTAGTGCGTAAAGGTCTGTGTGCTGATGTGTTGGTCTCTTTTGTCAGCATAAAGGTCTATTTTAAACAAGTTTATGAGTGTGTTTATGCTTGGCAGTATATTTGACAAGAATGAAAAGATTCTTGTTCAGAAGGTTCATGTACATAACCTCAAACCTCTTTAGTGTGTGTTCATGGGACAAGGGCATTTGCATGAATATGTATGTTTTGGTGTATTTTGTGTGTGTGTGTGTGTGTGTGTGTTGCATGGCTGGTAGTGATGCATGAAATGTGAGGTGGGCAGCATGTTATTTGTCTTGTCACTGACAGGCGTTGGGGACATGTGACCCAGCAGTGAAACAGATGGATGAGTTTGTTACGGACACACACAGGGGTTATACATGTATGGCCTTCAGCAGTATAAGATACCACTAAGAGGTGCACATTACATTGTCTGTATAATGCATGAATGCATACATTTTATTGGGTAATTCCACAGAGAAGAGAGAGAAAAAATGCAAGTTGAATAGATTCTGTTGATTCTGAGTAGAAGGTGAGTAGAGACGTATTGCATAGAATAGAATAACTCAAATGAACAATGACCTTTGCACGATTCGAAAGAGTATGTAAAATATGCACAGCCATTTACAATTGTAATAATTTAAATAAAAAAGTACAGCAATACTTAAATTCATCAATGATACATTAACCTGACAAAAGGACACAGCAAAATCATTAATAACATTGCAGAAGATTGCTTTTCAAATAAATATTCTTGTTAGCTTTATGCTCATCTAGGAACGCTGAAAATATATAAATCGTGGTTTCCTCAAATAGTAATAAATAAATAAATAAATATACAAATAAGTAGGAAAACATTCAAACACATAATCTAAATAGTGATACTAGTCCACAATATTACTGTTATATAAATATACTCTATAACTTTGTTGAGAAAAAGAGACTTAAAACATTACAAAAATATTTAAAAAATAATGATTTTTGAACATCATTGTAAAATACAAAAATAAAGTCCAGGTGCTGTATTAAATTTTATATTATAGCCTATTTAAATTGGCTCTACAAGTCATTTAAACTTAAAATATATCAATATGACCTGGATTATGCATTGTAGTATAAGAAATGTCTCTGTTGTGTAGAGTTAAAGAGAACATGATAGATAGATAGATAGATAGATAGATAGATAGATAGATAGATAGATAGATAGATAGATAGATAGATAGATA
>JAUCNO010000030.1:23943-46270 GCA_032353835.1 Enteromius viviparus
GTGATAATACCGTATACCGTGATAAAAGCTCAATCAATTAATCGCAGCATGAAAATGTGATACCGGCACATGCCTAAAATGCTGACATGTTTGTTCGAAAGGAGGTGATGTTCTTAAGTATTTTAGTTTCTCATTGTTGTGATAATCTTTTGCCCCAACACTTGTGCTCGAAATATATTAGGAGGAGAGCTCCAGGCATCATCCAAATACCTCCTTCTAACAGCCCACAAAATAGCAAAGATGGCATTATGTTTGTAGGCAGAAGTACTCTTTCCAGGTTAGAGAAATAAATACAGTAACACTTTAGGGACCGATTCTCACTATTAGATGCTTTTTAGAATGCATGTTATAGAATATTAGCTGTTTATTAGCTTATAAAGCACATATTTTGCACAACCATATTCTACATCTATACCTAAACCTAACTATTAATAAGCAGTAATTAGGAGTTTACTGAGGCAAAAGTCATGGCTAATAGTTAATGGACCTCAAAATAAAGCGTGACCATAACTATTTCCAAAAATCAAGAAATTTACTCACCTTCACATAATTATAAATCAGCAGAAAGAAAGAAAGAAAGTGAATGGAGAAGCCATGCATCATTCTAATATGCTAATAAATGCATTGCATTATTAATTTTGAAAACTGTTGTGCTGCTTAATATTTTTGTGAAAACTGATACCTCTTTTAGGATTCTTTGATGAATAGAAAGGTAAAAAGAGCAACATTTTCTCTAAATGAATGGTACCCCCAGTACTAATTACATTACAAACAATTTTTGCCATGCTGCTTCTTTACTTTACTTTTGTTTTTACTTTGCTTCATTTTTTACTGTAAGTTAATGTTACCTATTTTTGGGAGGAGTGCTATTTACTCCCCAAAAGCAGTCCAGGCAGTGTTAGACTGATATAGTGGGGGATGGAAGACAGTAGTGCTGCTAAATAAAAAGCAGTAGGCACGTCGATTTTTGGCAGGGCATTTGTGTGTGTGTGTATGTGAGCAGGGATACTCTGGATATAGGTAGTTGGTGTGATGCGACTTCATGATGGAAGTGCTCCTTGTGGGTTGATAGAGAGTTGAGGAGACACTTAGTGCTGCTGCTCCAGAACCTCTGTGTGGGTGAAGGTTGTGTATTCGTGTGTGTGTGTGTGTGTAGGTGGGTGGGATGGTGAGATTTCAAAAGTATGTTTATATTCTCAGTCTCATTCTGAGGCGGAAATGTGTGCACAGCTGAATCTACTGTATGTGTAGAATGAGGTTATAAATTATATAATATATAATATATATATATATAAATATTTTGCATCATCAAAATTGTTTATCATCTTTGAAAAACTAAATAACAGTTAACACTCAATTTGTAGTTTTGCTAATTGTTGATGTGTTAATTTTTCATGCCTCAGTCATTATAACCAATCAATGGATCAGCCAGCCTTACTGGACACTGGATCAATTCCACATTAAAGTCTTAATCAAGTCAATTGACAATGCAATGCATCTGATCAATGTAGGGCTAGTGGATCTGGCACAAAAACACACCTGCTATCATATAATGCCATGATAATTCAACTAATTTTCAGAGTTTGATCTGTGGGTGTCCTCTCATGGTGAGATTTCCCTGACTGTCTCTGATTTTGAAGCCTGGCTTGCAAGAGAAAGTACAAGGCAAAGAAACAAAGAGCAATAAGAGTGAGATGGAGAAAATAATAGGGTAAGAGAGAGATAGAGAAATGTCATACTGTGTCTGTATGAGCACTATTAAATTTTTCTGCTTGGGTGCACTGGATGTAGGAGCCCTGTCCAGCAAACCTTCCCTGCAACCAGAGTTAAGACTCGCCTAGCAACTTGATAGATTCATTACATGATTATAAATAAATATTCACCTCACCTGCCATATTGGCTTCAGTTTACTGACCAGCTGATATCAGATATGGATTTGTACCAATCTGACAGTCAGTAAGTAAAGGTGGGCAGTTTCAGCAAATATCTGTAATGGCTAAACATGCAAATCTCTCTCTCTCTCTCTCTCTCTCTCTCTCTCTCTCTCTCTCTCTCTCTCTCTATATATATATATATAAACTATTATTAAGATTGATTATTAAAAATTAAAATATTAATAAATGTTATTAAGTCTCTTTACTCACCATGGTTGTATTTATTTGATCATAAATACAGGAAAATTGTATGTAATATTGTAAATGCTAATATTTGTAAATGTTATTCTATTTTAATATTTCTAAAACTTGTTTTTTCCCTGTTTTTGCCAGGATGCATTACATTTATCAAAAACGAGTGTAAAGACATCTAAAATATGCAAAAATAATGTTTTTATTTCAGATAAATGCTGTTCAATGATCTTTCTATTTATGGAATTGTGGAATCATAATTAAAAAAAAAAGGAAACAAAAGAAAGGGGGGAAAACAAATTACAGTAAGGTGAATCTAAAGTGAAAAAATAAGGAAGAATAAAATAACCTTTACAAGTTTAAAGTTACCATCCTTTCACCTTTGTAGCTTTTAATGCACTGTGGCTGTATTTAGAGACTGTCTTGGAATATGATTCCATGTGGAAGTTTTTAAATGCCCCACTGAGCTCCAATGTTTTAAGTAATGGGCCTATTTATAGAGGGTTGTTGGTTTACATCCCAGGAGGCTGATCTACAGCTGTACGGCCCTTTGGAGACGCTCTTAGCCTAAACAGCTCCAGTAAAACCACTGCGCTAAGAGTGCATGATATAAAGCCTTGGAAGCGAGAGGACGTCCGCTGAATGTAAAAATACCTCTCCCCTAATTTGTATTCAGAGCAACATTTTTGAGAATTAACGCGTGATGCTTACTCCTCATACACAAACACCAGTCCCAAGTGTAGAAAAAAATAATCTTTAAGCTGGAGTTTCCTTCATTTTCCTTAGTTTGACATTCCCCGGTCTTAAATTTCACTAGCTCTCTGAACAGACACTCTTTATCACCTTAAATCACGGCTGAAATGACACAGTGCTTTGTAGGCATTTTCTTATCTTACCCCTGCCTCCTCCTTTGCTCTGTCTGTGTTTTATTTCACTGTTCTGAGAACTCATGCTTGTCAGAATTCCCCATTCACTCCTTGCCAGCCACAAACACTCTCTCTTTCCGATAGCCTAGAGAGGAATACTTGCCTCATGCACTAAACAGCATGAATATTGCCCTCAATTTCAATATATTTCAGGTCTGATTACTGTATACAGCAAAAAAAATGTTAAATATACATGCTGCATCCAATTTCCATTTCTATTTCTCACTATCATTTATGATGTCTTTTTTAGATTGATTGTTCCTGCTCTAATTTGAGTGGGATATTGATGTTTTTGATGATGATGACTTTACTGTGTCTCACCAGTCTCGTCAGACCCCGGAGGGAGAGTTCCTGCCATTGGATCAGTGTGAATTGGATGTGGGCTTTGGAACAGGCGCTGACCAACTCTTCCTGGTCTCTCCCCTCACCATCTGCCACGAGATCAATCCCAAGAGCCCTTTCTTCGACCTGTCCCAACGCTCGCTCATGAATGAGCAGTTTGAGATCGTCGTCATCTTGGAGGGCATTGTAGAGACAACGGGTGGGTAGCATCTTTCACTCCAAATTTCAATTTCTTTGGGAACAACATATGACTTAAAAGGTTAGTTCACCCCGAAATTAAAATTAGCATGTGTTTTACTCATCATCGAAGCATCTTAGGAGTATTTAACTAAAATTTTTCAGGTGAAAATTTTTCAATTTCAGGTTATATTAAAAATTGTCTTCAAAGCTCTATCACAGATGTTTCCCTTTAACAATTAAAAAAAACATGTTTCAAGAGTTCACGCTTTCCTTGTAATAATAATAAAGCAAATTTTGAGAGCTGTCTGGGGAGTAAGCCGGGAGAACGGCGAACTCCCCTAGTGTATGGAACCCTAGCGTGGGCAAGAGTTCGGCATTCGGCTTGTTCACCGTCTGCCCCCCTGGGAAAGGCATGAATTTTAAAGGAAACGGTGGAGAAGGGGAGGAGGAGGGGTGCACAAAAGTGAGATGCGGGGAAATGAAAGCTGGGAGAATTTATTGTGAAGGGGAGAGATTTGATTGGGCGTGAATAAACAAGGGATGATTAGGTAAACGGGCTTCCAGCCGTGTGTAATTACTTGTTTAGCGATCCTCTCGAAACAACGTTTTTTGCAAAACTTATACTTTCAAGAGTTCTCGCTTTCCTTGTAATAATAATAAAGCAAATTTGGCGAGCTGTCTGGGGAGTGAGCCGGGAGAACAGCGAACATCCGAACCCAAGTGGATGGAACCCTAGCGTGGGCAAAAGTTCTGCGTTCGGCTCGTTCACCGTCTGCCCCCCAAAAAGGCTAAGCGAGGACAGCAGCCAAATTTTTCAGAATGAGGATTTTTTTTGTTGGATTGCTTTGGTGGATAGCAGGTGAATGAGATCTAAGAGCGTGTGGGCAAGGCCTTTAAATAGGAAGCCGCGGGCTGGCGTGGAGGCTCAGACGGGCTAAGGGTTGAGCTCGACCTGTAGCAGGAAGTTGAGGTAGCAAGGTGAGGATGTGTCTTCGGTCATGCGATTCTGAAGAATGCACAAAAGTGAGATGCAGGGAAATGAAAGCTGGGAGAATTTATAGTGAAGGGGAGAGATTTGATTGGGCATGAATAAACAAGGGATGATTAGGTAAACGGGCTGCCAGTGTTTTTTGATTACTCATTCAGCAATCCTCTCGAAACAAAGTTTTTTGCAAAACTTATACTTAAATATCGTGTCCCCTCTTGACTTGTATCAAAATCCTCCAACATTTTTCTTTACATTTTGTTTTATTCTTTCTCTGCATTCGTCACTTATCACGCAATGCCAACATTTTACATAATCTGCCGGGACTGTTTCTAGTTACCACAAGTGAAAGAAAAGTGTTTTTATGTTTAAAATATCGATATTTATCTCACAAAAACACATGGATTCATTAAAGGAGGTCTTTAATCACCCCTGAAGCCATGTGTGGCAAGTTCCTTTTCAGGAACTCGAACTGCGTCCGAAAAAACTATGGTAATGCCATCAGCATGACCACGCTCTAAAACTGCTGTGTAAACCATCAAACGAAGTGCTGATACGTCACCCTCGAGCACGTGCGAAGCAGTGCACGCCAGCCTCATTCATTCAGCAGGCGCTCTCTGTGTGACTGTCAGTGTGCTTGTGATTCAGACACTAGTTAGTTTAAAAATTAAATGGACATGTCTGGAAAGAGTTTTGTAAAGTGTGTACTCCTCACTCTCGGAGGTCTCTCTTCGAGGAGGGGACCTTCGTGAGTGTACCCTGTGGTGTTGATCCCGCTGCCCCTGAGGCGGAGCGGCATCTGCATTCATGGGGTTCGCAAATCAATCTTTCTTCTTCTTCTCCCCAAAGAGATAGTTTCGAAATTCGCTCATTTTCCTTTGAGGAGGTAGATGTTGAAAAGAGGAGCTGGCCGCGCTGTCGCCGGGGCGGAGCAGCGGTAGCACTCGTGGGGCTTGCAAATCGATCTACTGGAGGGAATGGCGACTGGTGACCCCCTTTCTCCTTCCCAGCCAGGCAGATTGGGAGACATCTCTCCGGGGGATGAAGCGCCGCTGATAGAGGAATCGTCTCGAGCGTCACTAATCTTCCTTCGAGGAGGTAGATGTTGAAAAAAAATAAAAAATAAAAATCTAGAAGCATCTTTCTGGGTAATGAAGCACCACTGATCACAGTTACTTCTCCCCGGGGAGAGCAGTCTACACACCGTTCATCCTCCTCCAATGAGTTGGATGTATTTAGTGTAGATTGTAAGTGTGTTCTTCATTCTCCCACAATTTTTTCAATCACAATTTTCTCAGGGTTTCTGCGTGTGTTTGCTGCGCTGCTGCCGAGGCTCCGGGTCTGTGGTTCGATGCCGGCTAGTGCAGGCAATGCTTCGGAAGCAGCCTTCAAGTACCGCACTGCTGCTGAGGCAGAGCTGTGGATACAAAGAAACTAAAAAAGGAACCGGTTTCTGCCGCAGTACATGGCACCCACTTCCCTTCTCTGCTCTTTTCAAGCTCCACGGTTCTCTCTGAGATGTGTCCCAGTAGAGCCGGGGTGCATGCTTCCCTCGAGGGGGTTGCATCAGCGGTCTGTTGGTACAGTGGTGGATTCCTTGTCTCTCGTGTGGGAGACCTGAGTTCAAACCACGCCTTTGCAGGGCAGTACTTGTTTTGCTTGGAGCATGTGGTGGCTGTTCTCTGGAATAGAGAACACAATACAATAGTGCTCGCTGACCCTGATCCCTGCAGGTTTCTTCTTGAGGGAAGTAGCCTTCACCAGCATTTCTGGTGGTGAACTCTCACACTGCCGCCGAGGCGGAGCAGGGTTAAAAAAAAAAAAAGAAAAAGAGAAAGCTCAGCTAATTTCAGTAGATTTACAGTGGGTTGAGTAGACGCTTTCAAGCTCTCTACCACCTGGTGTGGCTACGTGTTGAAGACTCAGCCGTTGCATTTATTACTGACAGTGTGTTGGGTCGTTTGCTATATTTTTCTGATGAGTAAGATATGCAGAAAGACCGGCTGTGTAAGGTGCACTTTGTAAGCAAAACCTTTAGTTCCTAAATCGGGCCTGGTCTTGAGGGACTCTGTGTCGCCGTATGCTTTTCCCCCGATATCTCTGATCCCAGGAGTTCTGGAAACGTCTTGTAGCTACTGGTTTGTCAACCGAGGTTGTTCAGACTATAATACAATCCAGAGCTTCTTCCACAAGGAAATTATTATGCTGAAATGGAGACTCTTCACTCTTGGTGCAATAGTCATGGTCAGGACCCAGTTAACTGTCCAATTAGCGCAGTTCTGGAGTTCCTGCCGACTAGACTATCCACAGGATTAGCTCACTCCACACTTAAGGTGTATGTGGCGGCAATATCAGCCTTCTACTCCCTTATTGATGGTCGTTCAGTAGGTAGTGGTTTGTTTCTTCGTGGTGCACTGAGGCTGAGGCCTCCTATTCACTCCCGAGACTTGGGACCTGCCATTGGTACTCAGGGCCCTCTCTCGAGCCTCCTTTGAACCTTTGGAGCAATTCTCTCTGTACCTTTAAGACTGCGGTCTTGTTGGCACTGGCTCCTTGAAGAGAGTAGGGGACCTTCAGGCCTTGTCTGTGGCCTTTTAATGTGTAGACTTGGCGCTCGGTTTGGCCGAAGGTAGACCAGGAAAAGCTACACTGTTATGTCCAGTGCGAGCCCTGGATACCTTCATACGTAGATCTGCTATCTGGAGGAAGTCGAGCACACCAGTTGCTGGTTTGCTTTGGTCCTCCTTGGAGGGGATTATCTGCCTCATAGCAGATCCTGAGCAGTTGGACTCTCTATGTTTATGAGTTATCTGGTCTCCCCTCGCTGATGGGCGTCAGAGCTCACTCAACTAGAAGGTATGGCAGCCTTGAAGGCCTTTTAGGCAGGTGTCTCGGTTCCGGACATTTGCAAGACAGTGGGTCGTCCCCTTTGACCTTTGCAAAGGTTCTATGGGCTGGACCTCCCAGCTACCCCGGGCTCGTTGGCGTGCCAAATCCACACTGGTGGGGGCTTGGGAGTCCGGGGTCATGGGTATTTCGTTCCCATAGCGTTTTCGGATGCAGTTTCGAGTTCCTGAAAAGGAACGTCTCCGGGTTGTGTATATAACCCTAGTTCCTTGAAACGCCCCCCTCTGGGCACCTGCTTCATGTCTGAGGGCTAGCGTGCACTGCTTCGTACGTGCTCTTATCCTTCCTGGTCGTTGACGTCACAGCACTCCGTTTGACGATTTACACAGCAGTTTCAGAGAGTGGTCATGTTGGAGGCGTTCTCATAGCGTTTTCGGACGCAGTTCTCGTTCCTTCAAGGAAATAGGGTTATATACATAACCCCGAGATGTTTTAATATGTTTCTGCACACTTTATTTAACATGTTTTGGACTGTTAGAGAAACACCCACCTACTGCAATGATAGAGCTTAGAAGAGCCAGGACAGTTTTTATTATAATTTCAACTGAATTTGTCTGAAAGAAGAAAGGCATATACACTTAGAATGACTAGAGGGTAATTAAAATAATGTAAAATATGAATTTTGAGTGAACTAACCCAGTGAACTAACCCAGCACAGTTGTTTATTTATATTGTTGTTCGAATCCCTTCAGTTATTTTGCACAGCATTTTTTTTCTAATAGGTTTCATGTACAAAATATCAGTAACACTTTACAGTATGGTCCAAATATTGTTCATTATATTTATGGAAGTCAGTTTCCACCACACAATATGGTAGTCATGTCCAAATATATTATTAAATGCTTTAAACTTTCATATTGTTAACCTTATTGTAAGCTTAAATGCTTATTGTAAAGTGTTACAAGATTATTTCATTCTAACATTATTAAAACAATAACAATATCTAGATTGTTTTTTAGATTTTTTTGTGTTTTTACTTTTGTTCTTTTATTATTCTTAATTTTTTTGACAAGAACA
Source organism: Enteromius viviparus (assembly GCA_032353835.1). Lineage (NCBI taxonomy): Eukaryota > Metazoa > Chordata > Actinopteri > Cypriniformes > Cyprinidae > Enteromius > Enteromius viviparus. Next base: position 32,427 of record JAUCNO010000030.1, read on the forward strand.
CTATCGTGACTAATTTTCTCAAGATGTGTTTTCTGAAATTAAGTCTCATGCAGATTTGCTTCCCAAGTAAATTTATCTTTTTTAATGGTCTTAAGACACAACTACTAATTAAGAAAAAAAATCACAGGGTGTTCATTTGTCATGATTCATATTCATTTATCAGATCTTACTGAAAATATCACACTTTTTTGTACTCTTTTTACCTTGTAAACTCTGAATACTTCTTTGTATTTTTCCTCACACCCCTCAGTTTAAATGGATACAGTCGGTACAGTCAGGTCAGTAGGGGTGATGAGTGGGTTGTAAAAGAATATCTTTCTGATTGCATTATCAGACCTGTACTGTTGTAGAGGCACATTCTGCATAACATGTTGTTGTTTCTTTCAGTCACATGCTTGTCAGTTTGATGTATGAACTTCAAACCTTGCTCGAGTTTGTTTGAATCTGTTCCTGGTGTCTTTTATGCAGGCAGAGTGCAAGGAAGCAAAGTAATTGAAGAAGGCAGCATGGGATTTTCTTTTGAGTTTGTGAGGGTACGAGAAAGCGAGAACGGTTCTGTTACCATTCTTTTCCACTGTACAAATAAACAGAAATTTAATTAGAATTTCCTTTCCTGTCTCCTTCCCCCCTTTTCAATCAAATATGTTTCTCATTTAAATTTGACTGTTTTTTAAGCATCTCTGTTCATAGTGGCCATATTTTGGCTTAGTGACTAAGTCACCTTAGTATTGAACTTTGATGCATAACTCATTTGTCACACTTTCTGCTACAAGAAGGACATCTTAAATCATTGAAGCGATGCATGCTATTAAATGCATTTGTAAATTCTATGATTTATAACAATAAAATTAAATATAAATACATTAGATTTTCTCACTCTTCTGACTTGAGCTAGTAAGTGACAGCGATATTTTCATTGCATTTCTATTATATAATTTTTTATTTAAACTAGTATTTATTAATATGCTGAATAAGCTTTTATTTACACACACACACACACACATATGATATATATATATATACATATATATATATCATTTTGAGAGTAATGAATAAAATAAGTAATAATAAGACAATATTAATATGGAAAATAAATAAAGAAAAAAGCAGTAAGCGACTAATATTTGTTAATATTTTTTTTTTTTTTTTTTGTCAGTTCTTTCACATTAACCTTTGAGAAGAAAACAGGAAATGTATTTCAGCTTCATGTGTTATTAGTTGTTTCATTGTAAATGACCCCTGATAAAATGGAACAACTTGCAGGGGGCCTTTGAGTTTGAACTCTCGCTCTCTCCAGGAAATGATATGAGATGGAGACAAAGCGAGGAAGCTTCATAGCCTCTGTGTTAGTGATAACCATTATTACAGGTGTAAAAGCAGTGATAGACAAACACACTCACACACACTTTTAAGCATATCAGCGCACACTAAAGAAGGCTCCTGGTAAACCATTTATTATTATTCATTCGTTCCTTCACTCAGTAATTAATTTCTTTTCAGGCCAGTGACGGGGCAAAGAGTCATGTTGTGATGTGAAACAGTTAACCACCCTGCTGATGGAGAGCTGAGGCCTGTCATGTACTCATAAGTGCTTATTGATCCACCGAAGCCCTGGACACAGACAGAAATGTCAAGTTAATCATTTTACACTGTGGTACAAGACAAAGCCACAGCTCTGTATCGCTTTAAAGGCTTTGCGTAAATGTTTGCAGCTCACAGGTCTATTTAATTTCCATTTTCTCTTTGTGATCTCTAATAAGAAACAACAAAGAATACAATATATGTGCAATTTAGTCAAAACGCATATGTGAAAACGAGAAGCATGAAGATTTCCTTTAATCAATACCATAGATCAGACCAAAGGATACGACAGACAAACTCTAATTATGTATGCCGACAGAGTATTGCGCAATCAAGAGTCTTACTGTGAAGACTGTGAAATTTGTCTTGCTTTAAAAGCTACTTTCAGCTGAACTGCACTGAAGCCATTGATACGTTTGCAAAACCTCTTCCAGCATTGATCCATCATTTAAGCCTTTAGATGAAGCCGGGCCACCCCACTGCTCCCGCTCAGCACGATCACTCCGGCAGCAAAATATGGGATTATCAGTGTGATTAATGTCACATAAACTGGTTTAATTGCATGGAATGATGTAGTGCAAGCAGAACCGCTCTTGAAGTTGTTGTGATCTTCATCCTTCATTTCTGAAAACTGAGGCTTGTTCATATTTCATATAAGGTGTTGCTAATTAGTAGGCTATTTAATGATAATTATTTAATCAAGAGCAGACCCACACAGACACTCCACAGACACCTGTCACTGATACATTTTTACATAACCCCTGCCTTTGCAAATTTGTTTATTAAATATTCATACATTGATATATACATTTAATCTGTAGAAATGTGCAGATTTTTTCCCAAAATTGTTGATAAAATTGCCAAAAGACTGCCAAACCCTGGGCAGGATTATGAATAAACATCCATAGCAATGATATTGGTATTAGACTGAAAAACACTTGTGATGTTCAGACCAAAAATTTTGTGATTTGAGTTTGATATTGCTTTTAAACAATGATGTTAATGATGTTTCCTGCCTATACAGTATTTCTGGATACTTATTGTATTTTGATCCATTTACAGAAAGAAACCAGTTCTTTCAACAAATCGAATGAATCAATGATTCAATAATAATTTTCAAATTTTTCATTTATGAATAAATATGTGTTTTTAATGAAAAAAAAAAGCTGAGTGAATTCAGTAACTCATTTATGTTCAATTGTTTGGATTGTTTTGTCAGGAATTAATCAGTGTTTGAATAAATTGGTTGAGTAAATGATTCAATGATTTACTCATAATCCCTGTATTGTTCTGTAATGAATCAGTGTTTTTAGAAAATCAGTAGCATTGATGATTTAGTGACTCAGTCACCTGTTTTGTTCATAAATGATCATTTGCTATGTTTCTGGTTGAATCAGTATTTTTAAAATGAATTGGTTCAGTAAACAATTCAATGATTCACTCATAATCAGTAGTTTTATTCAATCATGAATAAGCGTTTTGATCAAATAACTTGAGTGTAAATATTATTCTATGACTCACTTATGATAACTTGTTTTGGTCCTTCATTTTCAGTGTTCATGGAACAAATAAGTTCAATGACATACACACTAAACCAACCCAATGGCACATGGACATAACCAGCAAAAACACAGACACTGCAATATCTCCACCACTGCACATACTGACAGTCTCAGCCAATTAAATCAAAGCACTGGAACGATTATGTAATATAATCATATAGCCTAAACACCATTCTGTTTGTAACGACCCAAATACTACTTCAGCATGGCAGCATACATTTTCCAGCTCTCTTTTTATAGTCCGGTTTGTGCCCATGAAAATAATAGTTATAGTTCTGCAGAAAATGAAAACAACAAAACACAATGCACTCCACAGTTTGGCACTTGTTTAGTGATTACTCTATTGATTGTTTTTAATTATATTGTCTTCCTGACCGTGTTAAAAGTGAAAGAACCCGGTCGTGTAAAGCTATGGCTCGGGGTGTGTTTATGACTCACTAAATGGCCCTCTGGCTTAATTATGATTGTCTTAAACTCTGCCTTGCATGGCCTTCTGACGCACATTATGTACTGTGGTGTTTGTAAATCACGTTCATGGAAGATGAAGGAACAGTGCCGTATAAATCATTCTCATGGCCAGGTTAACCTGACAGTGAAAGCCTCCTTATTTGCAATCTGTTTTGACCATAAACCTTTTTTTCTCTATTGTGATGCTAGTTTATGATATTTTGTTCCTCACAGGTATGACATGTCAAGCTCGCACTTCGTATACAGAAGATGAGGTGTTGTGGGGGCACCGCTTCCTGCCCGTCATGTCTCTGGAAGAGGGCTTCTTTCGGGTGGACTATTCCCAGTTTCACAGCACTTTTGAGGTCCCCACGCCACCCTACAGCGTGAAAGAATACGAGGAGAAATCCTCTCTCCCGTCCCCACTGGTCACCCCGCACCGGGAGCGAATGTTTTCCATGGACTGCCTGGAAACAGGTGAGGAAGGGGTGCATGCCGGAAGCGCTTCTTGCAAGCTGCCCAGCAAACTCCAGAAAATGAGCTCGTCTGGTAGAGAAGATCTGCAGAGGAAGGTGCTACGCTTGAGCTCACAGCATTCCGAGAAGGCTTCGAGCACGGGGGACCTTCCTCTTAAACTACAGCGCCTCTGCTCCAGCCCTGGGCAGGTTGACGGAGAGGCACGATTCCACCTCAAAGCCCTCAAGGTGGGTTTCCAGCCCATGGCTCTGTCCACGGGGGACCTTCACCAGAGAAGTCTGCCTCCCACCCCAGCAGTCATCCCCACACACCCCCACGGTCCTCCACACACACCTGGTGGCCGTCCAGAGGACAACCTGCCTGCCAAATTAAGGAAGATGAATGCAGACCGCTGACTTAGAAGTGCTTTTAAGACTTTCTCCTAATCTGAGAGCAGTTTTCTGTGTTTATGTACAATGAGCACTGGCAACTACGTCCAGATTAGAGCAAAATTATTGTTTTGTTTGGAACTAAATAAGGACTCTTGTAGAGTAATGGCAACATGTTAGAAATAAGCTTTCTGACTGCACAATGAATGAATATTTGCATTGGCTTGCACTGCAAAGAAAATGTAATAATGTATTTTTGACTTCTTTTACAGTAGAGGGTCTAACATCTTTGAAAAATGAAATATTTATTTAAAAAAAGTTAAATGCCTAAATATCCTGGGAACAAAATAGACAAGATAAAAACACTTGAAGCAAGACACATTTGTTTGGAAGACAGACATAATATACTTTGAATACTAAAAGTTTGGTGTCAGTAAGATTTTTGTTTTGACATTTTTTTATGAAATTAAAGGGATAGCTCAATTAAAAATTAACATTTGTTGTTTATCTGCTTACACCAGGGCATTCAAGATGTAGGTGACTTTGTTTCTTCAGTAGAACACAAACAAACATTTGTAACTCGAACCGTTGCAATCTGTCAGTCAATAGAAGTCAACAGGCACCAAACTTTACAAAGCTTTGAGGATAAAAAAAAAAACATACATAGACGAAACCAAATTAAACTCTACGGCTCGTGGAGATACATTGTGGTGTTTAGACAAAATCGGTCTCTGCAAAAAACTGTATTTATATAATTTTTTGCCACCTATACTCCACCATCTCAGACTGTCCTGAGCTCATTCACAACATCTGGGGCCTGTTCCATGAAACAAGTTTACCAAATAAGCCAGGCTTTTGGCAGATAGTATGACTTATTTCAAACCAAATTAACTGGCATTAAGTCTGACTTACTGAAATAAACATGGCTTATTTGGTAAACTTGTTTTATGGAACAGGCCCCTGGTGTGACACATCAACATGCTCTGGCACATTGTTACATCTATACACAGATGCCTCACTAGTGACTGTTTCTATGGGCGTAAAGGATCTACGTATATATCTATGTGTATATATTTATGTGCCAGAGCATGTTCGCGCATCCCCCGCCAGATGTTGTTGGTAAATACTAAAAAGAAGTATATCCTCAAAAGTAATGAGGTGCACAACTGTTTTCAACATTGATAATAATAATATTGACTGTTTCTTGAGCAGCAAATCAGCATATTAGAATAATTTCTGAAGGATCATGTGACACTGAAGCCTGGAATACTTATTCTGAAAATTCAGCTTTATCACAACAGGAATAAAATGAATTTTAAGAAGATATTTAAATAGAAAACAGTTGTACTAATATGTCACAATAAAACTGTTCTTGCTGTATTTTTGTTCAAATAAATGCACCATAGGTTAACAAAAAAGCTTCTTTTAAAAACATAAAATGTTACTGATCCCAAACATTTTTGGAAAAATACACCTAAATTAAAGATATTTTCTTTGAAAACAAGTTTCTTATGCATTGTTGATTCTCAAAGAATGTTTGATCATTTTATTTGTTATTTTAGATATTTTAGCTGTAAAATTAGGACAGAATACTTATTAAAAATAGAATGTTTTGCAGTGTCAGAACTAGGTGGGGGTACATAACTAGTCGAAAGCACGGGAGGTTTATTATTATTATTTTTTGCTGTTTGTCCTTTTCTTACCTTCTATCTTTTTTCTTTCTTGCTTGCTTTCTTTAAGAAAACTCCAGCTGGAAGTACTGTGGTTTACCGGTGACTATATGGTCACCAAGTGTGTCTCACTCACACACTTATTAATAACACAAATATACACAATTACAATATGTGCATGCCTACTTCTCGTATCTAGCTGTGTATCATACAACCTTCTGTTATACCTAGTTAAAATGAATAAATTTTATTCAGCTGCAACATAGTGTGTGTTTAGTAGTCTCACTGGTACAGAAGAACAAAGATTTAAGAATTCACTTGAATGTTTTAAGGCATATACATCTATGGTACATACAACTTTAAAGTTTAACATTTAATAGTCTTTTCAAAAATGCTCTCTTGTGACATTTTATGTAATGCACATAGGGCCACTACATTGCTATTAAACAGGATGCATTATGCTGAATTAATCATTACATCCTCAAGTCCAAACAGCCTGTCCATTAATAATGTCTGAAGAATCTTGTACTTTAATTAAAAATTAATGCATCTTTAGAAATGTTTAATGAACATTGGATTTTGACACTGGCACAGAGAGAGATTCTGTAACAAATCATCAAATGGACATAACGCACTTGTGGAGTCATACATGTCATGAAAACTAATGGAAAACAGTTTCTTTCAGAAAATGGAAAAGGAATTCATAAATTCAGTCAATGCATTCAAATCTGCCAGGATGCAATCATTAGGTTGGTGACATATTCATATTCAAACAGTCTTTCTGTCAAACCTTGTTTGCTGTGTGGGTTGAACTTTTGATGCCCTAATCATTATCCATGGTGAGAAAGAAACACATTAAATGCCCATTTTGTCACAAAATTATCCATTAGGAGCTTTCGTCCTGATTGGTTGAGAGGATAATCATTGTGGGGCTATACTGGTGATTAAAAGTGTAGTGATTGGTTGACAGAGTAAGTAATTGGGGGGAGTCATCAGGTCAGACAGGGATGGATGACTCAAAGCACATCAAGATCTGAACACACATAATGCTTTTTTAAAGGAAGAATTATCAAAGAAAGAAAAATAGTGTATTTTTAATGGTCAGTGAGGAAAATGAGAAACCTTTAATTGACTTTAAAACAAGTTATTTGGAATATTACCTTTATATTTGTGACCCCCACTGTCACCCAACGTTCACAATCCCCGGAATACTGATTGCTCTCACCTGATCATCTAACCTGACACGCATCCCTAGCACCAATCAAGCACTCCTCATAAGCACACACCACAGCTCAGTCATTGTCCAAGCTCAACTCGACTAAAGTGGACTAAACCTAGCTCCTGTACTTACCTTGCTAACTTACCTCTTCTGATTGCAGAAAACTCCCTGATACTCCATCGTCTTCATTGTCTCCATCGTCTCCTCTTGTTACGCCCCGTCTAGGATGAAGGCGCAACATGAAAGAAATTACGAGGATACGGGAATATAAATGAATAAACAATGTTTTAATGAAAATGGTTGTTAGTTACACAGGGGGAAATATCTCTTCAGGAGCCGACCAGGCCAAAATAACAAATAAAACTACTAACAAGTTATACAGTTCTAAATTACCTATTTACAAAAAAAAAAAAAAGAAAAGAAAATACAAATCGATTCCCTATCTCCCTGAACAGGAAAACAATCAAAAAATGAGTCAAACAAAAATGGCGTCGGCCTCCCTACCTCCCCAGTAATATACAGCTATATACAAAACCGCAAACGAGTCCAATGAGGGAAATCCAAAATCAAAGTCAAACAGGCAGAGGTCAGAGTAACAAAGGCGTATGGGCTAAGGACATTAACAACAGTCAAACAGACTCAAATGTACACACAGGTCTTTCTAACACAAATACAGTAGCTAACTAGCAGCAGTGGTAGCGCAGCCTAGCAAATGAGCACAAAAAGCCCTTGCAGGAAGTGAGGGGGGAGTCTTTATAGGTAGCCGGAGTCAGCTGACCAAACAGGGTGTGCCATCAATTTAGGACCAGGAACCAATCAGCTTCAGCCTGCACAGAAAAATACAAAAGACTCCCCAAAACAGACAAACTAATCAAGAAGGATGTAACAGTCTCCTCGTCTACTGCGGTGTGTGGCTATGTGCTTCAGTTCGTCTCCCAGTAAAGAATCAAAGACTTTTCAGTTAACCCAGTTATTTCCCAGTTTTGGATGAATCTCAGTTTGCTTACCTTTGTTCTTTTGACTTCCTGTTAATAAATCATTGTTTACATTTTACCTGCCCGTCTGAGTCTGCTTTGTTACAGAAGCTTGGACCGAAACCTTCAAAAGGATGAGTACGGAGGATCTGTTCATGGAGTTGGTAGACGTCGTCCGGTGATCGATAATAACATCTCTTCACCAGTCACCACCACCACCGTCATCTTCACAAACACCAGAGCACCTGGAAGTAAACACCGCTCCTTTTACCACCGCTGTTGTATGTCCCATGGTGCGTTCGACGCCCTTCTCTGGCGTGGCGGGGAATTGCAAGGGGTTTCTTCTGCAGTGCTCTATAACATTTTCTACTTACCCTCAAGTTTATAATTCTGACAGCTCAAAAATCGGATATCTCATTTCATGTCTCTCCAGATCAGCATTACGATGGGCAGAGTCGATTTGGAGCCAGGCGGGGCCAGCAGTCAGTACTTATGCGGCTTTTTTACAACACTTCTCTGAGGTATTTGGATGCACGGACCGGGAATCTTCAGCTGGTGAGGAATTGTATAACTTCCTTCAACAAGACTTATCAGTTCAAGAATATTCTATCCGATTTCGTACACTGGCAGCTGCCATTGGCTGGAATGAACGTGCTTTACTCACCACATTCCGACAAGGATTAGAACCAAACCTGCGTCTCATGTTAGCCGCCCACGATGACTCTATGGGACTGTGCCATCGATCTGCAAAGTCTTCACAAAATTAGACCTCAGGAGCGCTTATAATCTCGTCCGAATCAGACAAGGGGACCAATGGAAGACAGCTTTTATAACACCTACTGGGCACTATGAGTACTGTGTTATGCCGTATGGGCTAGGAAAGTATTTTCCAGGACTTCATGCATGAAGTTTTTAGAGAGTTCTTAGACAGATATTTTTTAGTCGTCTACATCGACGATATTTTGATTTATTCTCCCAACCTCTTTAGTCACAATCAGCATGTCAGACAAGTCCTAACCAAGTTAAGAGAATACCAGTTGTACCTGAAAGCCGAGAAGTGTTCCTTTCACCAGACTCAGACTCTGTTCCTGGGGTATCATATAGACCCGTCTGGTATTAGTATGGACAACAACAAGATTCAAGTTATTACCGAATGGCCAACTTCCAATTCTGTGAAAGCGCTTCAGAGTTTCCTGGGATTTTCTAATTTCTATCGCCGTTTCATTGCAAATTTTAGTTTAATAGCTAGTCCCCTTACCAGTCCTCTTAAGGGTAAACCTAAAACTCTGTCTTGGACTCCTGAAGCTACTCAAGCCTTTCAGCACCTGAAACAGGCCTTTACTACAGCACCCATTCTAGTACTACCTGATCCACAGAAAGCCTTCATCGTGGAAGTGGATGCTTCCACCACCAGTCGGAGCCATATTGTCCCAGCAGTAGGGGAACCCGCCATTGTTAAAGCCGTGTGCCTATTTCTCTAGTACGTTTAACTCGGCGGAGAAGAACTACGACATTGGCAACAGGAAGCTACTCGCCATAAAGCTAGCACTTGAAGAATGGAGACATTGGCTGGAGGGGTCTTTGCATCCATTTCAAGTACTTACCGATCATAAGAATCTTCAGTACCTCCGTGATGTCAAAAGGATGAATCCACGCCAGGCTCGATGGGCACTTTTCTTCACCCGTTTCCAATTCTCCATATCATACAGATCTGGTTCCAAGAACACCCGTGCTGATGCACTATCCTGTCTTCATGCTTCTGATCCTGAACCTGACAAACCAGAGACTATCTTACCTCAGCAGATGTTTGTTTGTCCCATTCAATGGATGACCCCTCCAGCAGCAGCCGATCCAGCATCAGTCCCTTTGCCGGGTTGTCCTCCCAAATGTCGGTTTGTATCTGCAGCAGAACGTATCCCACTAATACATTCCACCCACACGTCTCTAGGCACTGGGCATCCAGGGACCAACAGAACCCTCTCGCTACTTCAAGATCAATTCTGGTGGCCCCACATGGATGCAGACGTTCAGAGGTACTGTATGTGAGAGGGTGTCGGGAGTGTGCTATGTCTAGGACACCAAGACATCTGCCAGCAGGAAAGCTTCTACCACTCCCGATACCTAACCGCCCCTGGTCACACCTAGGAGTTGATTTCATCACCGACCTCCCGGCGTCTGAAGGTAACACATGCATACTGGTAATCGTAAACCGTTTCTCTAAATTCTGCCGTCTCATTTCCTTGAAAGGTCTACCTACCGCCTGGGAAACTGCTCAATCCCTCTTTAACCATGTGTTCAGACCCTTTGGACTTCCAGAAGATATTGTGTCGGACAGAGGACCACAGTTCATATCCCGAGTGTGGAAAGGTTTCTTCAGGCTCCTAGGTGTGACCGTCAGTCTGTCCTCTGGCTATCACCCTCAGACCAATGGACAGACTGAAAGGAAGATCCAGGAAGTGGGGCGGTTCCTCCGTACCTTCTGTCACGACCACCAGAACTCCTGGAACCAGTATCTGGGCTGGGCCGAGTATGCACAGAATTCTCTAAGTCAAGCCTCCACAGGATTAACCCGCTTTCCAGAGCATGCTCGGTTTCCAGCCCCCACTCTTTCCATGGTCTGGGGAAACCTCTGATATACCTGACGTCGACTACTGGTTCCGGGAGAGCGAGAGGGTCGGGGACGAGGCATCACCATCTCCAGAGGGCAGTGCGTAGGCACCAAACCAACGCGGATGCTCGTAGATCCAATACTCCTGTCTATCAAACCGGTCAAAAGGTATGGCTTTCCACCAGAGATCTGGGCCTACGCCTGCCATGCCGTAAGCAAGTTGCAGGTATGTTGGTCCCTTTACCATCGTGGAGCAGATCAACCCTCCGATTACTCAGGTCACCTTCAGATTACAACTGCCACCTCAATACAGAATTCATCCTACCTTCCATGTCTCACTCTTGAAACCATGTCACAATCCTCTTATCCTTCCCACAGAGCCTGATGGAGAAGAACCCCCTCCTCCTCCCATGGTCGTCGATGAAGGAGCCATCTACAGCATTAATGAAATCCTGGATTCCCGGCGTCTTGGTGGTCAACTACAGTACCTTATTGACTGGGAAGGATATGGTCCTGAAGAGAGATCCTGGGTTCCTAGAGACGATGTATTAGATGCTCTGAGAGTTCCATACCTCACATCCTGATTGTCCAGCACCCCGAGGTAGAAGAAGGCCACCACGACGTCGGAGGGGGGGGTAATGTAACATCCATACCAGGTTCTACACCAGGCTCCATTCCCCACTGTCACCCAACGTTCACAATCCCCTGAATACCGATTGCTCTCACCTGATAATCTCACCTGACACGCATCCCCAGCACCAATCAAGCACTCCTCATAAGCACACACCACAGCTCAGTCATTGTCCAAGCTTGTCTCGTCGAAAGTGGACTAAACCTAGCTCCTGTACTTACCTTTCTAACTTACCTCTTCTGATTGCAGAACGCTCCCTAATAACTCTATTGTCTCCATCGTCTCCTCGTCTACTGTGGTGTGTGGCTGTGTGCTTCAGTTCGTCTCCCTGAAAAGAATCAAAGACTTTTCAGTTAACCCAGTTATTTCCCAGTTTTGGATGAATCTCAGTTTGCTTACCTTTGTTCTTTTGACTTCCTGTTAATAAATCATTGTTTACATTTTACCTGCCCGTCTTAGTCTGCTTTGTTACATCAACTTCTTTATATGATTTTTTTCCTTTTTTTTTTGATAGTATATGGACATGTACAACATGGAAGAATGTGTTTATGGGTACGGGAAGGGAAAGAAAGGAAGGAAGGAATGAAGAAAAAAGAAGGAAAAAAAGAAAGAAAGAAAGCGCCATGGACAGGGCTCTGTGATGACTGCTTGAATGAAAAGCATGTCCATTTAACACCTCTGCTCTGCAGAAAATAAGTGACAGACAAAAGATGAGAAGACAATGAGAAGGCTTGAAAGGTAAAGATTGAAATACAGGAGGAACAAAAAGAGAAAAAGAGGTCTCCACGGACAGAGCTCAGATAGCGAATGAGTTTCAGGTTTTACTGCAAAAGTGACATATTGCCGGGACACAGAGCTAAAAGGTGAGAATGAAAGATAGAAGACTAAAAGTAAACAGTGGAGTATTGAGAGAAGGTGGTGGGGGAGGAAGATGGATGTCTGTGGATTTGTACTTATGGAAGATAATAATAATAATAATATTAATAAAAACAAATCACATGTGTTAGATTATCAAAAAAAGGAAGAAATCACCTCCTATATGTGGTAATTGACCATGCAGGTAAATAAACACACAGACTTAGATAACTTGAGAAACTTACAGCATGCTATTTTCTATCGTCACACTTTTCATATTAAAACAGGTGCAGAACTTCATTCTTGAGAGACTATCCAGACTACATCATCACACTCTTTTCATCTTTTCACATCTGAGTTTCAGAAATGACAGTTCTCTCCAGCTCATCTCTCACAGTGTCTAAAAGCTGAGGAGACTAATAACGCTGACAGACTGCTGGTGTAAAAATACTTCTGACATTAAAGTTTCAGAAGAACTTGGAAGGGTGAAGGAAAGGAATAGGACACGAAGAGTCAAACTCTCTGAAAGATTTGATGAAGGTGAATCTGGACAGAGAGACAGCAGCAGCAGACACTCTCAGGCCTGATTACCTGGATGTCCCTTAGGAGGAGTTAATAATCAAGACAATAATGATTAACACCATCTCTCACCACCATCACAGTGCTCTGGAAAATTCAATACCGAATGATTATTAACAATACCAAATACTGAGACTGACCAACACTGAATATAAAGCTGCTAGGCTAATTGTTCTGTACACTGTAGTGGATTTATTTTGTTAATGAAAGTCTAAATCTAGCTAAAGTCTAAATTTAGTTCGCCATTATTGCAGAACAATATAGGCCTAATTCTAACTATAAAAGAAATTTCATTTTTTTTCAAGAAGATTCACCGAGCTGGATATTCACTGCTCTCCTAACGAACTCTGTTGATTCACACGCCATGCTCAAAGAAGGATAAGTGAGTCTATACACGTCACTTACCTGTGTTTACTCACCACAACGTTTCCATGTCTTCACAGACACCCGTCTCTAAATCCTCTCGTCCGACTCCGATGCCTGCAAAGGAAAGAAACCCACATTAATGCTGGTGGATATCTTGTGGATTACCAAACGAAGGACACAGTGCTACATACCTGGTTATCTGCTTGAGAAAACTGGATCGCTGAGGAAACACAGGAATGCTAGAGACATTGCCCTATTGCTTTTTGACTTTCTCTTTATTCTTTAATAAATCTTCAAACTTACCTCATTCCCTCCTCCTTACTGTGCTGAGCGTTACACTTACGGTCACGTAATGTAAAACACATAGAGCTAGAACATTGGTTTAATTAAATGAAGAGACATTACAGTGCTACAGCAGTACCCCACTGGCAAATTTACATTTACATTTACATTTATTCATTTAGCAGACGCTTTTATCCAAAGCGACGTACAAGTGGGGAAACAGCA
>JAUCNO010000033.1:10945-33841 GCA_032353835.1 Enteromius viviparus
GAGGCTTGAGCCGTTGATAGCAGACTAATGCAGTTAATAATGAAGTTATTAGAAAGAGAGCGAGAGAGACAGAGAGAGAGAGCGCTTGTATAAATTAGGCTACCTCTGACTGTGTGTCCCTCAACAGTGTTCTGAAGCACCGTCTCTAAACTGTAAGTCTGCTTTAATATGCAGCGCTGTTATTACCTCGCTAGTGAGAAATGTCATGTGTAGCCTTTAAGTTGCTACACTAAGCTAACTGATCAAATCGTCAGGGCAGCGCTGACAACATGTTTTTGTGTGAGTGTGTAACCGTAGTGTGTGTAGTTAACTATGTGAAGTGATATGGAACTGTAATGCGGTCAAGAGAGCTGCCCGGAACTACGTTTGCCATGCATTTCCCTGAAAATAATTGCACACCTCAGAACGTTCGTCAGCCAATCAGATTCAAGCATTTAACGGCCCCATAGTATAAATAAATTTAATATATATACTATATTTATTATTATTTATATATTTATTATATATACATATACATGATAAATATTCACTGTACACACACAAATATTATGTATATATTTATTTTGGATGCTCTGACAGCACTAGCTGTCATACAGACAAAATAAGTATTACAATATATAGACTTCCTGTGACCAATTCAGCTGAGGTTCTACGCTATGTAATACTGTATTTTGCAGAATTTTCTGAAAATCAATAAACCAAGCACTGTATGCCCCATGATACTTATGATACTTCAAACAAATGATTAGAATATAAAAATTTTCCTGTCAACTGATCTACAACAATTCAATTCAGCAGTGGCATTCTGAATCAGTGGTGTATCCCACCACTCTCCTCTCATTGTCTTTCTATTATGTCCATGTTGTTGCAGCAAAAACCGTCATCTATTCAGATGAAGATGAAACCATAGGATGTTAAAACGAACTCCGACAAATGGATTTAGAAGCCACTCTCATGTTGCACAACACCATACTTCAAGTTATGCCAAGCCAGAAAGGAAAGGAGTATTTGAAAAGCAATTCCATAGCATACGGCAGCTTGGGACATTGAGCCAGGCTTATTAGCACACAGCCTGCTCAAGGATAACATTATGGCAACATGCAGAATCTGAATTCCAGACTCGCAGACTCATAAATATTCATTCACACTGTGGAGAAAAGCAAGAAAGGAAAGAATGAACCTGCTCATTGTTTGCGCATGTTTTTTTTTTGATCCTGTCCCCAATGCTAGGTATTTAAATCCTCTAACAGGCCAGTAATCGGCCTATACTGTATATGACAAATGTACACAGCAAGTGTATGAGACTGAAGCCCTGCACACTAACTGAATCATCAGCAGCAACATTCCAATGAGCCCTGAATTAAGTTACCTCCAAGCATAGTGGTAATGCACCATAGTAGGTTCCAGAAATCTGAGTAAACGCCTCTGTATACTGCAGATATATAAGTCCCTGACTGTGTTTCTACTCTAAGCTCCATGATGCTCTATCTTTGACACTTTGCACTCTCATATTGTTTTTATTACACCTGAATTTAGACTATATAAAGCCAAAAGTATGTACATGGACATCCCATTTAATTAAGATGTTAATAAATGGGACCAAATCTCTGCAAACTCTTTTTTTGAATGACACCTTAAGACATGCACAATAAGACATGAATAAGAATTTAGTTTAGTACACATGCCACATGAGTATGATTCAGAAATCCACATATCAGAATTTGAAACTGATATGGCTTTAAAATATATGATTACCACTTCACAAAGTAGCCAAACCCGAAAAAGCAAGAACTTGTATTAATATTTATATTCGTAAGTTGGAATTTATATGCACAGCTCTGATGTATAAAGCTGAATCTCTCGAATTGTATGCACAAATAATAAAACAGATGATGTTTTGAATTCAAAGCTGCAGTTTGGTTAAACTGACATTCACAAGAACAAATGTGTACAATGTGTCTTTTACCTCTGAGGACAACACAGAATTATCACAATGACATAGGTTACACAAATTAAATTAGGCCACAAATGTATTTGTTATTTGTTTGATGTGTTTCTTAAGCATGCTACAGTATAGTCACTAAATGACAACATCACACAACTGGAAACTTCTTTCAGGCAAAGGTTTTAGTGAGAACAATGAGTAGATTTAAATTAAATCAACTAATCCCTCATTTTATTATTGACACAAAAAAAGTCGCAATATGCCAAGCTCTTTAAACACGCCATATGATGTTCTCCAAAATAGCCCTCAAATGCCATAAGTGGTTACCAGGGAAACTAAGTAACCGGGGTGACATTGTGCAACCAGAAGCAAATGAACGCAAGTAAGAATGACTGAACACAGGAGGTATATAATATATGTCTACAATATAACAATGGCCAAACCCACTCACCTTAGGTCAGCATGAAATAAAAGGGGAAAGAAGTTCTGCAGCATCTGCAGCTAAGAAAACATTGGTTTCAGAAAATGTCCTTCACCTCAATTTGGGACCTCGGATTTTCACAGCAGGGGTCAACGAGAAACTGTATGTACTATTCAAGGTTAAAAGAATAAGGCACAGAGATTAACTTCTATTTTATCAACCAATGCACATGAAAAAAATCATTTTGGTAACATAGTAACAAAAAAAGTTTTAAATGTCACAGATGTGTAGATACAGAAAGTAATCACAAACTTAAGGTATGCCATATGAAAACCTAATCGCATGGCAGTTCATGATTATATCACGAAATTGTCATTTAATCTTTTATTCGTGTCAGGGACACAACTATTTCTCTATTTTCATAACACCAGCACATTCTTAAAACTAGGATTCCATTGGATGCTTCCATCCGTGCTGGACTTACGAAAATAGAGAAATAATCGTGTCACAATCCTCAATCTAATCCTGCCAAGGAACAACTGGAAAACTGGTATAAAACAGTCCCTAGTCCCCATCTACCTGCCAACATCCCTTCCTGTAAGCATAATTACTGTTTGCCATGTGACAGGCTCATTAATATCAACTCTGGCATCAAACAAAGGCTTCAGAGTGCACTGCACAGCCAACCTGTTCAAAACGCGACAGCTCCCAGCTTGGCATCCTAATGAACCTCTGAATTTACATTTTAAACAACAGAAACTCCTACAACAACTGCTTTTCATCCACTGACAAGTGTGCTCATTTTAGCGCATGAAAAGGCACACATATGGCACGTTACTTGAAGCAGGCAGAAACGATCTAAAAGGAAATGAGCAACTGAACGGAAACCGTATTTGAGAAGAGATGATATAAAAATTATTTAATCTGTGTCAACTTCCATGTCATTGTTAACACTGCTAAACCCAAATCTTAGTCTCAAATAGAAAAAAAAGAGTAAGCGTTCACTATTTGAAGACTTAATAAGAAGCACCGAATGTGAATGTCTGGGCAAAGTCCAAGTGCTTGAACTAAGCAGCAGCTAATGAGAAGAGCTCATTAAAACTGTGCAGGACAGGCTAAGGAAAGATGAAATGTGTTTAATGAATTCTTGCTTTTCTTTTCTTTCTATCATCTTCCCTCCAATGGCATCCTGCTTTAGCCACCTCCAGTTGCTAAATGGCCAATTAAAAACATGTTCTTGAAGTATTAAGCTTCAGCACGGTATGGCAGGGGGGATGCACTTTTCTGAAAAACAATTGCCTTTATTTATTTCCATGATAGGATTTTTGACTTCAAGTAAACGTTGAACTCTTTAACTTTCTTTTTCAGTTGCAGAACTCTCTCTAAGTATGTAACCGTGAAGGATTTCTGACATTTTAATTGCCAACATTCTTCATATTTACAACAATAAATCATGCATGTTTTGTGAGAGACAGAGTAGGTGCACTCCAGGAGGCTATATAATACAGTCCTTCTGCCAGCCTATATGTGCAGTCAGTGATCTGTGATGTAAGCTGATAGCTCCAACATGTATCTTTTGTATGTTCTCCGGAAATAAACTGACAAATATACTATCTTTTATACTTGTTCTGTTCGCTCAAAAAAACACAGAGGACAAGTGGCAAGCTGGTAACGTCAAGATGATGTGCGAAACGACAAAGCAGTCGCTCGTACAGATAACATGAGTCCGCTGACAGTGTGCTCGTCTCAGTCGGTGGCTCTGATCTACTTGCTTTGCTCTCTTGCTCTGACAGGTTGAGACAGAAAAAGAGAGCTGTCCTCTTTTCTGACATCAGCGCTCTCTTATTGAGCTCATTTGTTCACTGGGATGTCAGCAATTGCGGTTGAGAGACTTAATGAGAAGCTTGGAAGAGAGAAGAAACAGAGAGAAGGAATCTTTCTTTCTTCAAGCATTCCCAAAAGACAAACTGCAAAAAACGTGAACTGAATTGAACACATTTAAAGAGTATGTGAATGTCATGTAAATGCAGACTATTCGTGCTAAATATTATTTCCAATATGTATATATTCTGTATTTTGATTTTAAAAGATAATTTGTATAGATTCTTTAAAATATATATTATATATATATATATATATAATATACAGAAATATATATATTTTTGGAAGCATGATTGATCGACCTGGCAGCCATAATGCAAAAAAATAAACTGTGTGTTCATTTTAAGGCAACATGAGTGAACTTAGGAAATATAAAATGAGCAGGAAATATAAAATAGAGTGCAACAATTATAAACTGTTTTGAGCAGGGAGAGGATATTGCTCTCTATAATCTATAAAAGATTATAGCTACAGCAGGTCAATTCACCGTGGCATAGTTAAAGCATCAGATCCCATTAGAAACCATAAAAATAAAGATCTAGTCTACACACAGCACTTCAAAAATCTAAATCTGCTTTGGGCATCAGGGAAATGAGTTCATTTCAACCATTGACAACAGAAGTCTGTCCCTCCATTCACATCACACACCACTAAAAACGCACATAAGCTATAGTGCAAACTGATGCCTGTTGTGCAAGAACATGAATATTTCATAGGCTGTATGAAAATAACACATTTACATTAATAATTAGCAGCAGCCTTTAACCTTCTCCAGAGAACAGAGGACCAGATTTTAAGTAATGAAGAGGCGTAAGGGGACACTAACACTTCAATATCAATGCTTGTGACAAACATGGCTTTGATTTGGGGCTATCTCACAGCTCTGCTACTTAGCTAGCGGAGGGTTTGAATCTCCAGAGACTTGGCAGTAATGGAGAAGACAGTGAATAAACAAAAGCTGTATGTTATTTTACTCAGTGTAATGTCAAAGGTTCATGTCTGGTAATGAATAATAAAAATTACTGAATGATCCAATCGACTCACATTCTCTGTTCTAGTACATGCTTTACTTGACACACAACGCTTAATGCAGATTATACACACATATACCTGTATATATATATATTAACATATAAACAAACTGGACAAATTATTTCTGAATGCAAGCACTCAATATGAAATCTGTGTTTACTAAACCGTGTATGATATTACTTAATTGTGAGTAGCAAATAGCTGATCTCTAATGGGATGACAGTGTTTCACACCCCTAATATGTTCTGCAACAATGCCATTTTCATAGCTGGAGAAGCAGTCTGTGGTTTCGCCGCTACCCTGTATATTAGATGACAGTTGCTGTTACACCAACACTTTGCAGAGCATCTGGTATATATCACATTACACTGCTGCGTAGATGACAGTGTCTGTCTCTCTTTCCATCTTATCCACTCGCATACACACAAACACATATCTACACACCCAGAGAAACGAGGAAACATTTACTAGCCTTATGAAGAGCTGCTTTGTTGTTGTTGTTTTATTTGTTTGTTCCTACTCTCACCTAATTATGTTAATTAGTTGAATAAAAATTATTGAATAAAAAGACAACAGCCTTGCATATTAAAAATTCTGTCTCTCTCATTTTACAGGGTTTTTAAACCTCAACAAATATACATTCATGTAAAAAGATACAGTTTAAGAACGTTTTGTGAGAAAAAAACATTAAATGGGATTATTAAACACATGTTTCTAAAATGTAAAAATATAAAGAATTTAACCAAAAATATTGATTAAAATATTATGTTTCATTTAAGATTTATCTTATCTTTTAACATTTATCTTTTTATTTACTATTAGATTAATATAACTATTACAGTAATAAAAAAGTAATAAATATACAACTATTACATAAGCTAGTAGAGTAACATAATTTACTGTATATTGTAAGTATATTGTAAATATAGAATATTGAAATATTTTGTAAATATAGAATATTGAAATATTTTGTAAATATAGAATATTGAGATATTTAGGTCAAAATGGGTGAAGATAAAAATCTTTGTCATTATTTTACCTTTGAGTAAAAAGCAAGAACAAAACTGCACATTACTAATAAACATTTTATACAAATAAAACTTTTTCATGTACAGTGGATATGTACATAGCAGTAGAATTTAAAAAAATCAATAAACAAATCTAAAAATAAAACACTATATACTTTTCACTGTATAAATTACAGAATGATTCGTTTTAAAGCAGTTGTATTAAAATCTAGAGCAGTGAGAGATTTTTCTCTTTGTTAAAAGAAATGAAAGAAAATTCTGTCATCATTTACTCACTCTCAAGAATGTGGGTATGCAAACGGCTGCTGGTCCCCAGTGACTTCCATAGTACTTCCTTCCCTCCAATCAAAGTCAATGGGGGCCAGCAACTGTCTGGTTACCCACATTCTTCAAAATAACTTGAAGAAGCTACATGAGAGTGAGTAAATAATCACAGAATTTAACATTTTGGTAAACTATCCCTTTAATGACAAGTGTCCGCATAAGACTGCTGTCACTTTAAGACCTACAGGTACCTAACATACAGGCATATGTTTTTCTCTCAATTCAACCTAGTCTCTTAAAAATATGTACCTCTGTGCACTATTTGTGCCTTACTGCACATTTCGTTGCAGATTTCGTTTGGAGCTAAAACACAGGTTTAATATGTGAACCCTGGTAAGTTTTTATTGCGTTGCTTTAGGTATGTATTGCGATGGTTCAGAATTCAAATATCTGTGGACTGTTGCTAAAAGTTAATGCTGTTGGAAATATGCCCTACATCAAATCCAACCCTCAACCTACCCAATACAAATGCAAAACTGATATAAAAATGCATTTGTTGAGGCAACCGTGCCATTTCAACTTCCTTTTACACAGATTTGAACTGTTTTAATGAACCAGAGCTCCTCACCTCTCAAGTACATCTCTGCACTGTGTGAGTTACCGAACAAACCTACCATCTTTGAAAACCCACAGATGTGAAGCTGATTATGTGTGATGCTAACATTCAAAAGCATCAGTTCCAAATATCCCAGCATATTAATATTGTTCTGAAGTCATAACATGATATTCCTCAAGTAATTGTGTGAAAATTACTCTCTATTAATCAAAACTCAAAATTTGTAAGAAAAGGATTAAAAGGTTTCAGAGTTTTATTGTCTATCCATTACTTTTGCTTTTTTAAACTGCAATATGTACTTGTTGGTACGTATTTTATGTTTTGCTACAAAGTGCACCCAGGTACTTTTAGGCCATAAGACCAGGTAGCTCAACTGCTTACTTTCACTAGACATAGCAAACATAAGCATTGCCAGATGCTGTTTAACATGCTTTTTAGAGTATGCACTAAACATTAGTCATTACAAACAACAAGACGTGGAGACATTGCTTAGGTGGGAATCTACTGTCTGAAGATGCAAAAACACAAGCAGAACATTGCAGTGTTTGCAAGAGACTCATTCTGTATAGAATCTCAGGTGTGGCAGGAAAAATGTCACAAAGAAAAAAGATTAAAGGAGAATTCAAAGACAAATTATGCGCTCACACTTGCAATTGCGAGTAGATTTCGTAAGAAAGCATCAGAAATGCAAATGTAAGGGTGGTAAATAATCAAAGGGTGTTATAATTTGCTTTCTAAAATCAATGTAGGTTTGTTCGCAATCAGCCAGCTGCATTACAACTCAAGTGTTTGTCTATAAGAGGGTTTCGGATCCCAGAAGCCATCGCTGTGAAGCGTATGCGTGCACAGATAAAACAAACACTAATAACTGTACCCCAATTGGCCTATAAATTTTTAAAGGGTAAACTCAGTTCGTATCGGGCCAGATATTTTACAACTATCACTCAGCCAGGTATTTAAGAACTCTAACCTGCAGTATTAACAAGGACCTCAGTAACATCTATTAAATTCTACAGCGTGCCAATGGGGAGTGTGAAACACAAGGAGAAGGAGGAAAACACTCAAAGACTGATACAAGAAGAGCTGAGAACAGAGAGCAATTGCGTTTTTACGCCTTCTATAAATCAGATTACACACTCGGTTAGAAACGGAAAGAAAGAGAGAGGCACATATTTGTAATGGCCATAGCTCAGTAATCTGCAGTGCTGTCTAACTGAGCACCAGCTTGCTAATGAGAAGAAAACCACAAACAGAATATGCAAGCCAAGCTTTGAAATGGAAGGTTATATTTAGACGACTAGGAGAGACTGCAATAACTTGCTCACACTCCTCTCTCAATATCTGCTCCTCATCTGAGGAAGGATTTACTGTACTATGCTTATATGAGATGGCTTTCTGTTTTAGACCCCCAAAGATCCATATGGTTCAATCTATGATTTAGGTGCCAATGCCAAGCAATACTGGCGATGTTTTAATAAAAATATGCATGTCTTGAAAAATCCAAATGCATGTTGTTGGACCTTGCATTGACAAAAGCAGAATGCCCCTGAAGCAGAGACACTTTGAATGATTTTGGCACACTAACCTTTTTGGTGAAGTCCATGGCTTTGAGAATGGCCAGGTTGAGTGTCTCTAGGGAGGCCAGAACACCTTCATAATCTCCCATGTGGTTGGCAAAGTAGTCTGATGAACAGATAAATGAATGAATTATTTTTTTCTTGCAAACTCACAAACCATTTAAAAGACTGAAAACATGGACAAATTAAATTGCTAACAAAATTGACCAAATAATACTCAGAAACCAACCTTTTACATTATCCATTGATATTAAAACTATAACATGCTCAAATCTATTCAAATAAAAATATTAAAGAAAATTCTGTTGCTTGACACTCAAAGATACTAATACTCACCGCATAGTTCCTTGGTGTCAACATTACTAAAACATCGCAGGAAAAGGGAAGCGTACAGAAAAACAGAATAGAAGAAGCAGGAGAAGAAAGAGATAAGAAACAAGGGAAAACCCAGCACAAACCAAACATTACATCTGTGTCTTACAACAGAAGGAATACAATCTCCCTAAACTACTGTATCTACCGTATTTATATGGATCCTAAAGAAAACACTTAACAAATAAAAAATAATAAATAAATAATTCTAGTCATGACTAGAACCTGGTTTGATTACATGCTTAAGCAAAAAGGATTCAGCATGTTTCACACTGATCTGGAACTAATGAATGGAAAGATGCATACATTGTTTTAGAGAGCTTTTTAAGAGATTTTAAGTATTTTGCATTAAGTATTTAAGTGTTACAATATATGAAGTTTGTCTTTGTATCTGAAGCCAAATCTCATGGCAGATTTATTCAGTTATGAATAATCTTATCTTTTAGGTTGCATTGTCCAAAAAAAAGACTTTTGTGAAATTTAATGTTACAAAGAGTACTCATACTGGCCACTACTAGACAAAAACCAAAAAAAAACGGAGAGAAGGGGAAAAGAAAGAGAGAAATTTAAATTTTTTTCTCCTGCCTTGCTCTTTCTCCCTTTCCTCTCTCTCTTATTTTTGCTCTTGGACTTTCACTCTTTCACTTCTTTATACTTTCCTTCGCTTGGTAAAATGGAAGTGCCATTGGCAAAGGGAAGCACAAAAAAGATATAAAGTATGACATTTACAGGTGCAGGGTGGGTACTGAGAGTGAACACTGCTAACAATCCTCTGCCACTGAGCTCTTGATGCCTGGCCTGTCATATAAAGAGTATGTCCACCTCAGCAGAGGACAGAAGAGATGGAAAGACTGAATGTCATGAGTCTCTCTCTCTCTGTTATTAGGGGTCTATCCCATTCGTACCCATTAGCACTGTGCTACACTGTTAAAAATAAATCGTAAAACAAAACAAAAAAAGTAATTTTCTGGAAGCATTTTCTGGAAAAAAAGATAATTTCTTGTTCCACAATTACAGGTTTTTACTGTAATTAAATATGGAATCTTTTTCTACTTTAGAATTTTTTTTTGTACTTTTATCATAACAATTGTCAGAAAACAGCTGTAAAATGTAATTTGCAAACAAAAGAATTTAAATGTAAACCAGTATATTCAATAATGCACACTGCTATGAATATCTGTTTTGTACCTTTAACATACTGATAACCTCCATAATATTGGTGGTGGTAAAAGAGAGCCACGCAAAGAATCATGATTATTTCAGCAATATAATTTGAAATGTGCAGTGTCACGCAGGGAATTCTGGGAATATCAGTTTACGGATTTGACTGTAAATTATACATTGATTTGTTCTACTTACATCATTTTACTGTAAAATTACATGAAATGTCTGATTAGACGTTTCACAGTTTTTTACCCTTAAAATCACCCTATATTATATTACTATTTACTATAATTTACCCTATATCCTTAATTGGACAACATTACTTCTGCACAATTAAAGTGCATTCTGTATAAAACTAGTTTTGTATTTGACTTTAAGAAGCCTGTTTAGTATACTAAAAGTCCAATTGCAGTGCACCAATTAGTACACAAATTTGAAAATGTATTTGTACCATACTTGAAAACATATTGAAATAAACATATTTCAAATACATTTAAGTATATTTATAATCATACCAAATGATTAATTAACTGTCCTGTTTTTGACATTTTCACAAATGATATTTGAAGATTTCCCTCAAAAAAGTGGGTGTGACAGTCTGATTTCAGATAAACGAAAGACAAAGATCCACAACATAAGTGTAAATGAGAAACAAGCACGAAAGGGTGACATGCATAAAGCTCTCCTTCGATCTTCCCCATCTTAGTCTCTCTCCGCACCCCCCACCCCAGTGTCTTTTCCAGCCCTCCCCCATCTCATCATCTAGCCCTCTTGTCTCCATTCTTTTCTCTGCACCAGTCCTTATGGGCTCTGGTGGTTCATTATTTAGAGAGAAGGCTGTGTTGGCCCTGCAGAGCAGCGACCGCATCCTAGCAGCTGCAGACTTCTCCTGCTTTTTTACATAATTCATTCTGAAATGTGATTAAAGACAACACACACACACACACACACACACACACTGGAGCTGCTCTGCCTTCAGAGACCAGCTCACACACAGCTATACACACAAACACTGAGAAATAGGGTACGCGAGACACAGGACAGAAAGAGAGAGACATCTGGCAGCATCAGACAGATGTAGTAATGATGACACTTTCTAAACACAAAACTTTATAAAGACTGGGAGAAAGTGAGTATAATGCAATGGTATGTGCCTAGAAGCAAATATATAAACTGATGATGTTACGGTAAACTATGATGTTACTCTTCACCCCATCCCTTTATCATCCCTCATCAGTCACTGTCTTTGCCTTTTGCTCTTTTCTTGCTGTCCATTATCCTTCATTATGTCTGTCAAAATGAAATCTGGCCAATTTTCCTGCCTGGTTCTTGAGAAACCATTACCTATAATCAGGGATTAAATTGGGAACCAAGATCTGAAGATCCTGGTTACATGGTTTTATCTTTAAAAAGTATGCTACAGATACTCTTACGTCACAGGGAGGGATTTGTACCATACAGAATCTGAAAAAATTTCTATCATCACTTTTGTTTTTAAAATATCCTAAATATTGTAATATCTAGAAGTATTTTTAAATTATATATATATATAATTAATTGTTTGTATATATATATATATATGTATTATGATTATGTAAATAATATAATAAACATGGTATTCATTGTTAAAAAAAATATTATATTTACTTAAACCAAATATGTATATTTTACTTAATTATATTTGTCTGTAATTTCCATTTTTGTGGGGGGGTTTTGTACAAAAAATGTGAAAATATTAATGCTATTGAAATTACATAAAAAGCTAGCTATGAAATTTGCCTTACCCAGAAAAAAAAGACAAAAAGCAGACTAATTAAAGAAACTAGAGAGAGTGTGAGAAGTTTGAATTTTTTTTCTGAAAGTCCACAGGGTAGAATCTGATGAAACAATTACAGAGCTTTGCAAAGCAGCTTACATGAGGTGAAGCTCATACTCTAGGCTAAATCACCTCATCCATGCTTCGCCACCGACTATTCTCATGTAGAAAAATGGATAATACTTGATGACATGAACTATTCAGATAATACTAAATACATGTATAGCTTTAATGTTTTACCCGAGCATTTAACAACCTGACCAGGGTGAACAAAAACACAAAATTAAACAGATTAACAAAATTCCAATCCAAATCCAATTCCAATTTGTTTTTCATTCCCTGAAGATTTAAACTATGTCATATTGTTTCCTATTTTTATAGGCTCTGTGCTGCCTGTATTGTGATTCACTGGATGTGTTTTTGGAGCTGTGTGTCTGTACAATCACCTGGTGTTATCAGAGTCAATGGTGTGAAACAGTTTTTCCAGCTCCTCTTCATTCAGAGTCCCATCAGAGAAGAAAGCCTGGAACTCATCAAGGGAGAGCTTTCCATCATCTGCAGGGGAAACAGAGATTTTAACAGCACGCCTCATTCTTTTTTAACACCCCAGACAATAGTGTGTATATCAGCACCACGGGTATTTCTGTAACTATATCTTAACAGGAAGAACAGGCTCCCATCACTCACAGCATCACAAATGTATTCAAAATCAGCTAAAATTAATTAGGTAAATCAATATAGTCTACAATTAAAATATATGTGGTCATATTCCCTAATCATTGTTTTTTTCTTTCTTTTTTTTAAATGAAGAGTGCTATAATTATTTAAGAGTGCCTAATGATTGCATTTAAACAAAGCATTCATGCAAATATGCACAGAAGGTGTGTAAACACATTAATTTTTTTTATCCCCTTTGTGTTCTAATGTTGATGAATCCAGATTATTCTTGAAGGAATGACATTTTTAATGCTCACCATGGCTGCTTTTATTTAGATCAAAATACAGTGAAACAAGAAATTTACCAAAATATGTTGTCTATTTCAGGACTTTTTGGATTTTCAAAAGAATTCAACATTTATTGGAAATAGAATTGAACATGTCTGCTAACTAAAGCTATTAATATATAGATAAAAAACATCCTTTTTTAAGCCTCACTAGTGATGAGAGACAGGAGGCTGCTCTGAGAACATACTGTATTGTCTTCCTCTATAGGGAATGGTCAAGAAGAAAAGGGGATGTTACAAATAGGAGTCTCAGCTGCAGTCAATGCTGGGAGAAATGAAATATTCATCACCCTGGATTCGTCCTTGAAGTTAGAACTGAGCTTATTGGACAAAGTAAAGCCGAAATACAATATTAAGGTACTGTAAGTGCAGCCAATCAGTGGCTCCAAAGCAACTATTGGATTGTAATGTCTAAATCCAAAAGCTTTCACTTGAAATAAGAACCACTTATTGTTTGCCAGTGCAGTTGTACACCTCCAACACAAGGCCAAGTATTTATACATGACCTTTATCCATTCTGCTCTTAACAGAAAAACACCCTACAGTATCTGTGCATTTGTGTTGTTCTTTCTCTACCTCCGTAATGTTCTCATCCTTCCTCTGTCACGGTTAGAATGTGGAGGTAGGAAGGGAAGCAAAATCAAAAGCAGATCTGAAACAGCTTATATACAATGTGTGTTTCTGTCTTTCCCCGTTTCTGTGCAAGGCTGAGGAGCACGGGGAACCCAGCCCTTAATTAGGCAGTGACCCACTTTTCTTCTCTTTTTCTCAGAAAGGAGTGCTTGCTCAGGAAACAGACATTTACGTTTAGCAGTGTGCTCTCATGACAGCTGATGCGTAACTGTAACATTAGCTCTGTAATATATCTTAATGAGTCAATAAACCTCTCTGCACTGGGTTAAGTTGACAAATTAATCTTATACAACCAGCATTTTATGTTGATGATCATTGTTTGCATGATGCTGGTTAGAAAGAATGATTTTTATCTTCTCGCGGAGCTATTAAAGAGAGAACTGTACTGCTGTGCAATTACCTGGAAATTGCTGTACTCGCCTAAACTGCAGGTGGGCTACTGTAACGCTGCTTGATGGACAGAAATGGTTTATCTTCCAGATAATGTGAATGGCCTTTCAGTGGGATTTAAAAGTGCGAAGTCTCATTGAAACAGTAGGAGTGTCATGACAACAACAGCTTTTCTTAAACTCAGAACCAAAGACTTAAAAGCACAAGCTTATTTGAAATCAGAAATGTATATATATATATATATATATATATATATATATACAGTATATATATTGCTGTTTAAAAGTTTAGGGTCAATACATTTTTTTATGTTTTTGAAAGTCTCTTATGCTCACCAAGGTTCATTTATTTAATAAAAAACAACAATATTGTGAAACATCATGCTATATTATATCATAGTTACGTTCTGTCTTTTTTAGTTTCTGCTTCTTGTCTCGTTTTGGTTTAGTTTTGTATTCCCACGTGTATGTCTATATTTGGTATGTTCCGGTTCATGGGATTATTAGTTGATTAATCCCCACCTGTGTTCAGTTCATCAGTTCTGTTTGAATTTTTCAGTGTCTGTGATTAATGTTTGCTTCTGCATGGTATCATTTTTTTATTCTCCTGCGTTTTCCATTAAAAGTGTTTTCCTTAAGAATCCTAGACTCCAGCATTTCCTATCTTCACCGCCAACCCATTCCTGTGGCGCTATGGCACTGTTCGATGCCCGTGCCATGGAGGCACAAGCCTGTGGAAGCACCCGCCCTGAACCCTGCGGATTCCTGAAGGCTTCAGTGACTGCCCTGCCGGCCTGCTGGGTACCCATTCTCCATCCCCGTTTATTGTTTTTTGTTTCTGATTGCTGTTATGTGCGGTGCAAGTATGCACCTTTCCTTCCAGTCTGTTTTAGTTTCGGTTTCTTATTTCCTTGTTTTGGTTTCGTTTTGTATTCCCACATGTAACCCTAACAATCATAGTATTATACAATTTAAAATGTAACTTTTATAATTGTTTATATATTTTAAAATTCTGATTTGGTGCCTACGAAAACATTTCCCTTATTATGTGTTAATATTATAATACCGTGTTAGTTGTGCTGCTTAATATTTAGTGGAAACCATAATACATTATTTCAGGATACTTCAGGAATATAAAATTACCAATATACATATCTTCACTGTCCTTTTTGATTTAACACATTTAATATATTGTGTTTATATATATATATAAATTATTAATTACATATTAAATAAATATAATCATTTATCATTTATTACTATTATTATTATCATCATTATTAATTTTCATCACCTAATATTTGTAAGTATATGCACTGCTGAGTGAAGCATGTCAGTGAACAAAACACAGACTTAAGCACATAAAGCACTCCAGTCGCAGTATGAATGATGACGGGAAAGGGGCAGCTACTGTAATGACCCTTATTAGACAGAAATCTTTCTAGATAACATTAAGGGTCTTTCAGTAGAACTAAAGAGTGCAAAGTTTCATTTGGTGGTGAGAAAAACAAACAGGCTCTGTCTTGGGAGCAGGGTAAGCGAATGATCAGACAGGTTTAGGAAGGTGGAAATGGACCAAAAGGTGAAGTTTAGTTAATGTGTGTAAGAAGGCAAGAGTCCGCAGGGACTGGACACTGTCACAGACCTCGCTACTTCCTATGAAAGAGAGGCAATTAGCACTTTTCACAACCACTGGCCCCAGCACATCTTAGCACCTCCTTACAAACATGTCTCTTCCCATCTCTCACAACTCACAACGTATTTCGGGGAAGAACTGGGGTACATGTTGCCATGGTAACCAAAAGAACAGGAGCAGACCTTTGGGATCTGAGATGTCTTAATCGTACATACGCTCGCTCTCATTTTTTCTCTTTCATTCTGTTTCTCTTCTGCTCTTGCCTGTCCTCACTTATGTTCCACATCAACGACATGTGGTTAAATGTACATTAAATGTACTCCATAATAAAATTCTTTCTAATACAATAAATATCAATAATTGTTTTCATGTAATCACTGATAAATGGCTCATATTAAAATTATACTGTATATGATTTTCTCTACATAAATGGAAAAGAAAACACTAAAAACTAGTCATTTAAATGCTACAAGTAAATTTAGATATCACAGCCCTATTATCTAGAGCGTTAAACTGGTTGCTATTTTGAGATTTGCTATAAATATTAAGTTTTAACTTTTCAAAGTTGTAAAAAAAAATCATGCATGTGTTACAAGAAAATATTATTTTAGTTTATCTAAATGTGTTATTATTTCTATGTAATTCTTGTAAAACTTACAAGCAATTTCAGAGTAGAGTGAAAATTGCTTCTATATTATTTTCATTATTATCAGTGTTATTTAATGATTAGTGTTATTAAATAACTTAAGGTGAGTGTTAGATAATGGTAAAGACTGTTATCTAAATATAAAATAGGAGAAATTAGCATAAAAAATTGAATATAAATTGTTATACATACTGTCCATAAAATATAAACAAGCCTAATATTTTAATATCTTATATCCAAATCTTTATGCATTTAAACATTAAGCATTTACAAAACAATAATGTAACACAATAACAACAACATTACAAGCTTATTTCAATCATTTAAAAAAATATTTTTAGTTATATAATATATATAATATTTTTTATCAAACAAAAAGATTTAACTTTTTGCAAAGTAATTTCAAATCACCTTGTAGAAAAAAAGTATTTATTTTTTTTCATTGCCAAAAGCTCACTTTGTCATTGTGACTCTGCCCATTATTATAAAAAACCCTGTCTAAAAAAACATCATGTCCTCTCTGCATCAGAAACATCCCATTTATTGTGACCCTAAAGTAATGATGCTCCAGACTGTTGGGATGCTGATGCAGAAGACCGTATAAACCTGCACTGCCCAGCCCCCATCTTCATTGCCAAAACAGTAATAAACTCAAAAGCTAAACTAAATTGAAAGTCGTACACTACCTCCGGCCGGTCCCAAAGACACTACTCTGAGAGTAATGATGGATGAACAGTAAAAGAGCCTTTCACAGGCCTGTCAGCTTCTCTTGCTCAGTAACATCGATCAGCATGGAAAAAAACTAGCCCTCCCTGCCTGTCGCACTGTAAGCCTGTCCGTCAAAGCATCATTTAATCGGTCTGCCTACAGATTGCCTGTCTGTCTGCCCATCTGAGGTGGACACCAGTACCTTTATAGTCTGCTGGGATTTGATTCGGCCATATGTCTGATCAGTGTGATGGTAGCACGAGAGGACCCATCAGCACAATCTAAACATTTACCCAACTTGTCCTCCCACTTCCATATGTCTCCAGCACAGACATGTTTTGCTAACAGTGTAACTGTGCACAGCGAGCCAAATTACAAATAGGTGTTACTGAGACCGTACGGCATGCTCAAGCTCTCGGGCAGCTTCTTACTGAACTAAAACAAAGAAGAAAACAATCTCACTGAGCAAACTCAAGTGAGTAGAACGTGAAATCTGGCATTACAATAACAGAATTTGCTGTGATTGTATGATGACGTAATGTACTTTACCATAAACATAGGCCTACTGTACTTTTGGTTTATTATGTGTGTATATAATGAGTCCAAGTGTATTTATATAAACATACAGTAGTTATATTTAAATTTATAACTCAATTATATTCCAGTTCTCAAGCTTGTGACTCAATATTGATCATTTGGATATATATCAGTTACAGCCCATGCCAAAACGTTCTGGACAGTATGTGGTAAAATATGCATGAGTTAGTTGGTCCTAATTTTTTATTATGGTTAACAACATCAGCCAAAAAAATAAAAATAAAAATTTGAATGAATATGTTATATGATATATATATTTATCAAAATGTTTGACCAAAAAGTTCATTTTTCCAACATTAATGGGTTTATGGTCATTAAATAGGCAATGTTTTAGCGTTAATAAATACAAAGTTATATACGTAAATAAATAAAAATGTTATATATAACAAAAAAAGCAATACAATAAAAAAAATTCAAAAGATTTAAATAAACTAATTTTACATGTAACGAAAAGCAATACAATACAATATGGGCTACAATATTCAAGTAAGGGCACATGGAATTGAGTGCAAACCAGACAAATCTAGACAATATAGTGCATATGGAGCTTGTATATGTGAGATAAGTATGATAGTGATAGAGTGCAGACTTGTAGTCCACAAGAGTCTTATGTGAGGTAGCAGAGCATTGCCTTATTCGAGGGTTTCACCTCAGTTAAGGTATTGAAGGTGGAGGGAGCACTGGTTATTAACTCCCCCCACCTACAATCCCTTCCGGACCTGGGACTCAAACCCACGACCTTTGGGTAACAGGTGCAACTTTCTATCCGTTAGGCCACGACTGCCCCCTTACCATGAACACACACCCAGAGCAGTTGGCAGACATTGCTGCAGCGCCCAGGGAGCAGTTGGGGGAACAGTGCCTTGCTCAAGAGTTTCAATAGAGCATGACTTTCATTACCAGAAGTGCAATTCAGTCAGCATGAACCGGAAGTTGCTGCCAACTTTATTTTTAGTATGGTGACATAATTCCAACTGAAATGGTATATTGATTAAAGGGCTAGGTTTAAAAAAAAAAATAAAAAATTTCTCCTCTCATCTTTCACTCGCAGCAAACTAATGGTTGGAGGGGGGTGGTTAAGCAAACTCTGCTCAATCCATGGCCTTAAGACTTAACAGTATGCACTAACAAAATATTGTACATTTTGAATTCATGCGCGCAACTTATTTAATAAATTTCATACAGCACAACTTATAAATCACAGTGGTCCCTCGCACTGAAATCTCACTTAAGATGATGGAATACCCTATAAAGTCTACTTATGGTAAAGTATACTTATAGGGCACTTATGGTAAAACGGAATGTAAACACATTACATGATTACTCAAAACAGTATCTTATGATCAATCCAGCAAATGCCATGAAAACAATTAAGGAGCAATGTTTAAACAGCACATGTAATAGCCAACCACACTCTGTCTCTGTGGATAAGATAAGGGATGGCTGTACGAGAACTGATCCAGAATCTGATTGAATAAGAGTGAATCCTAATCCCCGGCACCACTGACAGAATCAATTAATGCTTCATCTAACAAATCTGATTCAATCACAATTCATTCAAATGAGTCATTAACCTCAGCTGCCTGAGTGGGCATTTCACATGAAAATCCTATTAGTGTGACCCAGCCACCAGAAAAGTGCATTAGCGAGAGAAGTGAAGGCTACAAATCTGCAAATCTCGAAAGCAACGCTCTCAGAAGTACAGTAGCTCTGCACTAAACCAATGACCTTCTCAAGAGAAACAGAGAAAGTAATTTTTTTTTTTTTTTGCTGTTGAGAAATGAATCTCAGTCTCTAGAGCTTTGTCTACAGAGACCACCCACAGTTTGTTCACAGCCTGATGCATATTCCACTTAAAACTGGCGAGCGCCATTGGAAAATCGGCAGGACCGATCTGATTGACTGGCTTCTTCACAATCTCCAGAAGTAAAATACACTAGTCTGCCTGGAAATTATGTCTCTTGGATGTTCTGAGATAAATTCTGATCACAATGTCTCAAACATTTCCCCGAATTTCGACTTTTTTCAGGCAATGAAATGACAGCTGTCTAATTATTTGAATGAATTATTTCCCACTGCAACTATTATTGTAGTATTGACTGTTTCAGATAAACCCTCACCTAAAAGGCATGTACTGTAAAAACAAAAAGAATTCTGATTAGTCTTTTTCAAGTAAACTACTCAGTGATGGAAGATTAATTCTATTGGAAGTAATTCTATTTGTCTCTATACTGAGAAGTCACTAAATGAAATTAAAGCCATACCTAGTATTTCTAAACATTGTTTCTTAAAAGACACATTCATATTAGATGTTTGAGAACAAAAACAACTAATACTTGCATCTCTTGACTACTTTAACAAACTCAGATGTGTTCTTGACACAACTAAATATTTTTTAGATATATATTTGTTACACAATACAACAAATGCAATAAAAATTGATCTAAATATACAGTAGAGGATGTTTTATATCGCCATATCACCCAGAACTAAAGCTTGCTGGATGTTAAAGGAATCATTCGTCCATAACAGTCACCCTCAAGCCATTCGAGATGTAGATGAGTTTTTACATCAGAACAGATTTGGAGAAATGATGCATTACGTCACTTGCCCAACTAAAGGATCTTCAGCAGTGAATGGGTGCCATCAGAATGAGAGTCCAAAGAGCTGATGAAAATATCCCAATAATCTAAGCAATCTACCGGATTTCATTTCACCAATCAACATCTTGTGAAGCCGAAAGCTTTGCACTTGTAGGAAACAAATCCATCATTAAATCATTTCAACTTTAAGCCATCATGTCAGTCCAAAATAGAACTCTGTCATTCATAACAATGCTTCCTCCAGTGTCATCTCACACAAAAATCCACAAATATATTTGTTTAGAACTGGTTGGGACTGTTTTTACTTGTAAACATTGCTAAGATGGATTTGTTTATTACAAACAATCAGTTTTTCAACCTTTCAAAAATGTATTACTTTTGAATTATTGTGATGTTTTTATCAGCTGTTTGGACTCCCATTCACCTTAAAGACTTCATGATTCAAAAGACTATAAGTTATCAAGTGAAGATGGCTAAAGATAGTAAGATAAATATACAATTTTGTTTAACTGATATGTTGTAATAAGCTTTCCTATCTCTTTTTTGCTTCCCAAATGACAAACTCTTCAAATTGGAACTGGAGAGCCTGTTATAATTACAGAAAGCATGCATGATTTTCTACCTCTCAGACAAAAGGGCCAATTCAGAGGAGTGTTAGATGCATATTTGAAAGTGGGGCTTGTTTGAGTATGTCTGTGAGTACAGTATGAGTGAGTGTATCTGTGGGCCGCTGGGAAATGGGTTGGGTTCTATTAGTACTGCACCATTCAAAGCAATGCCATCAGTCAAGGATGAAGAGTCTGCCAAGCGACTAATGTAAGTTCAGCCTGTTTTGTGGTCAATAAAGTCCATGAATCCCATCTCTAATGTAATGCAGACTGCAGTATGATGAATATGCAGCTCAATGCTGCAGTTGGCTAATTATTAGCTGAAAAGATTCATGACTATGATCGCCAGAAGTGCTAAGGGACCATTAAAAAAATTAAACAACTGGCTTAATCCCCCCAAAATGTAGCAACTATAACAGGGATTTTCCAATTAAAATTAGTAGTTGAAATGGATCAGCTTGCTAATACACATCAGAAAAAAAGTGCAATGTTTGGTTTATTAGCAGCGGAAAATTATTTACTTTAAAAATTCACTTTATAAAAATGTGCATTATAGGTTTGGTTTATATTTTTACATTTTTTAGAAAGACATCTGCATTGCACCAGTATGTGGCACTGGCAAATGTCCACTTTGTATACTCAGAGGTTCAATCTGGAGAAAAGCCATCTGGATTTTAAAAGTAAACAGGCTGAAATTCACTCTTCGGCATTCAGCATCAATATAAAATTGGGTATAAAGTCAGTAGGTGTTTTATCCTTTCCATTGTGCATATTTCATTGGGAATGCATAACATGGCTTTTTTAGGCATCCTGGAGGGGTATTGCTCTAAAAGCTTCCTTGGAGAAAGATGGTTAAAGGATGAAATCTATCTTTTTGAGTACTCTACTTCAGAGATCTACTATCTTTTACATTTTGTAAGAGAAGAAGAAATTGTTAAGAAAAGAAATTGGCTATTAAAGTAGAGAAAAAATATTTCTAAAAAGAGGCAGTATACTGATACTGGGACGCTATCCAAGATGAAAAAGTTCAAAATCCTCTGAAAAGGTGTCAAATTAAAAAATATCTTTCAGCTAAATAATCCCAGCTATTTCCACCGACTGGCTCACATTCTTGCATTCACAAAATGTGAGAAGGTTTTAGAAATTTGATTGTGCTATTTGCTCAATTTACTTAATTAAAATGAGCTAATGCAACTCAACTATTCAGCATTCTGTCACAACTTAATTTAAATGCACTCAATCCATTTAAATTTGTAAAACAGAAGTTTACTTAATCCATTTGCACTGAGACTACATGAATAATTTAGGCTGGAAATAACAATTAATTTTCAGTTCACAGCATGTACTGCAAAAATAAGTGTAAGATTTCCTTTGAAACAATTTTCACTGAGAAATTGGTAGTAAATTTGATAAATAATCACAAAGAATGGCAAGTAACACTGAATTTAAGTAAGCAGTAAGAAGGTCACTACACTACACAAATTAAAATGCGATATGGACTACTGTCTCTGAATATTAAGCTTTGAATATGAAAGACTATTAAAGAGTCCTGCCTGATCTGAGTGTCTCTGTGTGAATAAATGGTGCAGACACATGGTTTTGATTGCTAAAAGCATGTTCACATGGCACTCTCTGTGTTTTCCACCTCTGCCACCTCAATATATGTTCTACTAAAACACCTTTTTTAAATGATTTGATCAATGATCATAACCTAGATTTGCTATGTTTGACATAAACGTAGCTAAAACCAGATGAATACATTACTTTAAATGAGTCTACACCCCAAGATATGAACCAAAAAATGAACCACGTCCGAAAGGTAAAGGAGGTGGTGTATACAGGTGTAACGCCCCCGGACTGTTTTTGTATGTTGTCAGACAAATACATGTTTGTATGTTTCTCCATGTACTCTGTCGGACCTAGTTTCTGTCTGTGTTGATTATGTTCAGGTGTGCC
>JAUCNO010000033.1:34145-45360 GCA_032353835.1 Enteromius viviparus
TTAGGAAAAGGGACATCAGCTGTGTATGATTACTCGTTTCAGCGATCCTCTCGAAATTATGTTTAAACATTCATTTAATAAAAGTTTTCTGATTTCAATTATCGAAAAAAATATGGATACACAATAAAAAATTGGCCGATGTGTAATGTGTATTTTGTCAGGAAAACCGGTTCTAAATGCCATCACATGCATGATTTCACTACACAAAGCATTTACTACACAAATCAGTTGTTTACTGACAAACTGCGCAAATCCATGTTCATTATCTTAGCTTGTCAGTGAACAATGGCTCTGTATAAAAAAAAATAAAAAAAAAGAATTCTACAAAGAATATTTCAACTTTTTTGTAGCACATCTTTCAATGTATCTTATTTTCTGTTGTTCCATAAAAGAAAGTCAACCATATTGTTTTGGATGACATGAGGGTGATGATGAATGATAAAAGAGTTTTCATCAAAACTGTGGAGTGGAATGTTAATAAATTTAAAAGCAATTACTCTGCAAATGCCAGCGCAATGACTCCTTGCGCCTCCCGTCAACGTCATATTTTACATACGGTTTAAAGAAAAGTGACATTTACTATGCTAATGCTGTTGCTTACTTGTTAACTGCATGGAGTTGGGTTTTTTCGACATGTCCAATATTATTGTATATTACTCAATGCAGTTAGATTATACTATACAATAACTACAGTTCACTGTTTATGATATCCACATTCAATTGAAAGTCTTTTTTTTGGAATTTTGTTATACTGTCTTATTCTGCACACAAGAGAAGAGAAGAGAAGAGAAGAGAAGAGAAGAGAAGAGAAGAGAAGAGAAGAGAAGAGAAGAGAAGAGAAGAGAAGACTAGAAGTAACGCCTCACACCCCCACATTCAGCTGTGGCAATCAAGCAAGTCTGCCTTATTTCCACTGAGGATTGGAAATTCTCAATTAATTTTCACTCTTCTATGCTTCAAGGGACGCAAAAAAAAATCGTCGGACTTTGGGTGGGAGCCTAAGAAGAAGTATTTGTCTTTTATTATACAGACATTTAACATAATTGAACACTTTTGGGTCAGCCGACTTAAAGGCTCAGAGGATGCGTGAAAGAGATGAAGACATGGATGTGACCCCATATTGGGTTTCTATTTGATTAAAGCCTTCAGGCATCTGAGGAAACAAGCTTAGGGAGATGATGATGGCACCATGGCAACATCAGGAGCCAGAGGCCTAATGGGATATAGGGATCGCAGTTTGCTGTAACCATGGGTAACAGGCTACACAGAGGTTGGTAGGGAAAAACATTATATATTACACACCACCCCTGCTGATTTCTACCAAACACACACAAGAACATTCCTAGGTAGTGTCTTTGATGCCCTGACTGTCAAAAGTGGATAAACTGAATTCCCCCTATTTCTAGTCAAGAATGGCAACACTAGAAGCTACAATAGGAGCGCTCTGGGAGAGATAAACTCAACGTTACAGCCCTGCTCTTGACAAACTTCTTTTCAATTGCAGTTATTGACTCATTGGCTGATTTATGGAGGAGAGCTGCCACCACAGCACTAAATCCTGCTGTCACTGTCCTGATCCAATGCATGAGTTGAGGTTTTATCACCAATGATAAAATAAAACGATGTCAACTTTTGAAGAGCGTCAC
This sequence comes from Enteromius viviparus, assembly GCA_032353835.1. Lineage (NCBI taxonomy): Eukaryota > Metazoa > Chordata > Actinopteri > Cypriniformes > Cyprinidae > Enteromius > Enteromius viviparus. The sequence goes on from JAUCNO010000033.1 coordinate 35,792, forward strand.
GTAGGGAACTGATTTCTGTTTGATTACAATAATAGATCCCAAAGATTAAGGGGACAATTTATCCAAAAAGGAAATTTTATCATCATGTATTCACCCTCATGTTATTTCCAAACCGCATTTCTGTCTTCTGTGGAACACAAAAGCAGATATTTTTCGAAAAAGGTGATAGTTTTCATTACGACTTTCACTATAGTTAAAAATCTAAATATCTTTTTTTATGTTACACAGAAGAAAGAAAAACCCTTGTTCAGATCATAAGTTGGTTCACTTACAAAAAGACTATACATACAACACACCTTGTTAACAGGTATAAACGTGTTAATTAACTGACATTTAAATGCCATTTAACAACGGACATTAAATATCACAAGCCTATAGCTGCACATTTGGAGTCTGCCGTATTTAACTGTCTGTCATTAGCTAGAGCAGGGAAAGGCCAGAAATTCACTTATGCATGCAGAGTACCCTCATGATAGTAGTGATCGCAAAAACAGCCAGTGCGATATTATCATTATTTATGCCATGTGTGCTTCATGCCAATTCAGACCATATACATTTATTCATGAATCGATAAGATGCCCTGATTTTTAGCTACTTAATTATGTAACAGATGTTAAGATAAATTGCATATTCTGCTATGGCAATTTTGCAGTAATGCCAAAAATACAAAAGACACTGTAGTAAAATACTCCTGACACACTGTGTTTTTGTGCCGCTACTGAATCGATAATGCAGCATAAATAAATGTATGATGCTTTAGCTGAATGTGACAAAAGAGCTAACGGACACGATAAAGAATAGACAAAAATCGATATGGAAAACATGTTTTATAACATTGCCTAAAGTGGATGCATGCAACTAAACCACTGTAGTCTGATTCAAGAATAAATGACTCTTTACCAACTGGATCTTTTAAGGTATCAGTCAAAATGACTCATAAATGAGTCATAGACTCATTGGCCTGCAGTGAGCATTTGAGAATCGCAAACAAGTTAGACTGAACTCGACAACACACACACAATCATTTGTCTAACATTTGAAGAATCTTGTGGTGGTGAAAAAAGGTTCTTCAGATTATAAAAAGGTGAGAAAGGGATGGTTCTTTAAAGTTCTTTCAATCTGACTGGTCCTTCATGGAACCACAAATTGTTCTTATTGCTGTGAAGAACATTTTAAGCGCCTTCATCAAATTGTTGTTCAGTACTGAATAAAACAGATGTCCAAAAACAAGCATATGTTTGTATTCTAATCTGAATCAGACACCTGTTCAAAGGCTGTGTATGCAATCATAATCATGATGGTAGGTCATCAGCAGGTACACTTGTGATTAGTACTGATTAACAGAGAAGATTTTCTTTTTGAAGAGAGTCTGCTTGTTGCTTCGTTCAACTCATCTAAAAGTCTTTACAGTTTTCCATAAACAGGAGCAGAGAGGTCAAAACTGATTCTAATAGCGGTGTGCTTGGTTTTTTGAATTGTGTGTTTGGTTTATTATTATGAAAGTCAGAGGTGTCTTCCATGTGGGGAGAGGTTTTAACGGAAAGGTCAGGTCGATGATTCAGTCCCACATTTTACACTTTACACAGGGGAGTCATGCAGACCAGATAGCACTTTCTTTTTTATGAAAATAGCATCTCAAGGCTCAAGGAGAGGGGAAGGGAAATTATTTTCCTGAGGGAAAAAGGAATTATTTTCAGACTGTGTTACTGCTGTAAAGTGATTTGAGTCGGGCAATATATGTATTGAAAGCATACTAAATATAAATGTCTTTTTTTCGGACACAAGCTGAATTAACTAAATTTTGACAAAGAATAGCGGGTGGGCTTACTTTAGGGAAGGCTGGGGAAGATCAAAACTGCATCCCTCATGAGATTGCAGTGCTACACCTCATTACACCATGAACACAAGCACTAGCACATTGTACATGATCCTGACACCGAGAGGCACTGGAGCAAACCTGACAACCAAAACCTTACAAGCAAGAGGAAAAGTGAAAGACAAAGAGTGAACGAACGGAAAGAAAACAGCAACTCTAGCATAACAGTGTTGTTAACTAAAAAATGACTAAAAAATGTTAATAAAACACAAAATGTAATGGAAATTTTAAATATTGGTTTAACAAACATTTAGAGCACATTTAAAGTACTAACATTTGCCAAAAATAAAGCTTAATAAAAATACAAGGCAAATAAAAATGACACACACACATAAAGTTACTTAAGTAAAATTTAAATGTAAACTGAAAATTTATATTTATATAGTTTATATTGGTTTGACTGTTTACCAGCTAAAATGCTGGTTAACCAACACAGTCTAAAACTGGATAACCAGGAAATTCTCACTGATTAAGACATCTAGTGGAGGTACAAGTACACCAGCTTCCAAAACCCAACACATTCTGAAGCAGTTATCCTGGTCTTTAAGAGAGCTGTTAAACAAGGAGAGAAACAAAAACGAGACAACAGGAGGATAACGAAAAAAAACATGGTTGCTAATTCCTGCAATGGGACTTTGGAACCAACATTATCTTCAACAAATGTTAACGAAAGCAGATAATAAGTCGGAAAAGAGTTTAAAAGTGAAAACACTTTAAAATGAAATAATTTGATTTGCCACTTTCTTTCGGTATACCAATACTACAGCTGACATGAGCAAATAGATCCCATTTAGACTTGGAGAAAGTGGAAGAAAACAGATTTTTGCTGCTTTCCATAAATAATAAATAGAAATTGCACTAAGGACCTGAGAATTAAAATGATAACAGTGCTGCGTCCAACAGGGGGCAAACTCTTCCGAATTAGAATGCTTTTTAAATTACAATTTTATTTAAATTAAATTGCATCTGATGTAGCAAGTTTTAATCACTTGCAGTTTGAAAGTGAATTTAAAGTAAAACTGAATTTAAAAATAACTAAGAAAGAGTGCTTTTTAACTAGAAAAGTAACATTCATCAAAAGAAACATTGACCAGACCTATTATAAGGTATATAACTCAATCTCCTTCTCCTTAACCCGTCATGCATGCCAATCAGTTTGGAACAATTCACAACTGCATAGAACCCGAACAAATATCTCCCATAATGCCCATGCACCGCAAACACCATACCTCCATACCAAGCGTATAAACAACTACTGTAAATCATGCACCCCTTCTGCTTATTTTAATTTCCCTTTGCATATGATAGCACACAAGTCATATAGAGCACCTTTACTGTTCAAATGAGTCCCACCGGATCTCCATCTCACTCCCGCTGCTGTGTGAGCAAACTGATAATGCTGTCAGCATTCTGTCCACGTTCTCCTGGCAGGCCGCACCACTGTGTTACAACTGGCATCTCCCCTGTGAAACAACTGCTAAGAGTGACAGTTAACATTGTGCTCAAGCACAATTCTTTTAGTACACAGCAACGACTTTACAGTAAGGTATTTGGAAATGCTAGAGTGTGAGTATTGTGTGAGCACTAATAACATAGTGAGCGCACTGCTTATGTTTTGTAGTCTTTATTTGGTTGTGACAAGCTACAGCAAAGTGGAACCCAGTGGTTAGCCCACACTCTCAATTCAGAAATCACTTGAAAAGGCTTCTTTGTGATTCACACATAGCCTATTGTATGATTTTATGAACACTGAAATGTACAATATCAACAGTCTGACAGCATATACAAATATGCAACTTCTTTTAACTAGAGCACCGTGTTTTTAGAAAGCTGTTAAATCTGTGCAGGAGACAATGAAATTATCAATGTCCATGTTAACATAGAAAAAACAGCAGCGCGATCGAGTTGACTAGTTCAAAAAACCCATACAAATTAAGTATCACCCAGCTCTGAGACAAATGTTTTTAAATCCTTTGAGGTTCATGCATATTGGATATTTGAAATATATTAATTTCATACAGTTGTGATGTCTAAATTCAATTGTTCAACAAATTTCAAATCCAAATTAGTCAAATTACGTAACATGGCTGTCATAATGCAAAATATACATAGATCAAGACATTAAAGAATTTCGCTCACAAACATTTCTAAAGCACACTGTGCATTTCTATTAAATATATGCCTTTAGAGTAGCAATTAAATCATTACCTGCTAGAATTACTCTCCTTTAAAACTGTGTGATTGCACGAATGTATACTCAATTAAGAAGCAGGTAACAGTGTGACATCCTTGCATTAATATGTGTTTTTTGGAAAATAAAAAGGGTAGATTCCCTTAATGCTCAGCAAAACAAAAGCCTAAGACATCTTGAAGAAAAACACTGACATGCCACATCAACTCTTTCTCTGTCAGGCAGCCAAGTTTAGCACAAAGCGTGGGCCGACAGGTCAGCCAGGTGAACTCCCCCGAGTCTTCGCTAACATCAAAAATCAACCAATCTCCACTGCCTCGGATCCAATCAACCTTCTCCCTTAATGCCTTGGGACATCCTCTGAAAGCACTAGGATTCCCTAAAAACAATTCTGGCATGCTGCTTCCCTGTCTGCAGTGCAGTTCTGTGAATGCGGCGCTTTCTCGCACATTAAAGAGAGTGTTTCCTTTGATGTGGCAGTGCACGGTCGGGTAGACGGAGAAATGTGGGAAATACCCTCAGTGCACACAGAGCCAAGTCCTGCAACCACTTCCTCAGCTGGGCACAGTATGTGCTTATCTACTTTAAGAAAAGGACTAGCACACATTTAATATTTCCTTTCATTCGCTCTCTGCGTCTGAAAAAAAAGTGGAAAATAATCAGATACCTCTTTAACCCTTGAAAATCATTTACCTTATTTGGTGTAAATCTCACAATAGGCTATACATAAATCACCAAATCATGGATTCAATATTTTTCAAATCAAAGTTTTGATCTTTCAGTTAGCACAGGTTATCTATTTATTTTTGGAACTTATTGATCATAGACCTCATTGATGTGATGTGATTGATTTGAGGGCATTTTTGTGATAATTGTGTTCAAAAATTGAGGTGCGTAGCTCAGATGAGTGAAAGCTGAGATCAATAAGTTTCAAATTGAAAGACAACAAAAAGATTTGTGTAACACAGGTGTAACAATGTAGGACAAAAAGTGAATTGTTTTGGGAAGTTGTTATATCCAGTGTGAGTAAAGTCGGTAAGTTATTGTGCAATGTGATGAATTAATTAGCAATTTTAATGAAAGATTTGAGTGAAACACAACATGAGGGTTAAAAACGTCCACATTTTGGCCAAACTTAAGTAGTCAAATTTAAATTTGGCATTAGCATCAAGGACAGGAGTAAGACGGGGAAAAAGTGAGCGTGGGGTGGAGGTGGAAGACAAAACAATGGAAGAATGGGAGCAAACCCAAATCTCTTAGCTGGAGGCCTTGAGTATTTTTAATTAGGCAGAGTCTCCTGGGATGGAACAGTGTGCTTTGAACAGACCTGCGGGAACTGAACACATTTTCAAATACTTTAAAAAAGATTCCCTGCTGACTGCACTTAATGTCGCACTTTGCTACTGAACGAGCTCAGCAAAGAAACTTCTCTCAGTGTGTTCTGCAGACTTTAAAGCTTCTCTAAAAATAAATATCTATACATTATGGAAAATCTTCAGCTATGCTGTTCAGATGTGCAAAACTTTTCAGAAAAAACTTGCACTAACACCAATTGTTCATAATAAGTGTGGGAGAGCCAGTGTTTGATGAATTACAAAAACTGGCCGCCAAAAATGCATCTAAAACAAAGATAACAAAGCACTACCTTCATAACTCACAGTGACTGAGAAGCTTTGTGTACTCCTCTGTGCTTTAATTATGCCTTCTCTATCTGCTGCCTCTCAGGAGCTGTTTTTGACCGCTTTAAGGACTGACACAGTGCGCCCAGTGTAGCATATGGGCTCGGGATATTCATTTATCTTCCAGATCCATTTTTAAGGCAGCAGTTAGCTGGCATCAGCCCGTGTTTTGCAGTTCAGAGGGACATTTTTTAAAGCAGAGATCCGTCCAGAAGCCCCAGTCAGGCTTTAATTAGCAGAGTGGGAATAGGAGGGGTCTCAGATCTCAGGCCAGCTTCCATCAAAGCAGGGTTCATCCTGAGGAAGATGTGAGAGCCGGCGTTCTCATAGCGTTCTGTAAATGCTTTCATAAATGAGTATGTGTGTGTGTGTGTGTGTACTGTACATACGTATATACACACACACACAAATGTGTTATGATTTTCAAGTCTATTTCTATTTCTATAACAGAATACACTCATCCAGTAAATTGCAGTAAGAACATTTACAATGATACAACACATTTGTATTTCAACGTGAGTGACAATAATTGTCTAAGACTTGGCATCACACAACTCGCTGGAGCATCAAGAGCAGTAATTAAGTCCAAGCAGGTTCTTAGTGTAAGACAGGTATTCACAGTGCATCACATATCGCTGCTTGACAGCTATTTGCCATGGTAACAAACCTACATTTGTTTATGTGCGTATGTGTTGGCGTTAATGGAGATGATGCATTAAGAGAAGATGATTTGTGATACTTTATATAGGCATGAAACGCTTATATGATACAGCCACATATACTGTATGTGCTTTTCTTTTTCAGAGCGGTTTCTTAAAATGTGCCACACTGCCAAAGTCTGAATCAGCATACTGTAGGTGCGCATTTCTTGTTTTAGCTGCATGTCAAAAATGTCATCGCAAAGACGGATAAATAATATATGGCCCTGCTCACTGTGTAAAGAGCCCACACACAAACTAAAGTGGACTTCAGAAGTGTTCTTTTTTTTTAGCATTTATATAATCTTATTGTTTTTATTAACAATTTTGTATGAGTTATTTTTTTTATACTTACAGTTTTTATTTTAATTTCAGTAAATCTTTAGTAATTTTGCCACGTGCTTGTCATTTATTTATGAGTTTTTGTAAATATTACTAGCTAAATAATTCTATTTAGTAAAGTTAGTACTTCAACTTAAACTAAATGAAAATAAGAAAGTTTGGTGACAAACTGAAATACATTTATGTTTTTCTGTTAATATTTGTATTCTATTTCATGTTTCATTTTTAAGTTTTGATTTAGTTTTCCAGTTTTAGTTAACGGTAATAACCCTGGACCAAACAGCACTAAAATTAATGTAATTTATTATAAAGCACTCTGGGTGAGACCGAATGAACCTAATACTGAATTAACTAAAGTTTAATCAGACTAAATGGCTCATGCATTCTCCTTGTTTCTGCAAGTAAAGCATGATGAAATATCAAAGAGCACCATGCAATATGCATCTATCGATCAAAAGAGGAGACAACATGTGTTGCTGTTATTTGTGGAGATAGCTTCAGCGTCGGCCCCTGGAGGATACAGACATGCGGTGTCCAAAACTCCAATATTAATGAGGTTATGCAGGACTGCACTAAGCATTCAACTGAAGTAAAACCAGTCCACATTATCATCAGCAGATCCTTTAATATTTAGCCATGCACACCACTTTCCAGTGAACATACTAAACATCTATAGGATTGATACAGTACCAGGAATATCCATGACTGAAAACTTACCTGAGACATTATTTACCCATCATGGCCTTTAAATACAGAACCTTTATGATTCATAAGACCAAGAGAAGGGATGCCGTGATACTTGCATGCTGTGCGGGAGGCTGCTGTCAGCATGTTTATTTTCAGTGAACACACACATAAACACTCATTTACTGCCAGTGAGATCCCACAAATCTAGAGCGGAGAGGAGCTTGTATTTATACATTCAACCCCCCGAATTAGTGGTTTCAGTGAAATCTAAGCATGATAATTGGTTACTGTACACAAATTCTCTCTCCTTCTTCCTGCTTCCTCTTCAAACAACAGAGGAATGTCTGATTTGGAACAAATGGCACTTATGAACCAAATAGCTTTTAATGAAACAGTAAAAAGGATTCACAACCTTAAACCCGTTCAGGAGTCCGTTTGAAATAAAACAGATTCTAAATCGATTTGAAATCAACACACTTTCTGATTTTGCAAATGGTTACAGAAAAAGCTGGGTCTCGAACACTAAGCAACCGAGGATCATTTACTATTAAGCAGTTGTTCTGAAAGCAACAAACTTGAACACTTGCTTTGTTGCTAGAAGATACGTGACAAATAAAACCTAAAATTGACTCGATATCGATATGCTTGGTGTCTTCTAAATGAACGGGATCAGAGTCTAAAGCTAAGCTTTGCATATTAAATCATAAAAACCACAAATCATAAAAATGTAAGAAAACTGAAATTAAACTAAAACATGAAAAAGATTCATTTGTTTACTTGCACAACATATCACAATTAACCAACACCAGAAAACTGTGGACATGCAAATGTGACATTAAATTATTAAAATATTATTCTAAAATTACTGGGGCATTTCTACTAACTATTTTATATTAAAGGGGTTCAGCTGACAACAATGTATTTCAAATATTATATCTAAAATATGTATTTGATTAATTATATGTTTAGCGTACATAGGCCTAGTTGTAAGGTTGTATTGACAGTAAATTTGGGTAACAATAAAACAATAAAAAAAATTTAATTGTTTGTGAAACTTACTAACGAAAACCGCTTCTGGTAAAATTTCGGGGTATTTATAGGCATAGCCCATATATAAACTTTCTATTCATTACTGCAGAGAGCGGTTTTGTAATTTGTCACGAAAATGTAATTTGCCCCTAAATTTGCCCTTCATTTTAGTAGCCAATGACTGCCTATTTTTTCTGCAGCCCTTTTGCTCTCTCTGCCCCCGTGAGATCGTTTTGATGTAAAAAATGCTGCACAGAGAAACAGCACAGAATTTAAAACAGCTGAAAGAAGCAATTAAATTTCCATTACATGTACCCGCACCGCTCTTTCTCCCCCTTGAACTGAGTGATATATTTAGCAGGGCAAACCACAGATGCAAAAAAAAAGGGGACGGGTCATGTAGGTCTCTGCCAGTCTGCTCTCATGTCAACAGCTATAGCAGATTTATGGTCACAGACCAGGTAATCAAAAAGCAGGAGGCTGAGCCCGCCAGACCAAGCTTGCATAAAAGCTCTTAGGCCAAAAGAGCATGTCATTTCCTCTATACAACAGGCACTAATGATTCTCTCTGCCTGCTCCACACGCATGATGTAACCAATCACTTCTGCAATAAGAGACATGCGGCAGGGTGGCATGACACTCTGTGTGTTGATTGTACTCTGGAAGATAAATTGATCCATAAACTTCAAAGGAGGTTCATTTGGAAATGTAAATTGTCATTATTTGCAAACCATATTGTTTAGAAGGTGTTGATAAATCAGTCATGTAAAGTGCTTTTTATTTAAATAAATATATATATTTTTTGTTTACACAAGTTTTTTTTTGGATAATATTGCTATTGTATTTAAAATATACTTAATTCCTATGATGCAAATTTGAATTTTCAGTAGCAATTCCTCCAGTCCAGTGTTTCCCACACATCGACGTATCTGTGGTGGTGCGCCACAGATTAAGTTCCGACTGCCACAGATTCAACACCAACCAAAAAAAAATAATCAATACCGACCGTCACATTTGCTGTTATTGTGCCATGAAATGCAGTTTTAAGAGTATTTCAGGCTAGAATG
>JAUCNO010000033.1:47624-62261 GCA_032353835.1 Enteromius viviparus
AAACGCAAACTGACGCAATGACGTCACATACGTATGCTAATTAATGTGACGTCGCCTGCCGCCACAAGTCTCTCAAATTCCTGTGAGGAACACTGCAGTTAAATCATTCAAATATACACATTAACTGCTCAATTATTATAAATTATTACTAGTAATTAATTCAATAATATTTAATTATAGTTCTTACAGCTATCAATGTTGAAAACAGTTTTTTTTAGATAGAAATCCTTTTATATTTATATATTTATAATATTTACTTTTTTATTTAAAACTTGTCACTTTTTTGTCAATCCTCAATAAATAAAAGTATTAATTTATTTTCTTTTTTTCTAATATTACTCCTAAATTTTGAATATCAATGTATGACGTTTTCTACAAAATATGTAGCAACACAAGTACTTTTAACATTGCAAAATAATAAATAATAATACTAAAAAATTGTAACAATTTTATATTTATAATTTATAGTTTATTTATAGTTTATAATGTTAAAGATATGACAGTGAAGTCATATTATAAATTGAATAAATATTATTTCAGAATATTTAATCAAATAAATGCAGTCTTTGTCAGCATACTGTATATAACATTTAAAAATCTTAATTATTCCAAGCTTTTGACCCAAAATTTTTATATTATTTGATTTTGGAGTTTCTTGAGCAGTGTGGTCAAATTTAACAGTCAGAAATTACAACATTTTTATTTTGTCTTCCAAAAATAAAATAAAAAACAGTAAAGTTGTACAGGTTTGAAATTACATTAGAGTGAGTAAATGATAATGATAATATTCTTTTTGAAAAGATCTGTCTCTTTTATGCATGCAGCCTGGTTCGAAAAGAAAGATGATAATGTTTCACTTCTAGGAGTTTAGCTCTAGACGCTGGAGGCACATTAGCCTGCTGTGCTTTGTTTTCTTGTTAGACAGTTTTGTGATTGAAAACCAAAGAGTTGCAAAACATGGCACCCATCTCCTGTGGTCTCGACTCCTGTTTTTTCTTTCTCCCCCACCCTCTCACTTTCTGTCTCTCTCATTAAAACCATCACCAAGCTGCTCCCCTGGGAGTAGTTTAAAAATAACACAAGTTGCGCTACCACCACACATCAAATAGCCACTACTCCTTTTAACAAGGTTTGTTGCAGGTTTTCTCTCTCTGCTATTTGTATCGACTCTCTTATAATCCCAGGTACAAGAACTAGCTTCACAGAGTTTTCTTTTTAAAAAAGCTAAAATAAAAAAAAAACTGCTTTGTATATGTATATTTCATATCAATCGAAAAATGTAGACAAGATGAGACCAGGCTGATAATGACGGACAAGAGCTCAAGGCTAACCGGAAATCATATAGAAAATGACATTACAATACAACTGGATGAAATGCAGTGTAAAATAATATACATGCTCTAATTCATGAATTTGTGCAGTGCAAAATATGCAACAGAGCCTTCCTTCATAACCATAATTGTTCTGCGGACACAGGGTATGAATATGGATAAAGAGGCTAATTTGCATAATGAGTCTAATCTAAAGTCAATTAGCAAATACATCAGAAATTTTTGCTGCGATTGAATTTGCATTACAATATAGGAAACAAGAGCATCCAGCAAACACTTATTTGCTGCGTTGCGCATTGATTTTCTTAGCATGATGTTTTACTAATTTAATACCATGCAGTAATCATACTTGTCTGGCATCTGAGAATAAAAAAAAAAGTTTAAAAAGCCCCGCAAATGGGAATTATTAAGATTATGAGCAAGGGAACACATTTCCATTGTCTTTCCTGGAACGTTTCTTCACGTTCTGTCTTTTCAGCTGTCAGAACTGTGTAAGGACAGATGGGAAGAGCTTCAGTGTTATGTAAAGCTATAATTGCCGTGTTTATTTTATGACATACAGTTGGGTCATAGAAAATATTAGTTTTAATTCAGCACAGTAAAGACATTTATAATGTTGCAAAAGGTTACATTTTAAACTTTAGACAACGTTACGATAAATATTTCTTGAGCGTTATATTACATTGCACAGGTGGCACAGAAGTGCTTCTAAAGTGGCATTTTGGCATCTTCACACACACTGTTTAATGCTGCTCAGAGGTGGCTTGAATGCATTTACACACCTGTTCGATTTTGTAATTTAACACAGAGCAGGCATTATTTATTCTGGCTTTTGTGAGGCATTGTGTCTTTCCACAAAACAGTTAGAGAGCAACCTTAACTTTGCTTTAGAATGATTGAAGGATCATGTGACATAAATTAAGCTTAGAATCACACGTATAAATTATATTTTAAAATAAATAAAAATAGAAAAGTTATTTTAAATTTAAACAGCCTTGGCGAGCATAAAAAAACGTCTTTCAAAATGATCTTACCAACCTCAAACTTTAAAGCTCTAGTGTAGACGAGATGACTACAACCAGAACTTCAACATTATTTTACATTAAGAAGAGAACCGAGTTTGAGAAGCACATTCACATTAATGATCTAACATGACATGGTATAAATAAGATTGCACTCACCATCCTTATCAGCTCTCCGGAAAATCTGAAATGATACACAAATACAGAAATACAATATATTAATTAAAACTACATTTACATTATCATTATAGTTGCAAATCTAAATCTTAAGGACTGTTGATTTCAGTACAGTACTGATTTAAAATTAAACACCTGTCTCATCTTAAATGTACGTACAAACAATTATCTGTAGACACTGGTTGCAGAAAACTAAAGTACATTCTAGAAAAGATGGATAAAAGTAATTAAAAAGTGCCTCTCTGTAGAGTTCAGTGTCAGTCAGCCTACTCAGAAAGCTATTAAAGGAGACGCTGGTTCTATAGATAGGCTGATTGCATTGCAATTGCGTGAAATCTTTACCCTTAACAAGTTGCAGTGATTAATCCTTACATTGCATTCAGTGCAAATGACATTACAACCTTTAAGTTCCTTTTTTAATCAAGACTAAGCAAGTTTGTATATCGGGTTGAACTTGAGAGATTGAGAGAGGTGCTTAAGTCTGCAAGAGCAACCTGATCACACGGTCCAGTCAGATGTGAAATGGACCACTTAAGACTCTCTGGTAACAGAGGAAAATCACAGTCAATAGAATGTGCTGGGAAGCGTTACTCGCTGCAGGCTAATTTTACAGCAGTCGATTCATTCGGCCTCTCTCATTTTCTAAATAAATAAATACAGTGAAGCACGAATTGTCATGATCAAATGTAGATGTCCACGCTGCACAAACAAGAACAGAGGTATGTGTTTATTACTGGACATGCATGTTTGTGACTCGAAGGGGAGCTTGTGCCGAACATCCGATAATTGAAACACGTATTGACAGCACACAATTTGATCTGCTTCAATAGAGTGATCACCTTCTGTTGACGGTCTAAATCACTTCTCAATTGGATGAGCCAGCTGCTTCATTCAATCCTGACAGCTAACAGCATTCCACCTGTCAGAATACTTCACCATCACAGAACAAATGCAAAAGCCACACAGAAGGGATAAACGGACCTCGGGACAACCACTGAAACATCTGCAGTCAAACAACAATGGGGTTTTTCATTGGTTTCAACTAGGCGCATATTTCTCAACGATTTAAAGAGGAGAGTGAATGTGGGAACGGTGACTTTAGGCTTGTTTAGTCAATACTGTAATGTATTTGACAAAAGCACTTAAATAGCACTATTGGTATTTAATCTTCCTGGCCATTTTGTATCTTAAAGCAAAAGTGTCTGCAGCATTATTTGCCAGTAGCGGTTCTCGACTCAAAAGTTGTTGTAGAAGGGGTAGTCTCAGCCTTAGACGTCATGCCCACGGAACGTTGACGAAACGTCTGATGCATATGTTACACTTAACTGGAAACCCTTCAGGAATGTCGAAGTCATCAAGTGATTGGTTGAGTTTTATCGGATGTCTGGGGGACGCGAGTGTCGCGTTTATTTTCGGACGCCGGAAAAACAAAGCGCAGACCTGTGATTGCAGGAAAAAAACTGTGGTGTTTACATAAGTGACAATAAGCATTTATTAAGATCAGTTCAATGTTGGATTCTCAAAAGTATGCGATCCAATTTTACTAGTTGTGCGTCTCCTCCTATCTATTATGGAAGATCAAGTGAAGTGAGAAGGGGATATCAGCCGCGTTTGCTGGCAAACATCAAACAACAGACGCTGACATCGCAGCTGGTCGATACAGTATTGTGTTCAGTTCTCCAGCATTGCTTGTTGTGGGGACATTTCCAAGCCCCGAAACGTGACGCTGAACGAAACGAACTGTGATTGGTTGTTTGACATGTTGTTCAAACGGCCTTAAGGGCGGGCCTTGAACAAAGAAAGCGGCTGTGAATTCCAAGGTCTGGCTACGCGAGACTTTAAAAGTGGTGCTCTTACTGTATTTTGTGGATTGCAAAGAAAAAGCTAAATACAAATACTGAAACTAACCATATAAACAAGCATATTTAAATAAATAACAATAAAAAGCATTACAACTTAACAGCTAGGATTGTTAGATTCTATCAAACAGGGGGTTTACCTGCAACAGGGACAATGACTTGTGATTGGATTCCATATGAATCAGAAAATTGTTTATGGTGTAATAAAAAAAGATTTTATGTTCATTTAAGCTTGATCAAAAATACAAAAGATACAAAAGAAATATTTTCTGATTGGATATTGGGGCTCATATTAATATTACTGGAAACATACAGTCTAATACACAACTGGAAAACCTGATATTTTTTAATCATGATTTTTGTATTATTATTTATATTTGTATTTTTCATACAGTATGTCTGATTTAATAAGTATTTTAATTGTGTGCAGTTTTGTTTTGATACAGTAAATATCTGAAAAAATACAATATTCAAGTATTGTGAATTATTTTAAAATGTAAGTCCTAATTCCTGTGATGGCAATGCTACATTTTCATTAGCTATTACTTCAGTGTAACATGATCCTTTAAAAATCATTCAAATATGTTAATATATGCTAATATGTCTTATTATTATCACAGATAAAATTGATTATCACACTATAATTTTGTATAAACTGTAATAAAACTTTTTTTTAAATATTCTCAAATTTAGGTCTTTACTATATATTTTCTACCTATTAATTTGTCCTTGATAAACAAAAGTATTCATTTCTTTAAAGAAAAACTTAATTTTACTGACCCCAAAGGATTAGTAGTGTACGTCATAATAATAACTATTGGACCTATTTTGGACATAATGTTGGGATTATTAATAGCATGGTAGTATCCAAAATATATATTTAAAGAAACATATTTTGTGTACTTTTGTAGAGCCACTAAGCAACAGAATACAAAACTGGATCACAGTAACAGTATCAGATGATGCCGACGGTTTAAAAAGTAAAGAGAAGTTGATAATGTTAAATTACATTTGTAAAAAATAACAACAGAACCACCATTAGCTGGGAGTTACATCACTCTTTCTTCAGTGTGACTGTCTGCTTGAAGTGTGAGAATAAAACAGATTCACTAAAGGTTGTTAAATACCATTTGTATGGTCTGACAATATGAAGTCCCTTAATGTGGGTGACCCAGTTTGTTTGCACCTCAGAAGATATATCTCTGTACGACAGAAATAGGGGACCGCCACCAAAAGATCTGAAGTGCTAATGTGAACTACAAAGCTACAAGTTGATAAAAGAGAAGGAGAAACTAAATAATTACTACAGTTAATACATATATTCAAATTCACAATGTCTATAAATACAAAAAAATCCTTAGGAAAATACATTCCGGAGAAACCAGCTACAAATCGAAGAACAGCAAATGATTATCTATCTAGAACAATAACCAAATCAAATATTGCAGCTGGACCAAATCCAGACAACACAGGAAAAAAATAAAGCTCTGCTTTATGACAATTGTGCTTGTTCCCAAATTTCCTCAGTGGCCCATGAAGGCTAAAAATCTTCTAATAACACATAGTCTTTTTGTTGCCAAAAGAAGATGGAACAAAGAATGAGAGAAAGAAGTCTTAGGCAAAAGGAGATGAAGATTGATAAAGAACGGAGAGAGTGCGACTCAACGAATGGACTTGTTTAATAGGAACTAATATGTGGACTCACATTTAGACTTGCTAAGTCAATCGGATTGATTCTCAATTTGGCTGAAATCCAGTTCGCTGAACAAATGGCAAATATATTTGTACTCTGAAGTTCAAATCCATAGTGCAATAAAGTCTTTAGTAAATGTCATGCACGGCGACCGTTTCATCATCAGTCTATCCTCACACATCCAGCATCCTCCCTTTTAAAACGTGAACTGGAGCGCTACTGTAATTTAGTGCACAGCGTTCAACCCCAGTGGAAAAGAAACGTTCAAAAAAACATTAAGTTCACTTAATTACTCCCTTAAGCCAGATGAGGTCTGGGACCAGAGACATCATGATGTAAGGATGAAATATTGTGAACTGCGAAACACTGCTCCACTTTTCACTGTTAGCTTGGGGAAGCCGTGCTGAGAGAATACAACACACCCTGAATCCATAACCCGTCTAGCCGGTTCATCATAAGCTTTCTGAAATGCAAAAGGAGGATCTCCACAATGCTGGATGGCACTCTGTGGCTCTGTTGTTTTACCAATGCTGTTTTAAAGCTCGGTCAGGGCTGATAGCTGAACCTGGAACAGACGTGGCAGCAGACGCGTCACTTGGTAGAGATAGATTGAGTTAAGTAATGGAATTCTCTCACAAAGCATTGGGGGAAATCAATTCCCCTACAAGCACCTGAGCTCCGTATCGAAAGTCTCCAAGAGAAATCATGTACACATGTTTCCCAATCCATAAAAGACAAATTATCTACAGCACCTCATTATCTGCTTAACCCATCCCTTATTCATTTTCCACACATTTGCTGTTGTATTTATACTAGGGTGCCTCTGGTCTTTTTCTGAGGTTTTTAATTAGTTTTTGTCCCCTCTACTTTATAGTCTGGTTACCTGAGACTGTATCTGGGTCTAGGTCTGTACTACTTATCACTCACTTAAATGTTTTAACTTCTCCCCCTAAAAGCACAAATCTCAAGAGGTATGACCATCAGATACACATAATTATCCAGTACCGATGAACAATACTGAGGCAATACTTTGACCTACTAAATCAATACTGCTGAGACCTCACCACAGCAGCCAACCACAAAGCATAACTGCCAGGCTCACAGGAAAAGCGCAATAAATTATTTAGATTCAATCTGAGACACGGCCCTAAAATCAGAGCAAAAGAACAGTTGTATAATCTTAAGACGCTGAAAGGTTCGGCTGGATGTTTCATAGCTGTTTCAGATTATCAATATAACATACAAGCTCAACAGTATTTCGATATGACTGTGAATGTACGCGTCTTATTATGATTGGCAAGCACTTTGTCACCTTTGTAATAATCCCCACGTACCTGTGCATTATCCCACTTATTATCGATACTTGTCATAAATTATCAGTTTAGGCTTCGTTGTTGGTTGTAGATCACCTTAAAGCTTCCACTTAGAAAAAAACATTTCATTTTGTATAGCTACATTATAAAACTGCAACAAAATATTATACTAAAAGTATGTTTTTATGATTTAGTTGTACAGCAGCTCGCTCTCATCTGAGCTAGTTTTTACCTGTTCGTCGTTAGTTTCTTGTTTGGGGATTCTATAAACTTCTAGCCATCCATCAAAGGTTTTATGCTCACATTATGTAGGCCTATACTAAAATTAATACAGGCCATTTTTATTACAAGCAACACACGTAGCGAGCCTTTCGAGTCGCACGGTGGCGACAAGAATCGAGACAGCGCGCGGAATGATGCGCGAGAGAAACGCAGGTGTGTTGCCAACGGCAACGGTGAAATATAGGGCTATAATTTCGGTTATTATACAAAAATTGATTGCTCACGATTAGACATTCAGAATTAAGTACTCGAGAGAACCGTGTAATAAAGAAGGCTACATTACACAAGGATGTGTAAAATTATGCAAAATGGTTGGATTGGATAAAAAAAGTTAAGTAGGTCGATGTCAAAATGCATAATTTTGCAATTCACCGAGTATTAAAGGTTGTCAAGTTATCTACAGTATGTGATATTCTTTGTCTAATTATGGGATCACTCAACACTTCTGGGGCTGTTCAATCAACTAATGAATTAAGACAAGTAAAGTTTGCAAACGAGTGCATGCATTTCAAATTTCTTTATACATGAATTAATAAAATATCAAACACCTACATCCAAAATGACAGAGATGCCCTTTCGGGGCTCCGGTGCGAAGAACTGCTCCTGAGCCACCGCCGCCTCCTCCTTCACATATTCCCGAGTAGAGATGCTTTTATTGTCGCTCATCTTGGTGACTATCCAGCGGACGAGCCCGTCTATTCCACCGGGCTGAGTTCCGCTGTTTCCGGACTGTGCAGCCGTCGCTGTCTCGCTGTCCTGAGCCCCGGGTTTGGGCTGGTCTTTGCTGTCCTGTGCCCGGAGTTTAGCTTGTTCTTTGTGGAGCAGTTTGTGGACACCGTCCCTGCAGTAGCGCGCTGCTTGTTCACACATCCTTTTGCCGCGGAGCGTTCATGCTGCGCGCTATGGGGGCGATCCCTCCTCCTCTATGACATCAGCAGCAGCAGATCGCAAAAACTCACCCCTTCTGTCACACCTAATTGGAGCAGTTTAATAAGTGCTATCCATTTAGCTCAGATGCAGAAAAATGAACTAGAAAAGCACTATTTGCACTTTAGAGAGAGAGAGAGAGTAGCTAATAAAGTAGGAATCAATGTTAATGCCCATCGATCCCAGACAATAACTATTCTAATGTTGTTTAGTTCTATTTCTGGTTTTCTTCGGTAATTCTCAGTTATTTAGATCTACCATTTGTGGAATTTACAAATACCTTGGTTAGTTAGTGTAGCAAAATTAAAGAATCATCGGCTAATGCATTTTACTATAGGTTAATTATTGTAATTGTGCATATATAATCCGCCATATGCAAACTATATGACACAGGTAAATGTAATTTCGGTTTAAAATATTTGGTTAAAGTTAAAATTATGGTTATGAAAGGTTCATATTTTGGTTTTGGGAGTCCCAAACAACAGGTTGTTTACATCCAAAGTCAAAAACGCTTTCATTTTCTGCAAGCTTACAACAAACATTCGTTCAACGATTATTTTTTCCAAACCTCTCCGATGATGGGTCGATTTCATTTAAAGCAGTGTTTGTGAGCTTAAGCGGCACCTAGTGACAAAGAATGAATTTGCATTTTCATGCAGACAAATGTGAAAAGATCAAGCGGGCGTTTCGGTGATTCAGAGTCTACTTCTTTTGAGAGACAGTAACTTCATATACAGTGCACATTCATATTTAAAACTTTGCAGGATGTTTTCATTCACGTAGAGCTGTGTTACACTGCTTGAAAGCTCATTTTTAAAAAATCCATAATAGGGGCACTTTAAATCTTTATAAAATGATACATGACTGTTATTTGTCATGCTTTATCAACATTGCAGTGAAAAAAGCCAATTGTCCTTGCTTCTCTTTGGGGACAAATGCATGCTGCTATTACTCAAACAACCTGTATGAAAACAAAGCATCTTTTTTTAAGTTCCCTTAACCTTTTGTTTCCACTTTTTGTAAGAGTCTCATTTTGATGAGTGGGTTTACCCACTCCATGTACCCACTCATGATCTATATAATCTGTTGTCTGCTGTCAACATCCAGAATTTGTATCACGTCAGAAAAGAACAGCAGCTTGACAATTTTTGGGGTGGGTACTCATTCACTTAGAAAATCCCTCATTACCTTACTGTCTCTATAACGGTCTGAAATGACCTTTGTGAGTTGAAAGACTGCTGAAAGGCTCCCCGGTCCTGCCCTTTACGAGGGGTGATTAAGTCATCCCAACTAAAAAGGCCTTTATTTAATTGGCACCAAATACAACCCCCCTACAGGTTGTGTTCCTATAGGGAGGCATTTAGGCAAACAGAAAAAAAAAAGTGATTGGTTGCATCTCTTTAATGTAGGGCAACTCACAGCAACCTGTTACACTGTAAACCCTAATAAGTTGAGAATACTCAAATGATTTGAGGAAAGTGATTCCCTCAGTTCGTTTGAGTAATGGAAAATTGACAACTTGATTTATTGAGTTAACCAAATGTGGTCTCTTCATTGAATTAACTTAAACATTTAAGTTATCTGTACTTAAACGTTTAAGTACAGATAACTTAAACGGGTTTATAGACTAAACTTCCCAAATTTTCAGCTTATATATTCTTTACTTGTATTAAATAATTTATAAATCATTAAAACAAGGTTTTTTTTTCTTCACACATCAGCCACTTTATTAGGCTTATACTGAATATACACATTTCATTGCTTGTAACAATAAGCCCACATTTTTAAAAGCAAAATTTTAACAGCAAACTCCCATTTTTATCTGTAAGATCACATTTTAAAAGCTGCAAAAACAACCAAATAGCTCATTTTTAACAGCAAGTCCACATTTTTAAAAGACATGAACATCAAAATCATGAGCTCATTTTAACAGCAAACTCCCATATTTATCTGTCAGATCACATTCAGTCATTTTTAAGACATGAACAAAATCATAAACTTACATTTTTTAGAAGACCTGAACACATTTTAAACAAGAAAAAGAAAAAGCAAGAAAAGCACAACACAGAAAGATGGGCCCATGCTGTATCTTAAGTTTTTTTTAGTTAGATTTTTGTTTTTATGAAAATGCACGTGCAGATCTCGTTTATCCATTTTAATGGAACAGCTCGTTAGCCAAGGATTGTATCCATGGAAAGGAGAATGCGTTGAATAAATTCAAATGTGTACTTCATTGACTTTGGGTAGTTTAATTGTAACACATAAATTAGTCCAAACAGAAGGCACATTGATTCAGGAAGGTCATGTAGATTGTCCATCACCACTTTTCCCTCAACTACTATCCCAAATGAAGAGAGAGGCAAATGCAGACAGTTGAGAGGCTGAAGAGTAGTCCCATCTTCAACTATTACAATCCCCACTGGAACGTCAAGATTCGAGCTGCGCTCATCAGACATCTAGTGAAGATGAATAAACATTATTAAATTAAAAGTTAATTCACATGGTTGCAAGCTCATGTACATTTCAAACAGTGCAACTTAACCTTAGGGACAGATCACCCAAAAATTAAAATTCTGTCATTACTCATCCTCATGTCGTTCCACACCCCTAACACCTCTGTTCATATTTCAAACAAAAATTAAGATATTTTTAATAAAATCCAATGTAATATTTTCAAGGTCAAGAATTATAGGAAAGACATCATTTAAATCATTAAAAAAAAAACATGTGACTTCAGTTGTTTAAACTCAATTTTATAAAGCATCCCAAGTGTTTGGAGCAAAAAGTTAAAAATTTACCACTTTATTTACATAATACTATTCAAGGCCTGTTCACACTTCAGATCTTGCATGAACACAAAACACATGCACAGTGATGCTCTCGTGTACACGCATTGCAGATTTGTATTTTTAATAGTTTTTTTTGTGGAAGCAAAGCATGCGTGTTGCTTTATAAAATGTAGGTTTACAGCACTGGGGCAACATGTAAATGTGTATTTTAATGTCTTTCTTACCTTTTGTCCCTCTTGAATATTCTCCTCTTTTCTCTGAACTAAAAATGCAGTATTTACAATTCCACATTTTCTTCTGTCTGGTCACCTATAACATAAAATTATCAAACTTAAGTACACCACATATTTACATGACAAAACAGAACAGTAAAGAAGAATTTTTAACTGAAACTGTGGTCTTTGGTGATTCATATAATTCAATGGTATCAGTCATTTTGAGAGCCAAATAAATTTAAAATTTAAAAAAAGCAAAGCAAAATTAATATTTGTGGCTCCTGATGATACATTGGTGTCTTATAAAATGAAACTATCAGTCCATGCAAGAAACTAAATCTACAGCCTCCGCAAACTTTCCTGAATGCATTCACATGCAAAATCTCAAAAAAAGAATTTTCCTAAAGTTTTATACATTTTGATATTATGCGTTCAAGACTGATGTGAATGCATTCAGGAAAGTTTGCAGAGGCTGTAGATTCATGAAACATAAATGTTAACAGGTTTGTTTTTATATATTTTGACTCTCAAAAGGAATGGTTACCGTTGACATGAAGAACGTTTTATTACACATATATATATATATATATATATATAAACCACACACACAGCACACTGACATCTTTGATGACCTGGGGAAAATGTAATTTTTAGGGTGAAATATCCCTTTAAGACAGTGGTTCTCAATTACAGTCTTTACCTGATCTGCATATTTTGCATGTCATTGTTGCCGTTTCTTTAGACATCAGCATGTATATTATTAACTATAAATGTATGATTTGCTAGTACTTATGTGTTTTTAGCATGTCTTTCTTTCTTAGTCACCTGATTCAGATAACCAGCTCGTTGGAAATGAGCTCCATGCATGAACTGTTTTGCCATGGTCCCTGCAGTGTTCATTGCTTCTACTCCCTGAGCAGGGGAAATCCGTTGAAGTTTCATCGAACATTCATTCACATATTTGCGCCTAAGAAACCGACAAATGTGAAGTGTGACAAATGCATCTATAAATAGATACAAGTTAAATTCACGTCTCACACGCTTTAATGACATTCAAATGTAACATATAACGTTTTGCTTACTTCATTCGAAACAAGCTGATATGTACCGCATATAAACGAATGTTCCGAAGTGTAGTAAAAAAGTGTAGATTTTCCCTGCTGTGACCACCATGCATGCATGTCAACCGAAAGACAGTTAATTAACTGAGCTCACTTCTAACGAATTGGTTCTCTGACTAAAATGTGTTAACTAAGAGGAGACATGAGATGATATGTGGGTGGGGTCTTAAAACCTTTGAGAGAAAATGTCAGGCGTTTTTTAGTAAACACGATAGGCAAAATATAACGTAACGTTATTCCTAAAACTACTAACGTTACGTCTTCAAGCGGCAACCCAATTTTACACCAAAAGAATAAAGTAACGTTAAATAAATCACACAAATAATACACAGTAGCAGAACGTTTATTGTAAATTAACAAAAACGGTGTATAAAACATGGGCTTGGTTTCTCACAGAAACTTCATATTAACCTTAACGCATTTAACGCTAAACCTTGTCCATCCATATAAAATAAAACATTTTACAGACAATAAACCAAAACTTGCAGACGTGTTAAACATTAACTTACCAGCGTAACATTAATCCATGGGCCTTCATAAATACTGCAGCCCTGTCACCGCCTGCCCGCAAGTGCCGCTGAGGGAGGAAAACGGTTACGTTAGGCGGGAAATTCAAATGTTCTTAAAAAAATTAAACTTAGGCGTATTTATAACTACAAAATAAAACCTTTTACATACAATAAACCAAAATGTACAAGCGTGTTAAACATTAACTTACCAGTGTAATCAATGGGCCTTTATGACGACTAACGTATGCGTGTCTCCGCCTGCTTCATAATCGCCTGCCAGCATGTGCAGCTGGGGGAAGAAACCATAAAAATTAAACGGGAAATTAAAATATTCTTACAGAAAGTTAGTAAGCGTGTTTATAACTACAAAATACTCCAAAAATAAAACGGCAAACAAGCGAATTTGACATTTAAATATTTTACCAGTGTAATGTCGCTTGAGTGAAACGAAAAACATAACATTAGAATAATGTTTCTTAATATATATATATATATATATATGTATGTGAGCGTTTAAATCTCTACTTACCAATTTAACTTTTGTCTTTCTGCTGTCAGATGACTTCTGCTAGTCCCTCTGTCTTGCTGCTGCTTCAGCAAAATTCAGCACGAAAAAAAATTCCTGCCTTGTGTCATATAACTTATGGACCAATCAGCGAGGTTGTCAAAGCATAATTTTAAGCACGACCGTTTAAATGAATTAAAATGTTGAGTTCAGAGAACTTAAAATATTAATTAAAACGTTTTTGCTACCAAATGAGTAAGTAAAACTCACCTGTTTAAGTTTTGATGCCAAAACTTAGTACTTTAAGTAATGTCAAGTTGTATTAACTTAATTTATTTATTAATGACAACAGTGGGGTTTACAGTGTAGTTTCTAACAAAAACATCCACCCATCTATTTATCTTTCCATCCATCCAAAAACCATCCGCCCACAAACCCGTCCATCATCTTCCCACCCACCCTTTCATCCGTACAGCTAAAAATATCCACCCACTGTCCCACACAAACCACCAACGTCCACCTATCCATCCATCCAACTAAAAAAACATACACCCACCCACTCATTCATGCATCCATCCCAAAAAATCCATACATCCACCCACCTCCCTAAAAACATCCATCCATCACGAGTCTAATTTAGCCTGACACAGTACACGTAGCAAGGTGTTTATTTATTATACATTAAATAAAATCTATCTGTTGTTCACATCTATTCATTTCTAAGATTAAGAACGATGTAGATCTCTGGTTTGAAGACATAATATTGAATCTTAATGTAACATTTCTTTGAACCACTTTAGTCTTTATTGCACAGTTGAGTACATACTTCACTGAAAGAGGCGTATCTGAAATTGTTTTAAAAGTGGTCAGAAATCTTATTTTGACAGCAAGGCA
>JAUCNO010000033.1:62361-102153 GCA_032353835.1 Enteromius viviparus
TAAACCGATGCATCGCATCGTTAACTTTTTAAGACGATGCACCGAGCGAATCGGGGAATCTTCCCATCCCTAATATATATATATATATTGCTTAGATGTATGAAATATATTAAAACTGTATTTTAAGATATGTTTTAAAACTATACTGTATAAAACATAACTGTATATAAAATAACATATATGAGTCTTATTTTAATTAACACATTTTGTTTTTAATAGATTTAGTTAACAATAAGAAGAGCAGCATCTAAAGTCAACCAGTCTCTCTTAATTCATGGCTTGGCAGGGAAAATAAGAGATGCAATAGATTTCACACACATTCATACTGCAGATGAGTATGAAACAGACTCTGCTGGCAACACATTTACACACACACACAACCAAATATCTGTATCTGAGTCATGAACCTAGAGGGAATATAAGCACCAAGTAGATGGGACATGTTAAAGGTGATGTAGGAGCAACAAGTGCACCTCCTGGTGGACTAAAAAAAGATCACCCAGAAGAAACAGCAGTTAACTTGAATTGACCGGTATAATTCAAACTGCAAACTCAAGTGCTGAATAAATGTTTATTTTTATTTTCATTTTTTATTATTTACAATACATTTGTATTTTGTGAAATTTAGCATATTTCTTGAAATCAAAAGACTGACTAAAAATAAATAAACATATATATTTTTTTAATTTAAGAACTTATCTGCCTAAAAATCTTCAACTACATTTTAGCTGTTTTTAAACCTTTACCATTAAATATATATATATATATATATATTTTTAATATCTTTTTTCATTATGTTCTTTTCTCTGAAGGAAGCTCTGGACAGCAACCTTTCAAGTAGTAAACCCAGCAGATGCCCTGTCCATGTCCCTCCATACGTGGGCAAGAAATTGTCAGCTTTCCATGACATGGGCCTCTGGAGCCCGTAGGAGGCCCATTAAATATAACCTGTATGTGCTGCGTTTTTTGTGGTAAAATAGTCTCTGCACCCTTAACAGTGAAGGCAGGGTTGTCCACCTGAAAGGAGAAGGTGGTGGCCTGTTGAAAGACATTTTTAAAGGAAATGGAGACACTAGATCCTGAGCTGATGGTGAGGGGACCCTGAGCTTTAGGTGGGGTGCAGGTGCCATACAGAGGGAAGACATACTCCCCTCCCAATTCTGAGGAGATGGTGAGCAAGCTTTGGATGTCTCCCACCTGGCAAGGTTCAAAATGAACCGTCACACTGATATCTGTGCCAGTTTGGTTCCCCGCTGCTGCTTTAACATTCTTTTCCACAGTGAAGTTTGGGTTGTCCGTCTGAGTTAGAAACAAAATTTAAATGTTTCAACAGAAGACATTAGAATTTAAGCTGCTCATGTCATTTCAACCCATGACTTATTTCTTTGTGTGAAGAAAAAAATAGGATAATTTGGGGGGGAAAAGGTCAATGCAGTGAAAATAATGTTGTTTCAGACAAAAAAAAAAAAGATAAAGAAAGATAAAGTCAGATAGATAATAATGGGAAATAAGGGATCCTACCTTGCACATATATTCGGTCTTGGCATGAGAAAAGTTGGTGAACTTAGCCATTACGCTGTGTTTGCTGCCAAGAGGTGTTCTGAAATACAGAGGCTTCTCAAAGGGTGCAGGCAGGGCTTTCAATTGAAGCTCATAAAAAAATTGTCCAAGTTCAGCAGCGTACAACACCAGCCGGGCTGTGGACGCTCCCTCACACAGAGGCTGATATTCAAATGTCAGTGTGACCTAAGCAATAAAAAACAACAAAAAATGTTTGTCCTTCATTGAAATTAATAAAACTAATTTATTTCATTCTAATTTTAAAATAATTTTAAATGGATTTCACAAGGGATAGTTTTCACAAAAATTTATTTTCTGTAATCCCTTACTCATCCTCTTGTCATTTCAAACCTTTATGACTTTCTTTCTTCTGTTGAGCACAAAGAAACGTATTATAAAAAATGTTTGCAACTTAACAGTTTCAGTTGCCATTGCTTTTACATGTACATTGTATGGAGAAAAAAAGGGAGCCACAACTGTTTGGTTACCAACCTTTTTCAAACTCCTTTCTTTGATGTTCAGCAAAAGAAATAAATGTTAAAAAGAACAAGAGCGTGAGTAAATAATGACAGAATTTTTATTTTGGGGGTGGGTTAAACCTTAAAAACACTATGGAGCCCTACACATAACAAGCAGAAAAAAAATATATTGATCTTTTGTGGAAACTAATTCTAAATTCTATTTTTTTTTTATCTTTAAATGATTCTCAGAAATTGATTATTTTACTACTTAGAGCTAAATTTATTCAGATTTTGCACCAGTGCAATGACATGAGCAATGAAAAAGGATAGAGAAAGTTATTCTGTGGCTGACCTTATTGCATAAGCATTTGTACTTTTTCTTTCAGACACAAATGTCATGCAACGTGATTCTCTAAAGTCTTCAATAGTCAATTTACTGGTATTTGCACCATTATTTAATGCCCAAAGGAGCATGTTTTAACCAGTTTTGCACCTAAGTTAATTTGCTGCACCTGAAGTAGATCACCCAGAGAACATTCCCCACCATTCCATGCCTTTATGGGATTGCGGTCTCACCCTAATATATACCTTAGACTGAGCAGGCGCGAGGAACTGTGGAGGAACACAGATGTCTGTATTCTGGCACTCTGCAGAGAACGGCACATCAACAAGAAGTGGGTTCTCCACCTCCACGAACCCTGACGTGATCTGCCTCACCCGGGTCGCCATTTCTATAGTGCTGATCACTCCTGGAGCCGTGGCTTTGAAGCTGAGATTATAGAAGAGGTACTCGCCTGTTGTCTCGTTCTTGAAAGTCACCTGTGTATGTAAGAAATATAATGATGTTTTATGGGCCATAAATTTGTTTCATAAGCAAACTAGTCTGTATTAGCACATTTTTATGAGGACATGATGGAACTTGCTTTAGCATTGTACTGGCCCTCTTTATAAGTAAAGAAGGAGAGTGTGTAATTCTTTGTATCCAGCGCAGGCACATCAACGTATTCCAGGCCCTTCAGGGAAACAATGCCATCTGAACGATCTGGTTTGATGAGCTCCATCACAGCACGGAACCTACACAGCAGGATATAAAACACAGAATGATAAAACATAAATTATACTAAGAAGCAAAATATCATTTGCAACTGAGGCTTTATGTCAATGAAAGATTTTACGATCATTACAAAGCATATCCCAAGAGGCACTGTATTGTGAGCTGTTTTATGGGCATTTTCATGATTAACAATATTCATGCATGTGCAATAATCGTATGTTTATGGGTAATGAATCAAGATTATGACAAGAAAAGTTTATTAAACAGGATAATAGTGCATTTTGCGGCAAATAATATCATTTATTTTAGTGAATTCTAGCATCACTATCTGTTGATTATGAGATCTTTCTTGATTGACTATAAAATAGTGTTTTATTTTTAAACAAACTGCTTATCAGAAAAATAGCCTGTTTCATTATTGTGAAATATTGTATTGTAATTATTATGTCGGCATGTATATTATTCTCGTAGATGAGGTACCTCTGAGGTCTGGGAAGCCAGTTGTGGATAGATACTGTCTGTGTGTGGTTGCTTTTGCATCTGATCTCTTCGGTTATTGTGCCTTCGGCCTTAGGTGGTTCGGATGTGCCTTGCAATATGTACAGTATTCCACTGCCATCAGGAAAAGAGAAGAAAATGGAGCCCTGCACCACATCAAAGGGACATGTCATTAACAGTGGAAAATAGCATATCATTAGTTTTTTCTTTAATTGTACGGACATTGTTTTTTTTTTTTTTTTTTTTATATCGGCTGTTTACACACTTGTTTTATTTTGATTAAACAATTCAAAAATAATTACTGGAAATAGCCTTCCTCTTGTGGAGAGAGTGTCATACCTCATGCCTTTCCCCATCTGCAGTCATAACCACTGGCTTGTATGTGATCTCATAGGTGTTCTGCTGCAGGGGCTCGAGGAGGAGAGTGGGCGGCCCGCTCCAGTGCTCTCCTTCTATGACACATTTCAGCGTCCAGCGCTGGTTAATGCGGTTGGGTAGAGCCAGAGACTGAGTACACTGACTGCGCACCTGACACACGAAATTCACCACCTGCTCACACCAAAGAGCAACCAAAAAATGCACACAAAAAAAACTACTGACAGAATGAATTTCATCAGCACAACTAATATTAGCAAACATACAAGGTTTCAGAAAAAACATTCTGACACTTTGTTACTTTCAGACTTGTGTTTTCCTCAACACCTCACCTCTGTTGCAACCGGAGGGACAATGCAGGACCCGGTGAGGGTGAGTTTTAATGGTTTGCCCCCCTCTATAGTACAGCAGAGATCATCATAGCGCAGATCTTGACTCAGCTCAGTAGGGGCAAAGGTGACTTCAAGGGATACTTCCATTCCTGGAGTGATGTAGCCCTCAGCAGGGAAAATTATGAAATCTGGAGCAAAACTCTTTACATCCCATTTAAATCTGAAGAGAACATATAATATTATATTCATTTACTGAACCAACCACACATATTAGATGCAACCAGTCACTTAAGGTTTTGGGATGTGTACCTCGCACCAATGTCTCCTGTGTTCTGCATTATAATGCGACGGGTGGCTTGGCAGCACTGGACCACAGCTCCAAACTGCAGGTAGTCTGTGTCCAGTCTGACCTCCACTCCCTGACAACATCCCTTCATGACCAGCAGGGGGCGAACAGCACCTAAACACTCCAGCTGCAGCTCTTCAGCAAAAGGAGGCATGCGCTGTTCAGGAGAAAAGAGTAGTTCCACCACACAGCGGCCACCCCCCTCTTTTAGCGTCACCTCCCCTTCTGGACGCACTGACAAGATCTGTAAAAGCAAAACGCTTTTTTATGTAAGGTATGCAATGCAGTGGAATAAAAGTATGTGTTCACGTACATTCAGGTCCAAATTTTGGTGAGCAAAAGAGATTTTTTTTCATTCAACTTAAAAAATTACTTGATGTCCAAGTGCTACCTTAGAGTCCTGAAGAAGGTTATCAGAGTGTCTGCGAAGACTAAAAGTAAGGGAAACGTGGCTGTTGTTCACCAGGGGGATCAATTTCTGACTTTGCTGGCCAATCTGTAGAGCTCCAAAATTGACCACCTTATGAGCTGAGTCCTCCAAATTAATCTAAGACATGAACAGGGAAGGAAGGATATCTATTATATCAGGATGTAGATATGTGGGATTATTCAAAACTCTATATTTTGTCACCTTCATCTCAACGCCCTGACCCAGGATCTCCACCGATTGTTTGGCGCACTTGTTCACCTCAAAAACCACCGTCTCACGGTAACGAATTGCTTTGCGCGGGTAGAATGAGAAGACAACCTCCATGGAACCACCCGGAGAAAGGACTTGAGGGGTGAAGCTGACCTCCAAGACAGGTGTGTTGGAGAACAAGTAGTCTAGACTGAATAAATACCAGCGCATTAAACTATGAAACTTTGTGAACTTGCAAATGTAATTTTTTTTTTACCTGATTCCTTTGCTGCTTCTGTTGCTGATCACCAGTGTGTGTGCAACAGGTGCCATACCAACACAATATATGAAATGCTTTCCAAAGTTGTGTTTTAGGAAAGAAAATTCCAAATCTGGAGCCACAGCTGAACCCTTTAGTGCACAACAGAATATCGGCCCATTCTTTACCTACAAACAGTGGAAAGAACGAAACCGTATGTATAAATGTAATGATGTAAATAATATTTTGTTTTAAAAAGAAGGACATTAGGTAATAGACAGGGTCTACCTTGACAGAAAAAGTCAGATCTTTGAGCACACATTTCCTCTGAGGGCAAAAGGTCAAGCTGC
Organism: Enteromius viviparus; assembly: GCA_032353835.1. NCBI lineage: Eukaryota > Metazoa > Chordata > Actinopteri > Cypriniformes > Cyprinidae > Enteromius > Enteromius viviparus. The sequence continues at coordinate 68,216 of JAUCNO010000033.1, forward strand.
AGGAACTCTGTCCACCTACAGCCACTGTGTCCAATTTAGGTTCGACCTGCAGGTGGGGCTGCAGCACTGCTGGCCCAGAGAGGTCATACTCAACATCTAAACTGAATTTCCCAGGATTAGAGACCACAAATGTACACGTGGATTTATCGTTTAGCTCCACCTGTTTAGGGAACAGATAACAGGACGTGGCAGAAAGTTTGATCTAAATGTTTTGAGCTGGAACTCTGCCAAAGACAAGTCTCTCACACAATATACTGGCATAACTTCACATAAAAATTTGAACCTGTTTATAGTCCACAGGATGAATCTGGTTTGACGTGAGCTCTGTGATGGATCCCTCGGGGTTCTCATATCGCACATGAGCATTCATGCTGTAACACTCTCCCTTCACGTTCATTATCAGCGGCTGCAGCTTCCTCCGCACTGTCACTACTAGATTAAAAGCCACATCTCCCTCCCGAGTGGGAGTGATCCGTATGACCAACGGGATTCTGTCAGAGGCAGATGTTGTGACAAGATCAGTGTTCAAATTCCAGATTTTTTTTCTTTTCCCAAAGAGGATATGATTGTCATGTCATAGACTTTATATGAGTGAAATAACATACTTATCTTTAGGTGGAACTGTTCCCTCCATTGGCTCCAGCACCAAAGTGTCCTGGTAGCCCTCAGAGTGGCACGAAGACTCTTGGACAATAAAATGGAATGGTTGATCTTCTCTGTTCACCACAAACACAGTCTGATGAGTTTCAAACCCTGCACACAAAATCAGATGGACACTCCTGCTGAAAAGACTGGCATATGTTACCAATAGCATCATAATAAAATATTTATATCTAAACCAGTTCTTCACATTTCAGTTACAGCTATCATAATTTGCACATAGTCTCAGTGCCTTTTGCCCATACGTTCAAGTCAATAGGAAAAGAATGCTGCATGAGGGTGAGTAAATGATGACAGAAAGTATATTTTTGGGTGAACTGTTAGACTGAAACCTCACCTTGTAGCAAGCTGCCTAGATTGAGGTGGGCTCGATCAATATAGACAACAGGCTCATTAGCAGTGCCCACCAGCAGAAAGGGCAAAGACAAGTTGTGCTCAGGGATTAAGAAGGTCCAAAAGGATTCCACTAAATCTAAGTTGAGAACCTGGTACTCAAATGAGACCTGAAAATTAAGATTAAAATCCAGATTCAAATTTAAAATCGATTAATGTCGTAAAAACTGAGTATTTGCAACACAATGTTAAAATCTCAAACAAAACACCTTCACTTCTTTCCCCGGCTGAATGGACCTGTTTGGTGTAAGGCAGCTGAAAGAAGATTTGCCCAAGTCTTCACATCTCCAGATGAAAGAGTATGGCTTGTTTGTGGGATTAATAACACCAAATTCCCTGAGAGAAAATAATGCATTTATTATTTGTGTTATGCAATAATAAATCACCAATGTTTTAAATCTGGAACAATTCTGTCAGAATCCTGTTTATATATAGTACACAGAAAATATACTGTTAGGATCATGTGACTCTGTAGACCGGCTGCTAAAATTTCATCTATCACCACAGGAATGAATGACAATTGAAAATACAATAAAACACAAAACAGTTATTTTAAATAGCATTTTACAATATTACAGTATTCTTGTAAGCATGATCAAATCCATGCAGACTATAGTATATGAATAATATATTTATAAGTATATAAATTATATTTATAATGTATAATTTAAGTAAATATAATATAGTATCTAGAAATATACATATGCATGCATGTTATATTTGTTTGTATATGTGACTCCAATCAAAGTCAAAAGAATTCAGTGAAATGTTTTACCTGCAGACAGATGTGCCGATACCCACTGAGGTGAATTCTATAACCCTGGTATTGGGGTCCACAGTGAGGGGACTGTGGGGCTCAGGGTTCCGCCTGTTTCCAGTGAGGTAGTCTGAATCTTTTAGGTGGAAATGACAGTAAGGCAGCAAACTGCGAGCACTTACGGTGATCACTGGAATCTGTTGATCCTTTAGATTAGCAATGCTACAAATAAAAAATTAAAAAGTTAAGAATTGAGCAACAGTCATAACCAGCAAATAATTGCACCTCTTAAAGTCTGACCTGCAGATTAAACTGGCTTTAAACTCAGCGACTTCCAGAGGGGAGAACCGGATGTGGAAAGTTTGACTCACTCCTGGGCTGATAAGCCCTACTTCAGGTTCAACGCTGAAGGGAGGAAGCTCTGGGTCTCCTAGCAGTAGAGAGGACACACTCTGCAGAGAGCTTGCTGGTCTTTCTGGTGTCCTGCTACCTTGAGCCGAGCGGGAAGTCCTACCTGATCCATCAGATTTATTGATTATATTACATACAGTACAGTTTTGTTATTTTTGATTGCATGCATCTAATGAAAACCAGTATAAAAACATACTTCTGTAATACCACATGCATTTTAAGACCAAAGGTTTACCTCCATGTTCAAAGCATGCAGTCTTTCCATATGTCTCCATCAGAACCTGCCAGGAATACTCCAGCTTAACACTGCCTTTATTCTCCATCTGAAGGCTAAAAAAACATAACATCACTTAGGAAAATCCAAAAATTAATCTCTATGCAAACATTGTATGATTACTTTTAAACTCACTGAAAGACTCTGGTCTGATACAGCATTGTGTCTTTGAAACGAATGGGTCCAGTATCACATTGGTATTTGGCGTGATCACATGTGGCACTAACAATCAGCTCCATCTCTCTTGAGGAGTACTCCACCACAGAGTGAGGAGGCTCCGGGTCTGTCGCTACTACCTAATCACAGTGACAAGATTATGAGAATAATCTTATAATGATATAAGATAAGAGGTCAGTTTAATTCTAACAACTTTTTAATTTTCTTTTTAATTTAATACTTGTTTGTTGCTATCTAAAAGTCTAAAAAGCAGGCTCATTTGAACTTTTCAACTATTTTAATGCATCTTCCTTACTGCTTTTTCCCCTGACGGTGTGCTATTATTCTGTTTTTCACTTTTGTCATCTCTATCACTAATTCTATGAAACTTACCTTCCGTTTGGTTGGTTGTTTTGATGACTTATCTGCATCCATCCATTTAACAGTCCTATGACAGTCATCCCAGTCAGGAACCTGGTCTACAGGCTGCTGAAAGGTAATACTGCAGAGTTTACATTTTATTATCTGTGCGTTCAGCACAATGGGCTCCTCTGAGCAGAAGTTCACTGTCACAACTTTGGAGCATTCTGCATGCAGGTGACCAACTTGCGGAGAAAAGCTCAGATGTGGGCCACTGGTAAGCCATTCAAAGCGCAGCACCTTAGAGCTGCTTGAGTTTGTCATGGTGAAAGATTCTTGGTACGTACGGCCCACGTGACAGTCCCCAAAATCCAGAAGGTCAGACAGACCTGAGAGAAGCATTCAGATGAAATTAACATGATTACCATAACTAGCAACAGTGGGTACCGAACAAAGCAAAAATTCCATTAAGTTTTAAGGATAAATACGTGTCCTGTTCATTACTTACTTTCAATGCTGTCCTGCTGAACTTTGCTGCCAATGTTGTCCAGAATGATGATGTCATGGTAACCCTCACCTACAAGCTGCACAACTGTCTGATCATACTGGTTATCCTTTACCATTAACTTCAAGCAAGCCTCAAACCTCTGAGCCACCTTTGGATGAAACCCGACCTGGAATTCTGCTTGTTGGCTGGCAATGAGAATCAGAGAGGCCACATGTACTAGTTGTGTCTCTGAAAAGGAAAAATGCATATATGTCTCACAAATTTGATTTTAATATGTTTTTGTTGCATATCTCATGCTACTGTTCTCTTTGTTTCATTCTACTGCTTATGGATGCCTGCCTCAAGCTAAATGTTTATACACAAGTCATAGAGGAAATAACACTTTGTTCCTTCTCCTACACTATAGCACTAAAACAGTAAAACAGTAATAATCAGAAAGCTTGAAATGACTTTATTAAATTTATTAAAGTTTATCATCATACGACTCTCTAGAGTAAATTTTTCTGATTGGTCAGTAGCTGCATTCTTTGGTCAAACATGAAACTGATCATTGCATTTTGTGTTAAAACCATCTCTAATTGATTATAAACAATGACAACCAATCTAATGAAACAGAATAAGGTCCAAAACAATCTGCTGATGTTTGTGTTATTGTTTTCATAGCTCATTTAAAAAGCAAATCATAACAGCATTTTGTAGAATGAATGTCTATGCACTCTTCTTTTGTGATTATGGCTTGCCTTCTCTTGGATTGCTTTCTATTTGTGAGGAGGCCAGCCTGCAAACAGTGCCAGGAGCAGCTTTTATAGTGAAAACTTCCGGATGACTCTGTAGTACAATGCTAACCTGCAAATACAAGGAAAGAATGATTATTACAATAAAAATTGAAGTCAGACAAATAAACAATTGGCTACACATTTTGATCTTACTTGTGCAGGCACATTGCCATTGTTCTTGATCACTAATGGAAGAGTCTGCCTTCGCCCCACCAATAAACGCTTAAACTGCAGCACTGGCTGACCTTGATTAGTCCTCTGGATAGGTCTCAGAACTGTGATGCTGGGCAAATTGCCTTCACCCATTAGATCAAACACCAGAGCTTTGGGTTTGGTGGCAGAAGTTTGACTGTGTGACAAAACAGTACAACTTAAGCCTCAAAAAACTATCAAAAACCATCTAAACAGTTCAAACCTGTACCGAAAGGAGCTACCTTGTGGTCCCTTTCAGAAGTGCCTCAAACACTGCTTGATATGTGTGCATAGTCAAAGGAGAAAAGGTGATGGTGACAAAAGCATGAGAGTGGCTTGGGATACACAACTTTGTAGGGGTCACCTCAAAAACCTCTGCATTGTGAGTTGTCGTCTTAAATTACAAAAACAAACAAAAAAAAAGGTTAAACAACAATTAACAGTTACAATATTTCAAAACAAATGCTATACAATTCTTACATATTTGGCAGAAAATTATCTATAGTGGTAGAACCAGTTTGATCAAACACACCTTGACAGATTTGATCGCCAGGGTGAGTTCACAGGATACTTTTCCTGGATTGGTCAGCCGGAACTGGGCTTTCGATAACTGACCCACCAGTACATTGTTGAAGACAAACTTGTTCTCGTCCTGTACATAGACGCCCATACTGTCCCGGTATTGCTCACACTGTAGCATGCTACTGTTCTTACAGATACGGTGCTCCTCAAAGATAGAAGCTGAGTCTGTACTTGCTATTGCTATAAACAATACAGTGATAGTGTGATCAGTTTTACACTATAATTCATACTAGTTTAGTAAACTTGATTTCTAAGCAGCAAATCATTCATTTAACACATCATGAGCCCAGAGGCAGAACAACACCATGAGGCCCACTGGGCCTAGAGGTGGAGCTGCACCAGAGGACTCTGAGTGAAACTAAAAGTTGAATAAAGTTGGGCAGAGATCAATGTAATAAAAGGAATGGGTGGCTAATATACGGTAAAATAAGAATATAAAAAATTAGTTTAGCATTTCAAAACCAGAATAAGAATCCTTTCACTATAAGGTTATATTATGGAAATTTGCATAAATTAAAGTTAAATATGTTACATAAAATTGAGGCCTCTCTTTAATGAAAAGGACAATTTATGCCATTAGGCAGTTATCAAAGTACTCTATAAACCATCAAAGAATGAACAAAAATATGACAGAAGACAACATACTACATCACAGAGCATTATATAGAATCATTCAGTCACAAACCTGGCATACAAACTTCTGCTATTAGCTTGTATGGAATTCCATCAGGGTTGTCAGTAGGGTCTCGGTCAGTAATGTCTATAACTAGACATTCCTCCCAACTACCTACATGCTCTGCCTTGCAATCCACAGTTACCACTTGTTGGGCTCCAGGTGCCAGAACCCCAAAGCACGGAGACAATGAAAAAATACCACATGTCAAATGTATCTGTAAAAAACATATCCAAATTATTGATAACATATTGCATGTAAGATTGTTACTGTACACTCTGTCAAGAGCTGTAAATAAAGAAATACTTTTCCTACCTGTGTTGATATGCCCGTCTCATTCTGCGCTGTGTGTCGTAATTCACTAGCACTGGGTGGTTTTGTTGCATAACTGTCCTTTGACAGCTTCTTACTTCCAAAGCTTAAAAAAATAAATACATTTTTTATATATAGTAGTTAACATTAGACGTGAAAAAAAGTTCTCCTAAAATTGTATTTTATTATGGTTTTTATACATTTTTTTTCCCTCCACAACATATAATTATATTTTTACAATAGTCATACCCTCTCCTCTGTGCAGGAACTGGGGCATTTTTACATATCCTAATGGTGAAACGCATCTCAAAGCAACCTCTGTTCTCCACAATGAGTGTCTGTTTCTTGCGAGAGCCATTCACCAGTGGGCCAAAGTTGATATCATTAGAGGGATTGACACTGTATTTGGAGAAAAGTGCCTGAACCGACACTTTGATTGGTATAGTGTTAATGGTCTCACCACCATCCAAACTGGGCTCAATAACCTGCGAAAAATACAACACAACTCATTATTTTTCATCTCTGATGACAGCAGAACTAAAATTATTCAAATACTGTGTGATAAAGACTCTTAAGTGGTAAGATTAAATGACCTGACAGCAAAGGATTGGGCTATCTCTGATGGACATCTCCTGGTTGTGGTGATAAATAATCTGGACAGTGCTGGGCTTATTATTGGGGCGTAGTGAGCCTTTCTGAGGAGTGATGGAGAACACTGAGTTCAGATCTGGCATTCCCGGTTCTGTGGCCACTAGAGTAAACCTGTAAGTGAAATTTATTAACAAAAGGAGGGGAAGAAATGTTCAAGACACATTTGATGTTTTTCTTTTCATTAAAATAGAAGACAGATGAGATCTATCTATACAGTACATACTGTATATTTTTATATATATATATATATATATATATATATATATATATATATAGTAACTTACTTAAAGGCAATGTCATATTTGCCTTTGTTTTCCAACTTAATAGACCGCTTGACCTCTTCTGATACTTTGATTGTTCCAAAGTCTACTGAACCATCGGAGTCTAAAACAAATGCAAACAGCATCAAATGAATAAAGATAATTTGTATTGGTATGTTACACAGAAGAGAGTCATACAGGTTTAGAATAAAAATGAGTAACATAATTAAAAAGAAAATTATATGATGGTGCGTTGAGCCAATGAGCTGTTTTTAGGTTAAGTACCTTCTGGAATGGTTATGTCCACTGCAATATCATAGGCCTCTGCAATGATCTGAATGTTCTCTGAATGTTGAACAATGCCGAGAATGTTCTCCTCATCTGACACCTAGTAAACAAATTACATTCACTCCTTATCTGCACTAAAAAACTTCACATTTGCAAACATTGCTAATGATTCAATTACAATTCAATTTTTTCTTCCTCCAGTACCTCTAAACAAATGGCCTTCTTCAGTTTGACAGGGCTCTTGGCTATAAAATACATATGCAGCCTGAAGTCAGAATGAGGCATTATGATGCCTTTGTTCTGAGACACGCTGAATTCATCCCCAAGAATCTCCAGGCCCCTCAGCCTCCAAGCAGCTGGCATAAGGGTGTTATTGCGCAGACATAAACTCTGGGTTTCCTTTCTGCAGACAAAATACGAATAAATAATGAAAATTATTTTTCATGTGTAATATATCTAATTAACTATAACAATATACCAAAAGTTATATTGTTAAAGTTAATGTTGTAGACCTGTATGGTGGAGTTTTTTCAAACTGTAACAGCTTTCGGTCCAGCTCCAGTTCAGGTCTGACTCCTATACAAGAGAGGCGGAAGACAACAGGCTCTGGGTTCCCCTTGATACAGCACACCAAGCTGTCCTCGATACGTTTGGGGTTATTTGGGTATGCCCACACCATCAGTAGCTGCCATTAATGACAAGAGAGTTTGAGTAAATGCATTTTTTGGGGGTTCAACTGAGATTAATGAGACATGACATTCCAGCTCAATCAATCCTAAAATTACATTCTGAAAAAATATAGATATAAATTTGCATACTTTTCGCCCATTGGGTTCCAGTGTCATATTTGGAGGGTCAAGAAGGAAAGTGGTAGCCTTGGTGTCATGTTGAAAGCAAAAATCAATCTCTGCCTCCATTTTAGAAGCATTGTGAATTACAAACCTATCCATGTTCTCAGGATATTTTGCTTCTTTATACCTGGGTAAATAAAAAATCATTAATATTACTAAAGACCTATTGTACAAACAAATTTATTATAGCTAACTTCAATAAAAAAGTACAGTTAAGACACTAAATAATGACAAAAGAGCTCATTTAGCACAGAGAAGAACATGCCAGCACCTGTCCCTGGTCTTCCCACACAGCAGAGGCCCAAACTCATACAGATCCGACTGGATAATGTAAGTCTTTTGAAGACCGCTCTTAGGCCGCAAGCTCTTTTTGCAGCGTGCAAACACAACCCTATTATATAAACACACAGACACTATGTAGTACATGTCCAAGGACAATGATACCTACTGTATATTTCCCTGCTGAAATGTTACTCACTTGGGGTCTCTGCTTACAGTTGGGTAAGCACAAATTGCTCTGCAGTATAGCTGATAACATCGCTTAGTCCCCATCACCTCGAAGCTGAAAGTCTGATCAAAATTTCCAAGAACAGAAGAGTAAAACCTGATCCTTAAAGTGATGGCTCCATTAGATGGTACAATCCAGCGGAAACTAGTGAGTCTTTAAAAGAACAGCAGATGTCAAGGTTTCAGTGAAATGGTTCTGTTTATTTGTGATTGTACATGATGTTTATGTGTGTGAGGGACCTCCTTACCCCTCGTTGTATTGTGGGTTGGGTTCCTCAGATGGAACACCCTGGCCAGGATTAGATGTGTTAGTAATTGTCATGCCCTCCTGCAGCAAGACAAGTAGACCACTTTTTTATAAGTCTTTTTCCACATGTAAACTAAAGTCTATTTCTTTACTACCTTAACATTTTCTGTTTTCAGATCTGCTTCTTTCTCCTCTGGCAGATCCTCACAAGACGTGGGCATCAAAAAAGTAAAACAGCTGTTGGAGAGCTGTGTGTTGGGCACTGATCTCATCTTAGGGTATGGGACTATGGAGAATATTATAGGTGGTGGGATGGGTGGACCTTTAGGTCCTAACCCTAACTCGTCCAAAACCTGTGAGAAAAACATTTTCAAGACATTCTATGGATACATACTCTGCATGATGAAAAACTGTTCTAAAGTCCTAAAGAAAGACTAAAGCACTATACCTCCTCATGGGAGGGTAGTTTCATGACACTGATGATGTCAAATGCACTCAGTTGTTCCTTTTCTTTTATAGACAGCCAGATGTAGGGGATAGGCTGTGGAACCACTATCTTTTCCAAACCCTCGGCACCATCAGTTGACACTTGGGTCTGACTGGGAGCTGGTGACTTCATATCTGCAGCCTCCACTTTCAGCTTTTCTTTCTCAGCTTTCTCCTTATCTCGTTCCTTCTTGCTCTTCTTGGCAGAGGGAGGAGGACAGTTCGTTATGTCTACAGTCTCTTGGGCTTCAGAGGCCATGGGCTGCAACAACAGACTCTGTGTTCGGTCCCAGAACTGGAGAATGTGTTGGAGTTCTGGCTGACTCTGTTCATACAGATGGAATCGGGCAAGTAGCTGTCTGTCATTTTCACTGGACTGTAAGAGAAGACAGACAAAATATCGTTTTTAAAATGTATTTTAAACATAACTGGACAATACTAACCAGCCAGAGAATCTTTTTTAAAACTAATTATAGTTGGTGCTGTTTGTGGTACATGAATTATACACTTTATTGATATGAATTTTTTAAATACGAAAGTCTTCTGATGGTAGGCGCGAATTGCACATTCAAACTTACTATCTCTTGTTGTAGGTCCTCAGAAAGTGGCAGGGGGTCTTCAAGTTTTTGTTTTGTATCCAAGTCCTCACTAGGTGTTATGTCCTCTTCTCTTAAATTCTCAAGCTCCTGTAGAATTATCTCTTCTTGTTTTTGGTCAAACTTGTCCTGTTCTCTAAAGTAATCCAAAATTTCGATTTCACAAACTTATCTTTACCTGCAGTTTGTCTAGTGTGAAGAACTGTTTTTCTGTCATTACTAAAATCAACTTAATTAAGACTTGTTTTTAGAGAACACATCCTGAAATAAATATATTTGTCTTATCTGTTGGTAAGTTTTCTTGTTTTAAGCATAAATCTAACATAAATCTAAAATCTAAAACTAAACATGAGCTAAATTCAAATCTCAATAAAACAGGCAAGAATACCTTTTTTAAAAAAGGTACTTAAAAAGGACTTCTTAATGTAAAACGTTAACGTATCTGAATCCTAGAAGATCTTTAAGAATATGATATTATAATAAGAAAAAAATCTTTTTTTCAGTGTTTCAAATATAAGAAGAATCTTAAATGTATATCAGAACAGTGTAGAGCACCTTAGTTTGAAGGCACTGTAGCTGTTAAACAGGTTGATAACATAGATATGGTGACGGTGGTCGAAGGCTTTCAGGATGATCTGAAGCATTTTACTTGGTGAGTGGGAGTACAGTGTCTCCAATCCATCAATCACAACACCACGGTGACAGTCGCTAAGCTATGGCATGGGGGCAAGCAGAACAAAATTAGTGTATGTCTGCATATGCTGTGATTGACACAAATTATCAACCATATATCAGATATGTATAGGGTATACAAAAAATGTACACACCTGCAGTCTCTCTGACAGAATCTCTACCAACACCTCGTCAGGCAGTAGGCAGCTAATCAGCCCCAGCTCTTCATTTTGACTGGCACTCACACTCAGACGCCTGTGTACCTGACCATCTGTCTGCAACACACACATTATAAATATTTATTTATATCCATTCATACATGACACTTACAAACAACACACAGAACAATACAGTGCAGATCCATATGTTTCACCATATGTTTGGTTTACTACAATATTTTCTGATGTGGGGAACACCTAACACAGATCCTATTATTTCTTTCTCCATCAGCATTTTTTCCCCCAGTATTTTTTACTGTAAATTATATTTTTAATGTATCTATACTGTATTAGAGACATGAGGTATAATATACTGTATGATTTCGACTCTAAAGTAAACTGACATTGTTTTAATTATGTTTTGATAGATTTACTGGAAAATAAGAACCAAATACTATTCAGTAAAATGTTTTCTCCTCATATGTACTGTATGTGACTACGAAAAGTAAAAAGAGATAATTTCTGTTACCAGTGAAGCAGTGCGACCGGAGCTGTTATTCTTCTGTGAATGCCCAGTGATGTTTGTTTTATTTCGGGTTGAAGCAGATGACGGGTGGACTTTAGGATCACTGGTCAGGCTGCCTTCAGCTGTGTGTTTGGCAACTGCCTCAACACTTAGAACACTGGCACCCTGACCAGCAGAGTTCACCCTATCTGCCACTGCCTCATCCACTTCCTTCTGAGCATGCACCACAGCAAACCTGGCACATTGTTCCCTCGCCCTCAAGGCTGCAGAGCTGTTCCCCGATGCCACAGCCTCCTGCACCACCTCATCCACACTGAGACACGCTGCACCATAGTGCTTTGCCAGAGTAACTGCTGTCATAGTTTTACCTGCACATAGATGCTTACATTTGAATAAGAATAAGACTTTCCAACAAGACAAATAGCATACTGTACATCCATAAAGTCGTACCTGACAGAGGAGCACCATGAACAACAATGGCAATGCCCCGGCGATTAAGAGCAGCCTTGCCTTCTGGTGAAAGATCAATGCCCATATGACGTGCAACAACTCTAGCCACAGGGTCGAATTCCAGATCCCCCACTGCAGTGCCAGTCCTGATGTTTTCATTAGTCTGGCCTGTGAGGAGAGGACACATTATTATACTAATCTCATAAAGAATGCAAATTTGTTTGTCTAAGGCTGAACTATACCTTTACCACTGAGTGTTTCACCCTCAGATGGTGCAGCTGTCTCCCCCTTGTCTTCATCTTCAAGAACCTCCATGGAATCTTAAAAATAATTCACTTAAAATTCAGCCAAAAGGCAAAACCTGTGATCATGTATAAAGTCAGATGTGCTTTATTTTAACAATACAATTCTGCATCAATCATAATTAAAACCATCTCTGTTGCTGTATACGGTACCCTGCTTGGGTTCCTGTGAGCTCTGCTCTTTGTAGAAGTCCAACAGTTCTGGGGGCAAAGTCTCACCAGGATCACGGGGAGGTAGAAGTAACACATTTTGGGCATCGTATCCTTTTAACATTCGCAAGATCTGAGAATCAGAACACAAAGATGTATTGGAAGAGGATGAATATCCAATAGGAATGACAGTGTCCAGCATAACACTCAACCAAACATTTATCTGAAGGTCATTATTGAGAAATAAGATTCACTGGGAGATCTGAAATTATATACAATACACAGTCAAATGCTGAAGATAAAGCTCAGATAATTCGGTCTGAGAAATGTTAGTTAATATTAGGAATTTTCAAATCAACAGCATGTCATCTCACTACTATCAAAGAGAAAATAAAATAGATAAAACCTATTAAACTCACCTCTTCCTCTTCTAGGTACTGCTTGTCGAAGTCCAGAGAGTAAAACTCTATAGGGAAGGGGCAAGGGTTGCGGACAATCACCTCAGCCACCTTCCCTTCCAAGTAGGGCAAGATGGACCCAAAATCAAGTTCTGAGGAGGAAAACTCCAGCTGAGGCTCTTCTCCCTGACCTTGGGCCAGCAGCAGGATCTTCTGAGTGCTCTGAGACACTGTTATCACTAGTCTCTGAATGTACGCCCTCTGAAAAACACATATCAGAAGGAAAACAATCAGGCTATTGAATAAAGATACACAGCTGGCTGCAGATCTAATGCAGGCAAAGCAATATAGTGGAATTATTCATAACTTAATCATACAGTATTACTTTGACACTAAATAGAACTACATACTGTCTTTATCCTACTTTAATGAATCAAATTCAACATGGCAAACTGTTATTTATAGAAAATATGAAGTGTATATAGATTAAATCTTGAACTTAGATATAATAAGGTCCCATTCATAATTATTACACTACCATTCAAAAGTTTGGAATTGGTTTTCTCAATTTATTTGATCAAATAACTGTTTGTTAAAATTGTATTTGTAATGTTGAATATTTGAACTGTGTGTAATTTATTTCTGTGATGGTAGCCATTAGTTTTCAGAGTCTAATGATCCTTCAGAAATCATTCTAGTATGTTGATTTGGTGCTCAATAACATTTCATATTAATATCAATATTGTAAACCGATATGCTGCTTAATATTTTGATGAAATACCATTTTCAGGATTCTTTGAAGAATAGAATATTTCAAATTTCATATTTTGTAACATTGTAAATGTGTAAATGTGTAAAGTTAGTGTTTATGTAAAACTAGTAATTGTGTAACCGTAGCTAGTGTGTGCTTCTTTACCCCCTCTGCTGGGCTGAATTTGATCTGCACGTTGGTTCTGTCACCAGGATACAGTGTGCCATCTGAGGGCAATAACTCAAAGACAACTGGAGGAGGCCGCTGTTTCAGCTGAGCCTGTCGTCTGAGGTACAGTGGGATGTGCTTGTCAATCTGATCAAACAGTCAAAGAGACAACATCTGGGATAAATTCCCATTCAATTCAATCACTACAAAACTAAACATGTTATTAGAGAAAAAAACCACAACATATGGTAAGAGCGCTGAATTAAACCTCATACCACAGTCTGATCTAAAACTGATTAGCAACAACAAACATGCCACAAAGACAAATGATTTTCTACACTGCAACTAACACCCATTAATATCAAGCAGATAAATAATTCATTACTAAACTAAATAAGCTAATTAATGATGGAAATGAGTCTCAAAGTCAAAATGAACTCCATTTACTTTCTTAATACATGAACATAATCTTACAGTGAACGATTTATCAGTTATTCCAAAAACAAAAATGGCTTTTTGTTTGTTTGTTCTGTATATAGCTTGTACCTTCTTTGGTCGTTCCTCTTGTCTGATGCTCCACTCACAGGGAACAGGCCCATCATTGTGCAGCTGGACTGTGATCACCTGACACAGCCCGCACTGGATGGTGTCAAACTGCAGGGTGTCTTTTGACACTGTGAGAGATGGCATTGTGACTTCCGCGTATAAATGCACCTGCACTTGGGGCCCCTTAGTCACCTGTCAATCACACAAAAGTGAATGACTCAGTGACACATTCATAAATCAAGTCACAATAAGCTATAATATAGAGTACAAATAGCTGTGGGGGTCTTCCAAAAGATATAGACAGTACAATTATTAATTCTGTAATAATTCATTGATAAAATGTTGTGATTTTATTTCAAATTATATAATCAACATTCAGAGTTGAATTTAACATGAATTTTAAGATAAAAAATGTTATTTAAGATTGACAATTTTAATATTAATTGTGCAGAATCTTATTAAAGGGATAGTCCGCACAAAAATGAAAATTCTGTCATTACTCACCTTTATGTCATTCCAAACCTGTAAGACCTCCATTCATCTTTGGAACACAAATAAATGTATTTTAGATGGATTCTAGATCCTTACAGGATCAAGGGTAAGAAACGTAGCAAGGAGATCATTAAAATAATCAATTTACGAAGCTACAAGAAGCTGCTTTTTGTGCACAAAGAAAATAAAAATAATGACTTTATTCAACAATTCATCTCCTTCATGTCACTCTATAGCACTATTTTGAAGAGTATCACATACATAAACAAAGTATTGAACATATTGGAGATGAATTGTTGAATACAGTCATTATTTTTTAGTATTCTCGTAGCTTTGTAAAAGTTATTGTTGAACCACGGATGTCACATGGATTATTTTAACAATCTCCTTGATACGTTTCTGAGCCTTGATCAAGTAAAGATCCTTGCTGTCTATGAAGGGTCAGAGAATGCATCTAAAATATCTTTATTTGTCTTCCGAAAATGAACTGAGATCGTATAGGTTTGAAACGACATAAGGGTGAGTAATTAATGTTTTTGGATGAACCATCACTTTAAGTACAAGTCTGCATGAGATTTGTGAATGTTTATGATGATGGATGTTTGCAGTCTCAAAAGGCACAAAAAGTCAATATTTCATCTTCATCCAGCATTTATTTGCTTGTCTCAGATATTTAATGTCGTTTTCACCAAACCTGTATGGGCATAACTGCATTGATCGTTCCCAGATTGGCCCCACGGGCATCAAACTTCACCTCAAATGTCTCTGTCTCGCAGAAGGGCAAATTCTGCACCCTGTCCAATTCTGTACTAAACCCTGAGCAGAATAAAAATGAAGATTAATGCAGTGAATAAAGCTGTGCAGAATGAAATGTCACGTTATTCATAAAGGAATAATACCACTAAGAGAAGAAGCTCCACTTTACATCAAACCACAAGCTTTGTAAAAACAATCTAAACACATCACAGAGATTGACAGACACCTATTTGAAGAGGATTTGTTGCTGAAATCAATGCTGTCCAAAACAATAATCTCTGGCTGTTTTAAATCCACTGACCATGCTGTGGAAAAGACCTACCTGTGTCTGCCAGTGAGCTCCTGTCAGCTCTGAAAGATACAGCAACTGGACAAGTGTTGGTTATTTTGACAATGTGTGTCACGATGCTGCCGTTGATGACATATCCAAAGTTCAGTGTGTACTCAGGCAAGCTTAACCTAAAGAGAAGGACCATCAGATACGCGCTTTGATTGCTTGTAAGAAATGAAAGGTTTCTACATAAATGGACTTACTTGCACAGCTTCTTGAGCCAGTTGTTAGTGGACCCAGATCCTCTTTGATCTGTGAGTTGGTGTTGTTTCTGTACGGTCATGGCATTTTCCTTTACAAGGAGTTGTTCTAACTCCATCTGCAGCAGGGTATCATACTATGGTATACATTCAGTAAATATTATAGCACACACAAAAATATATATGCAAAGCTGCAATAATGGCTATTCCCATTGAATTTTTATGGATTAAATCAAGCTATGAAGACGAAGACGTAACATGCAATTATCACAGACTCACAGTAGGAATGTAGTCGTCTTCAGGTGGCATCTCTTCCTTTTCTGTGACAAGCCTGCTCAACACCCCCTCCCTTGATTTTTCATTTTCCACTGAGTCTTTTGCCTCCTTTAGCAAAGAACCATATATCTCCTCATCTAGCCAGGAAACAGAAAATACCCACTATCAAAGCCTCTTCTGATAAGCCTTATTCAGATAAGATTTTGTTTGAGATTTGAGTACGACAGCAATGTACACTATTTTAGTACTTTTGATCTGAGTCTACTCACTGCTTGCTATTACTGACTCTAAAGGCCTTGTATTCCAAGTATTGACCTTATAATGTAAAAATCTCTTGAGCAACAAAGCCTGCAATTTCTTCGCTCTTTACTACAAACTGCCTGTGTTAGTAAAGCAAAGAATCCAATCAATAGGTAATCAGAGAACAACACAGTATTCCTCTCCTTAGTAATAGTTGCACC
Organism: Enteromius viviparus; assembly: GCA_032353835.1. Taxonomy (NCBI): domain Eukaryota; kingdom Metazoa; phylum Chordata; class Actinopteri; order Cypriniformes; family Cyprinidae; genus Enteromius; species Enteromius viviparus. The sequence goes on from JAUCNO010000033.1 coordinate 84,793, forward strand.
ATTTGCTCTTTAACCACAAGACCTCAGTTCCCACTGAGAGCAAAACTGCTTGTTTCTGAGATAAATAGCATTCCTTCAGGCTGGCTGCAGATCAGAGAGGAAAATGGATTTGAACAGTTCTAGCGCAGAGTGTGAGCTAGTTCAAGGTCAAGACTATTACGTCTGTCTGCAATCTGGCACGGTGCAACTGTGTTTGATTAAAGGTTAGGTGAGCCAGGACGAAGGACTGGACTCCTTTCAAGTGTGTTTGACGAGAGTGAAACTTGGATCATATTCAGGAATTTAAAACATCCTGTCTGAAACAGCTCAACGTGAGCTGTTGGCCTTGGTATGGCTAATTGATTTACAAGGTTTGATTAATTAGATCATATGAAGATGTATGGTGTCTCACTTAATGGCTATACTTTTTGTAAAACTAAATTCGTTTTGATCTTGAATTTGATCAACCCAACGAAACGACAAATCCAAAAAGCACAGTGCAGAGCTGAAGAGTCTTGAGATGTGAAGATATGTTTTAGAAATAGCTAATTGGAAGTTACTTTCTGATAATTATACACTCGCTTATGATGTTTGCCCCGCCTAATTTCTTCTGATTGGTCCACTGTTTTGAAAACAGAAAATGATTAGCTGTGCTGCATTTCAAATTTTGAATTTCATAAAAACTTAATACACTACAGCGATGCTCAGAAACCTGAGACAGGGTGCAAAGACGTCTGTCTAGATAATTTTTACACCAACAAATAATTTAAGAGCAGTGGAAGTGCAAGCAAAAACACATTTGGTGTGAACATTTCCCAAGGGTACACCGGTCCTCAAAAAGCTATTCAATTTGAGGTATAATTAACATTTATTTGCCAAAGTTTAAAACATGATTGTTCAGATATCTGCATACACTACCAAAAGTTTAGAATTGCTACATTGTTTTCAGCAATATTGTGACACATTATTATTGTTATTATTCACAGTAATAAATGACTATTTTCTATTTTATTTTTTTCCCTGTGATGGCAAAGCTGATTTTCAGCAGCCATTACTTCAGTCTTGAGTGTCACATGATCCTTCAGAAATCATACTGAAATGCTGATTTGCTGCTCAATAATCACTTCTCATCATTAAAACATGTTAAAAATTGTGGACAGGAACTTACTCAGGTCTCTGGGCAGGTCCAGACACAGTCGAGGAAAAATACCCTCCCCTCTTATAGTGATGTTCTCGGGCTCATAAAACGCCACTTGCAACTGAAAGGTCTTCTGAAAAACTTCTGGTATCCCTGGGAGGTAATATACACCGAGTCTCATTTCTGTATATGGCTCTAGGTGACCCTTCAAAAGAAACACAACCATGACACTTGATGCCATAAAATTTGATATGCAATGGATGAAAAATCATTGGTGTGTTAAAACATGAAGAACATCTTACTTTGCTGGGGATGATGAGAGGCTGACCAGGCAAGGGCTGTTCTGTAAACAGGTCTTGCTTTCCAGTTAGAGTAGAGAAATCAAAGCCAACTTTCCCAGTGTTTTTCAGAGTGATCTCTGCTTCAGCCACGTGGTCAAACAACTGTGATTAAACAGAACAGAACAAAAACAAAACAGAATTTTGCATTAATTCATATCACTTCTGAAATAATCCTATTGCTATGATGGTGAAAGTGTGTAGTTACCTGAAAACCAAAGTCAATTTCATTTATGTCCAGCGTATACGAAACAAAAGAAGCCTGACCCTTGAGTGTGATCTCATAGGTGGGCCCTCCTTCCACCTCACATAAAGCCAACACATGTGTGCTGATATCAGCGTGGCCAAGAAAAGAGAAGGTCACCAGCTTGCTGTCACCAGACTGTAGTTCCCCATACAGTGATGAGATATCAAACACCTACGAAATAGATGAGTATTGCATGAAAAAAAGGCAATTTAAACTACACAATATATCATGTTTAGAGAATATTGCTCCGTGTGAAAGCTGAAAAGTTCTGCCTCGTCAGGCATCATCTGAATGTAAGAAGGCAACAAGGCATATCTGAATCCAATCAGTTACCTTCTTCTGACCAATTTCTGAAGGCAGTGTAGGTATATCCTGTGATATCCCACTATATCCTGGGCATTTGATTCTGTGACAGTTGAGTTAAAAATAAAAATGGTGTCTGAAAGTTGCAGTTTAAGTGTAGATGCATGTTTTTCACTTGCTTTTTCTATTTTTGATGTCATTGCTACCTAGAAATTTGTATTGCAGTTATTAAACATTCACTCTTTTTTGTCTTTATTTTGTTGTAGAATATTAAACTATGATGCTGCCTCTAAAGCCTATTCTATATCAGTTTTGGGCAATGTCTTGTCTGCAAACACTGCCTAAGTATTCGGAAACAGCCTATGTCAACATAAAGGGACAGAAGCAAGGTTATACTGTACCAACCTCTTTCACATCCACACTCGGATGCCCATTGGCTGTGAGACTGATAGGTTTGCTTCCCAGTTCTGAGCTCAAGGGCCTTTGTGTCAAGTAGTTCCTATTCTGCTCTTGTCCGTTGGAGCTTCCGTGATACAATTCATCCTTTTCCATTAGAGGCATGATTATGTCAGCCTCTCTGCAAAAACATAAACAATTGATATGATAAATTGTTAGGGGGTTTTCAACAATTATTAGATCTCCATCTCTCTTACTTCACATTTTCGTTCCCCCTAAAGGGTCAGACGGAAACCAAATTGGGTCTGTCATGATGGCCATTAATTACAGATAGCATTAAATTATTGAATGGATGTAATTTGTCCGAAGAAATGTTCACATGGGAAGTCTCGGACTTTAAAGAAACGGAAAAGAATATAAGAGCCACACTCACTCAGAATTAGCTTGATGGAATCAGTGTCATAATATTTCGCTTTCGGCAAAAAAGCAAATCAAATATCTTGTAAAAACTATTCAGTCAGAAAGTTGTATTGAAGGTGGGTATGTTGTAACAATGGGTGTTATTATAAATGGAGTCAGCAGGGGGCAGTGTTAATCAAAAAATCTTTCTTTCTTTTTTTTTTCTACATAACCCAGGAGGTGATTACTTATTACAGATAATGAATAAGCTCCACAGGACCCCTGGAAATTGAAAACACCAGCCATATATATATATATATTTGTGTGTGTGTATATATATATATATATATATATATATGATATTGGTATATATGGTATATAAATGGTATTCCTCTAAATATATATATGGCATATAAATGGTATTCCTCTAAAATCCATCTAAGAATGTACAGCTTTTGTGCTTGAATGCTATTTGTTTGAAAATGTGTAGTAGCTCCAGCCAACATCTCTGTGAGAAAACTGAACAAACGAGAGTGTATAGAATGTTTTAGATGCTAGGGTCTGGTGCAGGTGTTCTCAAAGGCTCTCAAGAGACATGTGCTGCCAGACACGCTCAACAAACGCAGAGATAACACCTCACATTTACCTGCCCTCCTAGATATGAGAGCATACATGATGGGTGCTCTTGAGTAATTTAATGCTTCTGTAGGAGGCTACGCTCCATACTCTCATTATCAACTTGGAGAACCAGTGAGGAGGTGAGGTAATACTCAAAGGTTTGCTAACATGATGAGTTTCAGGTAAACATCCCACATTATATGTATCCTCATAATTCCTGCTTATTATCAGAGAGGCTTCAGGGAGTTGTCAGCCTCTAGTCTCACGCAGAAGCTGTTCTCAGACCTGTTTGTGTCCGTCTTGCCGTCAGCTTCTTTCTGCTCTAACAGCTCCCACTGTGCCTCTCCGCTCTTCTTTCTTTTCCCCCCAGCGTCTCCGTCAGTCCCTCGACTCATCTCATCAAAAAACCTACCAGAAAAGAAGGAAAAAGTAATCAGTCTCATATCAGCCACAGACACCACAGAAAAAATAAACTGTCCATCATGCAAGAAATCCGCTATGTGTCGGGAGCCCAAATGGATCAACGAAGTGCTGCAATAATACCGGCTTTGCTCTTGGTTTTAATTACTGATAGGCTTTTAATTAGCAGGCTGGACAATACATGCTGAAACCTCTGTGATATTGATAGGAAAGGTCATAGTCTTATTGGATCATGCAGGAGGTGGGAAGTGAACAGCAGTGCAGAAAGTGATTAATCTTCACTGCACGGAGGCTTATCGATTAATCCAACGCAGGACATAGCAGCCACTAAACAACAATTTAAAACTATAAAAACTCACCCCAAAGTTATCGACAGCCAAGATTTAAAATAAAGCTTTGTGCAAGCATTTTTTATCTTTTAAACAGGAAACCTTAAGCATGTGTGTGAGAGGGTGTTGGAAATATTTGCCTATGAGACAAGACGAAAAATGCACATGACTGCAATAATTAAATGGATTTAATTAAAACAACCTGCCAAATACAACAAAAAAACTATTCTCTAATTCACTAATGTCTTGACGTTGTTTCTGACTGCTGAAATAATCAAATAATGCAGTCAGATTCAGCAGTGTCAAGGATTGCCCCACCTGATGTTATGTTATCGGTCGGTTTCATTTGGTTTTTCATTGTCTTTATGTTTTGATTTGGTTTTAATTCACACGTGTTTGTCCTTATTTGGTATTTCCTGTGTTTTAGTGATTATTGGTTAATTTACTCCCAGCTGTTTTGAGTTCTCCCCTCGTTATGTCTTGTATTTAATGTCTGTGTTTCCTGAGCTCTAGTGTCAATTGTTAACTGTGTTACATTGTGTGTGTATATGCTAGTTCTTTATCATTAAAATACAGTTTTGATATGCTCCTCGACTCCAGCGATCTCCTTCACCTGCACAGCACATAACACCTGAACAGTTTGAGATGAATTTGAACAGTAAATGAACACCAGTAAGCTGAATTAACTCATACCAATGCATCCTATATATTTAAGATTAGTTAGATGCTTACACAACATGAACATAATATTACAACTGCATCTGTACAAAGTTATGTAAATACACAAGTGAAACTGAACATTTACTATTTGCTAGTCTAACATCTTTTGGCGAGTTGGTGGATCATTTTTTTATTCATTTTTATGTGCTCTGCACATTTTGAATATAAAAAAGATTTTCAAGACAACACTGGTTGTAATCTAAACACTTATTCAGTTTCTATAATTGCTCCGCTACATGGCACTCAATGCTCTATTTGAGAACACAGAGATCAAATGTTTGACTGTAAGTTGCTGCATTTGAACACCACAGAGACTGTAAATGCTGATGATCCATTATTTAATCACATGCTTCTCCACTACTCACTTCCATCAGCAAAGCGTGAGCTGTCATACATCATCACCCGTTTATTCAGTTATAGCAAGTTACTGCATTTCCTTACAGGGCTTGGAAGGCTTGACTGGACATCTGTCTGTCTTTAACAGCTGAGTCCTGAATTAAAGCATTGATTTCCTAATCTTTTGGGGCTTTTTTGGGAGTCGTTTAATTCCCCACAATTTATTTATTTATTTTGTTGTTGTTGTTGTTTATCAACAGAAAATCAATACTCCTTGAACATTTCTATCTAGAAGTCACTTATGCAGCCTTTAAATTGCTAAATATCAAGTCTATACGATCTGTCCCTTTTCCTGCGTCAGGCTACATTACAAATGCACTAGCTTGGAATTAAAGCACAGGACAGCCAAGTGTATTCCGCAGAGAAGTGCCCACTATTTTAGTTTATGCTTAAAAGGACTAAAAATTAGATAATTTTGTTTTTTAATTTGTATTTCTTTTTTTAATGCTGTTGGGTTCTGATTGAACGGCCAAAATATTCTTCGAAATACCTTGTTTTCTATTCCTAAGAAGAAAATAAGTCAGTGTATAAAGTTGTGTATATTGAGACATATTTTATCTATCCCTTTAAGGTTTATAATCTGAACTTCAAATCCTACCCAATATGGCAATGCTGTCGATCTACAAGGAAGGCCCAACGGTAGGAAATGCAGAGCGGGCTGCAGTTGGTCATGGTGAGCTTGCGGCGGGATTTTGTGTTGTTGAGAATGCAGCCAAAGTCCAATGTGGTGCTTGAGAACTTGAGATTGGGGAAGTGGACCTCACCCCTCAGCACTACCTTGTCCTGCTGAGGGTGGCCATGGTAACAGAACTCCAGCACATCCTCAACCACACGGGTGACACAGTCCTGTCGATACAATGGGTTGAAACGCACCCATAACTCCTTCTGAGCTCCGACAGCCAACACCAGATTCTAAAGAAAGGGAAGAACTAGACTCAGTCGGGTAAGACCAAAAATTCAAATGCACAGGTCAAGGTAATGGAAAGCATTGAAATCTTACCTGCACACTTGCATGCATAGATGTGCAACAATAGGATAAAATAAAAAAAATATTGCATTTTAAGATTTGCATTTTGCTTTTTGTTTTTTGGAAGAAAAACCTACTCCCATTAATTACACTGCCATTACTGGTATATAACCAGCAACTAAACTCCACCTGTTTACCTTTGAGGTTGTATTCAGTTCATCTCCGTCATAATCACACAATCCAAAAGGCTCACGCAGGGTCAGTTCAATGGAGAGGTTTAAGGAAGACACGTTCTTCAGAACCAGCCTCTGATACAATGGAACCAGAGACACATCTGGAGCCTATGAGTGAGACAAACCTCATTTGTGTGTGTGTATAAATATATATATATATATATATATATATATATATACATATATATATACAGAAAAAAAAAACATGTTAAGCAAAAACAAAAAAACAACAACACAATATACTACAGGATTAGCTTGTGTGTGAACACAAAATATACTGTGACCTTATAAAGTACTGTATAATTTATTTCGGTTCAGGCTGAGAATTTGGTATGGAAGGTAGGGAGGAAGTAATATTTAGAGCAGCTATTATTAATTTTTTTAAACACAATATCATTTTCAAGCTCAAATATCAGTTATTTGTGCAATTTTGTCTATACTTAAAAGGCAAATTTCACTCTCCCCTACTCTCTTGGTTTGCCTCTTCCTTTCCTCTCATCTCTCTCTCTCTCTCTCTCTCCATTCCCTTCTCGCTCTCTTTAATTGCTTTATTCCTCTAAGCTCTACTAAGGGAGCATTCAGTAAATCTAGCAGCACGGGCTGTCAAAACAGGGACGAATGGGACAGAATCAGATAAAAAGAATGCCACTGAAATAAATTTGCATTTTTAGTTCTAAGATGCAGACTTGCAAGGCGCCTGAAAGCAGCTGTCAGAAGATATAAGGAGTGTATGAAAATATGTATGGCTGCAGCAAAAAAACGGAGAGAACAGGAATCTGACAAGGGGATGCTGTTGTGTGTGAAAATGTGTGTGTGTGTGTGTGTGTGTGTTGAAAGAGAGATAATAAAAGTGAAGTAAGGCAGACAGAAAATCATTTTCATTATAATGATGGTTCCCCCTGAGCTCACTGTGCTTAATCTACAGCGTTTTTAAAAAACAGGAGAGGACCTGAGAAGCCAATGCTGAGCTGTGGGCTGGGGTTACAATTAATTTGCCACCTCAGCTCACTTACAATCATTTTGCCAATGAGAAGTAAATTTGAACGGCTCATTTGAATAAGTCCACATAACAAGTGCACGGTCTTTACTGTCAATATTAGTGGCAGCCATCTATTTTCAATTCCAATAGACCATTACATTAGTTTATGCATCAATCTTGTTTTTATGTAGTCAAGTGACTTACAAATGAATCAAAATTGATTGACTGCATGAACAGACGATAGATATCTCTTCTATACCAATCATAAATTAGGCTTAATTCCTGTACAAGGAAGCAGTTATATATCTTTCCAGCAGTAAGAAATGCCTCTTGTATATCCTAAAAAGTGAAAGGACATTTTGATAAAGGATACATGTACAGCCACTGAGCTGCAGCACAGACAACGGACCTGACATTTACTGTAACACACACGCAATACAGTATTGACAAAATGAGTAATTAAAGGAACACTTTACCCAAGAATGAAAAATTTTACATTATTTATTTACTCACATGTCATTTCAAGACATATGAAGTATTTGGAAAACTGTTTGAAATGTTTTTTGGTGACCACTGGAATTTTTAAGAATATCTTCTTTACTCAGAAGAAAGAAAGCCAAACTGGGGTGCGTTTCCCGATGTGACTCGCTGATAAACCACCATAGTATGATGCATTGCTTTGGAAACGAACTAGCTACACAACACTGTTTCCCGAAGACGGTCGCATCTCTGTCGTTTGAACCACTTTAGTTCAACAACATAGGGCCATTGTTAATGACGTCACACGCATGTCGTGAAGATGTACCTTCTGCTATTAAACTGATTAGAGATCTCCAAGATGCTGCTGTATTGAACAACTTGCTAAAAATCTTTAGATATAAAACAGTTCAAGGCAAGCACATCACATGTTAGTTTAAATGTTTAACCTAATTAGATGTGTGCTGATAGACACCTTACGGATGCGCCATTGTGATCACTTGCATATTATTTTTTTCAGTAAGTGATACATAATTCAAATCGGTAAAGGATCTACCTTTATTTCTGTACATTTACAATATTAACAAAACTTTGTGCTTCAAATAAAATAACAAGGAACAGAGGATACGGTTTCTGCTGTCTCTGTCTAGAACAGGAGCGCTTCATAAACCGAAACTCACAGAACTGACTAAAAGATCAGCATCTACAGCAGATAGACAAACGACTCTGGATGACGCCATAGTGAAAAAGCTGAAGACATTGTACATTATTCCGCTTACATGGCTATTTACCTTATCAAACTGGTTTACTTTCTGTTTTAAGACACATGATGTATAAATAACACAAACATGCAAATTGGTTTAATCATTTATGATTGAAATGTAATGTCAAGCATGTTATTAAATGACAAACACACGCATACGACAACACTGTGAAGTACATCAACCACCAAGGGGGTCGACGTTCACGTTGTATGTCTCAGCTCGCCCACCATATCCTTCTCTGGAGCCAGCACTGGTTTAAATCACTGCGTACTCTCCACGCTCCGGGAGAGCTCAATCGTTTGGCCGACGCACTCTCATGACAGCTCAGGGAGTGGCGTCTCCACCCCAGGATGATTCAGCTGATATGGAGTCGATTCAGGGAAGCTCAGGTGGAACTGTTTGTTTCCCACAAGTCCACCTACAGCCAGTTGTACCCTCGGCACGGATGCACTGGCACACAGCTAGCCGCAAGGCCTACGCAAGTACACCTTTCCCCCAGTGAGACTCAGGAACAGGTCCTGCTGGTTGCGGCATACTGGCCCATGCGGACCTGGTTTTCGGAACTCATGATCCACCTGACAGCCCAGAGGATACAGCTCATACCTCTTAGTAGGGACCTCCTTTCTCAGGGTTACAGCACCCTATGGCACCCGCGTCCAGATCTCTGGGAACTACGCGTATGGCTCTTGGATGGGACACAGCAGACTTGAGTGCTCTACTACTGGTGGTGGTAGACACTATAACTCAGGCTAGAACCCTCACTACGAGACGCGCTTATGCTCTAAAGTGTAGTCTGTTCACTAGCTGGTGTTCTGCTCATGCAGAGGACCCCCAAACGTGCACGATTGGAGAAGTGCTTTCCTTCCTGCAGGAAAAATTGGAGCACAGGCTGTCGCCCTCCACTTTGAAGGTGTATGTGGCTGCTATCGCAGCACATCATGATGCAGTAGACGGCCAGTCTTTGGGGAAGCACAATCTCATCTTGAGGTTCCTGAGGAGGTTAAATCTTCCTAGGTCACCTCTGATACTCTCCTGGGACCTCTCTGTTGTCCTGGCAGGCTGCCAGAGGGGTCTTTTTGAGCCACTGGACTCAAGTTCCTGTCTGCTAAGACAGCACTCCTGACCGGTCTTCGCATTTTTGGTTAGCGAAGAGTGCCTTGTGTTTGGGCCAGCCTACTCTCACGTTGTCCTGAGACCCTGGCCTGGATACATGCCCAAGCACTGCCCTCGGAGGAGGCAGATCCAGCCTTGGTATTGCTGTGGCCCGTCAGAGCACTGCGCTTGTACATGGATCGCACACAGAGCTTTAGAATTTCTGAGCAGCTCTTTGTCTGCCACGGAGGTCAGCAGAAAGGCAAGGCTGTTTCCAGGCAGAGGTTGACCCACTAGATAGTGGATGCCCTCGCTTGGGTGTACCAGGCTCAAGGCGAGCCGTGTACCCTGGGCGTAAGAACACACTCCACTAGGAGTGTAGCCTCCTCCCATCCGTTGGCAAGAAGCGCCTCTCTGGCAGACATTTGTCGAGTTGCGGGCTGGGCGACACAAATACCTTTGCACAGTATTACAACCTCCGGGTTGTGCCAGTGTCTTCCTCTCTGTTGCCTGCTTGCTGCACCATTCCCCCTCACACGGGGATGTTAGCGCCTTCTCTTCCAGACCGCAAACCCTGGTCGAGCATCCTCCAGGCACCCTCGGCAGTCAGACTTGACGGAACTGTCTGACGCCAGGCCCATACCATTCAGCTTGCCCAATCTGGTCAGCCCCTGTACTGGGCCAGGTGTCCACATGACTGATTCCCTGTGTCAATCCCATGTGTGTAATCTTCCACGCTAAAGTTTTCCTGCAGGTAAATTAGCGTCTTCCCTTGGCACACCACTCTGTTTCTGCTGTCAAGCCGTCCACCTCCCCCTTCTGTGGGTGGCTGTATCGCTTTCCATATGGACCCCAGTCTGTCGGTTACGTATGTAACCCTCATTCCGTGATGGATCACTGGGGGCCAGGGACTGGCTCTTGGCTCCTTAGCAAAACCTGTTGAGTGGTTGCACTAGATCTAAATTTATTGCAATAGAAACCTTGCATACTAAATCTTTAGACTGTCCTATTTTCTCATCCTTCTCATATTCCACTCATATTTCTTACACATTACATAGTACTTGTTGTACAAAAAAGTAAATGATGCTGATAAATATACAGGTGCTGGTCATATAATTAGAATATCTTCAAAAAGTTGATTTATTTTACTAATTCTATTCAAGAAGTGAAACATGTATAACATATACAGTAATTCCACACAGATATATCTTTTAATTTTGATGATTATTACAGACAACTAATGAAAACCCCAAATTCAGTATCTTAGAAAATTTGAATATTGTGAAAAGGTTCAGTATTGAAAACACCTGCTGCCGCACTCTAATCAGCTAATTAACTCAAAACACCTGCAAAGGCCTTTAAATGGTCTTTCAGTCTAGTCCTGTAGGCTGCACAATCATGGGAAAGACTGTTGACAGTTGTCCAAAAGACGACCACTGACACCTTGCACAAGGAGGGCAAGACACAAAAGGTCATTGCAAAAGAGACTGGCTGTTCACAGAGCTCTGTGTCCAAACACATTAATAGAGAGGCGAAGAGAAGGAAAAAAAAATGTGGTAGAAAAAACATAAATGCACCCTGGAGAGAATTGTAAAACAAAAGTCCTTTTAAAAATATGGGGGAGATTCACAAAGAGTGGAATTTTAAGAACCACTACTATTCGTTGTGTCAAGCCACTATTGAACAACAGACAACGTCAGAAGCATCTCGCCTGGGTTAAAGACAAAAAGGACTGGACTGCTGCTGAGTGTCTCAAAGTCATGTTCTCTGATTAAAGTAAATTTTGCATTTCCTTTGGAAATCAGGGTCCCAGAGTCTGGAGGAAGAGAGGAGAGGCACAGAATCCACGTTGCTTGAGGTCCAGTGTAAAGTTTCTACAGTCAGTGATGGTTTGGGGTGTCATGTCATCTGCTGGTGTTGCTCCACTGTGTATTCTGAGGTCCAAGGTCAACGCAGCTGTTAACCAGAATGTTTTAGAGCACTTCATGCTTCCTGCTGCTGACCAAGAGGACTTGGTGACAAAGCTACCAGTACCTGGTTTGAGGACCATGGTGTCCCTGTTCTTAATTGGCCAGCAAAGTCATCTGACCTTAATTATAAATATTGTGAAGAGGATTATGCGATATGCCAGACCCAACAATGCAGAAGAGCTGAAGGCCAAAATCAGAGCTACCTGGGCTCTCATAACACCTAAGCAGAGCCACAGACTTATCGACTCTATGCCACACCACATTGCTGCAGTAATGGGCTGTACATGCTGATACTTTTAATTTTCACTAAAAATACTCTTTGTATTGGTCTTAAGAAATATTCTAATTATATGAGATACTGAATTTGAGGTTTTTATTAGTTGTCAGTTATAATCATCAAAATAAAAAGAAATAAACACTTGCAATATATCAGTCTATGTGGAATGAATTAAATGGAATTAGTGAAATCATCACCTGTATGTATTTGTGTGTGTGTGTGTGTGTGTGTGTGTGTGTGTGTGTGTGTGTGTATATATATAATATATACAGTGAGGTCATTAAGTATTTGCTCATCCTGTGATTTTGTAAGTTCTCTTACTTAGAAATCATGGAGGGGTCAACAATTTTCAGCATAGGTGCATTTCCACTGTGAGAGACAGAATCTAAAGAGAAAAATCTAAACCGGAACTCACAATGTATGATTTTTTTTTTTTTTTAACAATTTATTTGGCAATTACTGTGTCAAATAAGTATTTGATCATTTGAGTAAAAAATATATATATATATTTGGTACAGAAGCCTTCGTTAACTTCCCAAACATCCCTGTCATCCTCCTTAACATTTTCGTCTCGTTTTTATTCTTTTTTTTTATTTTATGAAAATGTCAATGGCCCCAGTCTGAGGGACACTGACAGTCATCATTAACCTCTTCCATTTTCTGGCAATTGCTCCAACAGTTGTTCTTTTTCCACCAAGCTGTTTGGCAATTGCCCCGTAGCCCTTTCCAGCTTTGTGAAGGTCTACAATTTTGTTTCTTGTGTCTTTTGACAGCTGTTTGGTTTTGCCCATGTTGCTACTTAGACTTTGGCTGATTGTTGGGTGCACAGGTGTCTTTATAACAGTTAACGACCTCGAAAAAAGTGCTACTAATTTAGTATCATGAGATGAGTGTAGCTGGACTATTTAAAAGCAAATAACAGGTCTTTGAGGGTCAGAAATCTGGCTGATAAGCAAGTGTTCAAATACTTTTTTGACACTGTTTTTCCAAATTCAAGACACTAATGCTTGCATGGAACAATCACCGGCTCGGCTCCCGCTTACCTCCACTCACTGCTTCCACTCTACACTCCCTCCAAAACTCTGAGATCTGCCAGTGAACGACGCCTCACTGTACCATCACAAAGAGGCACAAAATCTCTTTCCAGAACATTCTCTTACATCGTTCCTGGCTGGTGAAATGCTCTTCCCATCACTATTCGAAATACCAACTCCCTTACAAATTTCAAACGACTGCTGAAAACCCATCTCTTTCAACACTATTTGGCATCATAAAAAAAATAATAATAATCTCTTAACCCTATACTTTCTTTCCCTTTCTAGCCTGCACTGATCTGAATATTATATTATGTTATTATGAGCACTTCCTAAGTTGCTTCTGCCTCTTTAGGACTAATTGCTTGCTGTTTTCCCCACCTGTAAGTCGCTTTGGATAAAAGCGTCTGCTAATTGAATAAATGTAAATGTAAATGTAAGAGGAGTAAGCAGTTTTCCCATCTTTCTTTTCCCGCTGTGAAGTTAACCCATCGATACCAGTTATTATCTTCTGCCTTTTCCCACAATATATCTGAATTTCTCTTATACCTAATATTATAGTTATCGTTTATAATGTGTCTATTTTCTCTAGATAATTTTTTCTCTTTTATCTTGTTCTTGTTGGATTAACTCAAGGCCACTGCCAGATTCAACGAAGGGGGTGAAAGTTAATTCTAGGGAAATCTGGGTGCTGTTGTCTACAGCTTGAGCTTGTAGCGTTAGATGCATTAGGCATGTGATGAACATCAGATAGGTTTTCAGACTCATTCTCTTTCCTCTCTTGTCCATCTGACAGGAGCAGGGAAGCTCCTTGTAGATCTTTTTTTTGTGCTTTGGTCAGTTTTTACTTTATCTGGTTCCTCCTCATCACTTTCTCCTGAATTGTCTGCTTGTCTGATCCTCTCTCTCTTTCCGTCATTTCCCTGGAAACTCTTGTGCAGTGATTTAGATGATACCAGGTTTTGCTTCCTTCTACTTGGACTGCTGTTAGAGAAGCTCTCACCACCTTGTAGGGTCCCTCTCTCTTCGGCTCATTCCAAGTTTTCCAGGAACACCCTCAGATACACATGGTCACCAGGAACAACTGGACACTCCGTTTCCTCTCTGGGCTCCTTCCTTTTTCCTGTAAATAGATAACTGGGAAACAACACAAACTAATTATATAAGCAAAATTGCTTACCTTTTTGTGGCCACTGTTTGTGTTGTCCACGTTGCTGCTCCTTTCCAAGATCCTGTTTGTGACAGCAATTTGTGGTAGCTTCTACTCAGGTTCTGAAGATCTCCCAAATGATCTTTTAGCTGTGTCTCCTATACAGTTTTTTAAGGCATGTTATCTACATCTAATAGACTTATTCTACATGACGGTCTTAACTTTTTGTTCCGTATATGCAGGGTTCTCTTTGTATACATTATGGCCTGCAGCTAAAACCAGTCTATCACATGTTAGCACATTTCATTTAGGCAGGTTTTTCAAACACAGACACACAGACCGAGGCATGTTTATAATAGTCGAGTAACTCCATACATACATTTTTGGCTGTATGATCCTCGCTCGTGTAGTTGTGTGTGATGCTCAGTTTTCCTTTGTCACTCTTTACGGAGTCTGTGGGTTAGATAGCAAGTTGCAGCTATTTTAAAAGGGGAGAAAATATAGCTTGATTTCAGTCAGTTATCTTTGTTATATATAATATATAATGTATTTGATCATACTGTTTACTGTACCGAGTTTCAGTTTAATGTTCATCCAAACAAGAGCGCTGTATTAGGATTGAATGCTACAGATTTTTGGTGATAAATCAAAGGGTATGAAACATGTTGTTGGGTTGATGATGGTGGAAAAGCAGACTCCCAACGAAATGGCTACAAAACACACAATACAAATATACGCAATATAAATATTTACATGAATCAAACTTAACCAAAAATAAACATAAATAAATCCAAACGGAAGAGGAAAAAACAGCGCCCAAAGAAAAGAAAATAATATAACACAACTAAACTATCTACAAATAGTTTAATGTTAGTTTTAAGTGAACGTTTTGCAAATAACGCATTTCGAGAGGAACGCGATACAAATTAATCAAACACAGCTGATAGCCATCAGCTAATTATCCTCAATCAATCTCGCCCAATAGATTCTTCCCCCTATTCACTATAAAAACCCCAACCTTCAACCCTTCCACATCTCGCATCCCTCCTCCTCCCCTTCTCCGCCTATATTTCCATTCACGCCACCAGGGGGAGCAGTACGGGACCGAGCCAAACTTCGAACCCTTGCCCACACTAGGGTTCTTACCACTAGGGTTCGCGGTTCGCCGTTCTCCTGGGCTCGCTCCCCTGACAGCATGCTAAACCCGCAATTCATACTAATGAGGAAAGTGTGAACTCTTGAAATTTAATTAACCTTACATGGTCTAACTCTTTGTCACGCAGTCACATTTACCTGATCCTGAAACAGCGCCCACTGAAAGCTCACAAGCCACAGTCACATGATCCTGGACCAGCCTCTGCGGAAAGCACGCTGACACCTGCAATGTGCTTATTATCCCACCTGTTGGCAATCTGCAGCGCTGCTTAAAAGATCGCTCAGCGCAATAGTGGTTGGCTGAGCTTAAGGTTAGACGCTCACTACTAACCTGCCTTGCTCCTCACCTGCTCCTACTGGGTCTGAGATGTGGATTGTGGCTGTGGCTCTAATTTCCTGCTCCTAAAAGGACTTCCTAAAAGACTGAGTATACTTACCTGATACCTGCTTGTTTGACTCTGCTCTGTGAACCTGAAATACTTACCTGAATGCTTATTATTTGAGAGCCTGCTTGACATGTGTTGATTCCTTGCCACTGCACCTGAAGTTCTATGGCTGAATTGAATCATTTATTTTTGAGCACGAAATAAACTCACTTCTATTGAATCCTGTTTGTCTGTAGTCTCTGAACGTGACACTCTTACACTCGTTGTCCTAAAAACACAATCCAGTCCAGAGATCAGTGTGGGTGAAAGCAGTAGAAGGTCATTTATTATTTCTGTATATTAACTCTATCTATTAATTTCATATAGATGTGCTGTGCTCGTTTCACATCAGACACAAACATGGCAGCGAGCAGCAGAAGAGATGTATTCAGAACCCATAAACTAAAGAATCACATCAAATGACTTCGTGAAAGAAAACCCTGATATCTGCTGAGAAACTGAAGGTGTTTGATGTTTTCAGATTCAAAAGGAATTCAAGTCAATATAAGCTTTATGTCAAACCGTTTCCATTCTACCCTGTCAGTCTGGAGTAACGGCAATAACTTTAACTGAATGATACATTCTTCAGATATAGACATCTGCTGTGGTAGCTATATGAATGGTTTCTGATCAGGTGAGGCATTTACAGAAAAATTATGTTTAACAGCCAAAATGAAACTTACACAGTTTTCATTTTAATAAAGATTTCAAAAATGTATTAATATACTGCGCTTCAGGAGAAATATAGAGGTGTTTGCTTTTGGATGCTGGAGAAAACCAAAAGATGATAGTTTTACCAAACAGTCTATTCATTAATTATAAAACTGTAGGGGAAAAACTAATATTTACAACGATGAAGAGAAGCTAAATCTAAGAGGAACACCTGTCATCAAGCTGCACAGTAGTCCTTAAGATACCAGCACAATAACACACAGCAAAATATCTAATTATTATTGATAAAATCACAGAAAATAACAATGCAATTTTGTTAAACAAAACATATATATATATATATATGTATCAAAATTGAAAAAGCAGTTAGGAGAATTTAATTTCTGATCTGAGAAATGCACCAAAGCCTCTGAGAAAACCTGTAATAAGGTGTAGCAAACGGTCCTCAACAGCAACAATCAAACCTAAACTCTTAAATAAACTTAAATAAGACATTACAAGCTTAAATAAGTTTAGAACAAAATAGTAAAAAATATTCAAATAAAAAACATGATGTTATTTTGTTTCCATTTGCTAGTGATTGAGTAAGGCCGGTGACACACTGGATGTGTGGCGTGAGCGTCTCAGCTGTGTGACGTGTTCGTTTTTATTTCGGCTCCCATTTTAACAGGTTAGAGCTTGCACACTGCCTGCGTGAGAGCGGAAAACGCGTGCTTGCTAGAAATAGAACCGACGCCTATTTTTTACGCGACACGCAAGCGTGTTGGAAGCGTTTTCAGGCAAAATAGAATAGGAAAATATGTTTCATGTCATTTTGAACACAAATACACATTAATTAATGATATTTTGATGTTGGAAAGTTTATAGGTTGACATAAATTCAG
>JAUCNO010000038.1:0-14887 GCA_032353835.1 Enteromius viviparus
CGGACAATCACACAAAGGACCCATATTGGCAACACATATAGTAACCATATGGGCCCCACTTTCAAATGTTGGCTGGGATGTACTTACAGAGGTACTTACTGCAAGTAGAATGTGGATTATCAAAATAGTATAGTACAGTATCAAAAAAATATCATGTTTCCTTCTAAAATACGGAACAACTGAGGGGAAATGGTGTCAATATTCAAGCGTAAGTTCCTACAGAAGGCTTAAATAGCATCAGTTTCCTGAAAAGAAAGTACTAAAACCCAACCCTCTGAAATGAATATTATCTTAACCAGTGTCCAAGGTCCACTGCGATAAGAACACCTCACCTGACGTAAAAATATCTTATACTGTCTTACCACCAAGGAGGCATCTGATTACTATTGATGGATGTAGAGTAATGACAAAGACACAGACGTGTTTACCTGAAACAATGAAAGCCAACCTGAAGCTTAGAGCACTACAAGGACATTCACATTTCTGGCTGTGGGTGTTTGTTTTCCAGTGCTGCTTCCAGCTTAGCGCTTCCTTGATTTACTGGACTGCCTATGTTGAAGTCAGATACTTTGACAGAGTATCCAATGAAACAGTGGGCAGTAAATGTGAGTGTGGTGTGTTTGGAGCGCACTCACGCTTGGATTCAGCTTCTGGGCTTCTTGTGCTTCCGAATTCAGATCCTCTGGCATGCTCCAAGAACACTACTTTCACCCCCAAGCACCAGCCATGGATTGCCCTGATAAAAAAAGGAAACTGCACATATTCACGGAAGATACAAGCAGCCTTGCGGCAAGGAGCCTCGGCAGTGGTTATTTACAACATAGACGGGACCGGCAATGACACTAACCTGATGGCCCATTCAGGTATGACAATTTCTCTGTCTGACAATCCTAGACAAGTGTTAAAGGAATAGTTCATCCAAAAAATAAAAATTCTGTCATTCTAACATTTACTCACCCTCAAGTAGTTCCAAACCTGTGTGAATTTCTTTGTTCTGCCGAACACAATGGAAGATATTTCGTCAGAAAGTTTTTAACCAGGCTGTTTTGGTCACCATTGACTTCCATAGTAGGATAATACTACTGAAGTCAATAGTGAACAAAACTTGAAAAAGCCCGTTTACAAACTATTCCTTTAAAGCAGCTTACAGAATGTTTTGTGGAGTGTCCATATTTTGTGGAGGTATATCTCACAAGAAAACACTGCCATTAGATGTTTAAGAAAATAACCTTGAGAGGAAATAAAACTGACTGATTTTTCCCCATGCTATTATTTACCTAACTTCATACTTGATGAAAAATAAAGGGAAAAAGGTGGCCATTGTTGTTTTAAATGACAACTTATTCTTATTCTTTAAGCATATTGACTACCCAGTGTCAAGAATGTGCATGTTAATAGTGTGGCAAATAAAAAGCAAAACTATATATATGCAAAAAAGGGTAGGACTAGGGTTGTAGGGTAGATGCATATCATATGTACACGAAAACTGCACGTCAAACATTTCAATTTTTATTTATTGTACTATTAATACACATTTTCAGATCGGGCTGGTATTAGTAAGTAAAGATGTCACTATATCACCTGGGAAATTTAGGCCTTAATCAGATTAGACACCATATTAAATCTAGTGCTGATGAAAGCGAGGCTGAGAGGGACAGACTTACAGACTTTACACTGGCATACACTGGATCAAGGTCAAAGATCGGAATTTTTACAACAACTTACGAAACTGTTTATGGTGTTTTTGTTTTCTTTGGAAAGACGTTTAGTCAGTTGAATAATCTGTATGTTGTTATGTAGTACATTAACATTCACACATACATTCAGTCATTTAGCAGATGCTTTTATCCAAAGCAACTTAAGACAACAGAAGCAATCAAAATCAACAAAAGGGCAATGATATACACGTTTCTTTTTAGAGCAAGCTACTGTTAGAGGCCTTTTTTGTTTTGCTAACTGTATAATAAATGAACACAATGTACTTCAGTCCTTCAAGCCTTATTTTTATTCTTGGAAAAAAAAAAAAAAATAAACATGATGATAAACATGATACACTGACTAAAGCCTTTTACTTGCCTAAAATATACGCCTAAAATTAGTTTTTTAGTATGTACATCTTTATACATTTTGAAATGTTATTGGCCACTAACCTAAACCAAATTTCTCAACAGTATAAAACACATAATAGGCAGATAAAAATACAGTCACAGGAATTTATTATTGAAAAGTCATTGTCTAAATGAACAGTACAAGTCAAATGTCCAATGACAGCTTTCTGTGAAATGTTCCCATGAAGTGGTCTTGCTCAGTGAACACATAATAAATCACAACTTTAACATGTGGCAGCTGAACAACCAATCAACTTTCACCTCAAAGCTTCAGGTAGGGATTTGTTAAGTGAATTAAATTTGTTAAACATACATTTCTGATTTCTGTCTTTGCTAATAATAATAAAAAAAAGATCTACATGATAATGTAGTGCAAATTATGGAAGAATCTCCCATCTTATCCTCTTAATGTCATAATGACAAAAATGATCTACTATTTTGTGACTGTAAAATTCGAATAAAATTGATATAGCAATGTCTATGGGCATTTAGCATCTTAAAGGTGCATTCAATAGTATGATGCTAAGTTTTGCATGCAAAGAGTGGTCTGAAGGGTATACAGGCACGATAATTAATTTTTTGTGAGCTGCTCTCTAAAACTCAATAGTATTAGTGTCATATACATAAAACTTGCTCCTACTTGACTCGAGTGTCTAGCACGGTTGTGCTATCGGTACTTAAAATACATGAAAAACAGCAATAAAAAAAACTAATTCTACTTTCTGCTTTTTACATTTCAGTGTAATAATGTCATAAAACAAAGTTTCTAGATATTTGTAATTTTGAGTTCAGTTATGATATGCTGTTACATGATCGGAATCACGTCAATTCAGCACAATTTGCCAAAAATAAATAAATGAGTTGTTTATGTATAAATATTTAAAAATTATTCCAAGAGTTTTTACAAAAACCCTTTTTGTTTTGACCCTCTGCCTGTCTGTCTACGGATTTAACAAACTTGCAAATGGATCCGACTGAATCCCGCGAATCATTACACTCAGATGTAATTTTCTCAAGGAGTTCCCTAAACTGTACAAAGCTGTTGTTCTTTGTTTTTTTTTTTTGAAGATATTTTGATGACTCACTTCAACATGGTATTAAGATGTGTCAATGAGGCAATAACACCTACAGTTTACATCTACAAACTTTACTTTGTAACCATTTCTGATGTTTTGCAACCCCAAAACATTTATGAACCTCCACCATGTTTGACTGCAAGGACCGTATTCTTTTCTTTGAAGGCCTTGTTTCTTATTCTGTAAACAGTGTCATGATTTACCAAGAAACTCTCTTTTGTCTCATCTGTCCACAGTATGTTCTCCGGTCTTGCTTTTTTATGCCTTTGTGTCAGCAGTGGTGTCCTCCTGGTCTCCTACCATAGTTATATTTTCATTCAGATGCTGACACTGTTGTACCCTGTGTCTGCAGATCAGCTTCAATTTGTTTGGAAGTTAATCTGGATTCTTTATCCAGCATTCAAACAATCTTTTCTTGTGATTTTTTTATTAAGTTTGCTCTTCCGCTCAGGTTTAGGAAGGTTAGTTACAGTGCCATGGCCTGTAAACCTTCTCTGAAGTTCTCTGGAGATGGACTTGTAGCCTTGAGATTGTCCGTGTTTTTTTGTTTCACAGAAATATATAATGCCTTGTTGATGCTAGAGGAGAATGGGCCGACTGATTCAAGCTGATAGAAGAGTAACTGTGACTGAAATAACCACTCGTTACAACCTAGGTATGCAGCAAAGCATTTGTGAAGCCACAACACGCACAACCTTGAGGCGGATGGGCTACAACAGCAGAAGACTCTCACCAAGATGAATACCACTCATCTCCACTACAAATAGGAAAAAGAGTGTACAATTTGCACAATCTTACCAAAATTTGACAGTTGAAGACTGGAAAAATGTAATGTGGTCTGATGAGTCTCGGTTTCTGTTGAGACATTCAAATGGTAGAATCAGAATTTGGCGTAAACAGAATGAGAACATGGATCCATCATGCCTTGTTACCATTGTGCAGGCTGGTGGTGGTGGTGTAATGGTGTGGAGGATGTTTTCTTGGCACACTTTAGGCCCCTTAGTGCCAATTGGGCATCGTTTAAATGCCACGGGCTACCTGAGCATTATTTTTGACCATGTCCGTCCCTTTATGACCACCATGTACCTATCCTCTGATGGCTACTTCCAGCAGGATAATGCACCATGTCACAAAGCTCAAATTATTTCAAATTGGTTTCTTGAACATGACAATGAGTTCACTTTACTAAAATGGCCCCCACAGTCACCAGATCTCAACCCAATAGAGCATCTTTGTGATGTGGTGGAACAGGAGCTTTGTGCCCTGGATCTGGATCCCACAAATCTCCATTAACTGCAAGACATATGGGCCAACAATTCTAAAGAATGCTTTCAGCACCTAGTTGAATCAATGCTACTGTCACAAACAGCGCCTCGGGTGCTCTCTCCGACCACCAGTAGCGGGAACCCTCTCCCGAATATTAGTTCCTCCCAGACCGTTTTGCTAGTTCGCGCCAAACCCGCAGCTTTCTCCGCCTATTTAAGGCATTCACTTCCGCTTCTACAGTGCGAAGTTATATCGTTCCAATGGACATATTCCTGAGCGTTTCCTCTCGTGTTTGGACTACCGTGTATGACCTTGGACTGTGTACTACGATTACGAACTCTGCTGCCTGCCTCACTAAAGTAAGCCTGTTGTTTGACCACTCTTTTGTCTGTCTCTACCACACCTGTCTGCCGGCATCCAAAGTCTCTGTCTGTCTACTACGAGTAAATAAAGCCTTGCAAATGGATCCTACAGTCTCTGAAGATTTGTCACAGCTACGTAGAATTAAAGCAGTTCTGAAGGTGAAAGGGGTCAAACACTGTATTAGTATGTTCCTAATAATCCTTTAGGTGAGTGTAGAAAAACCTGTAAATTCTGCACCTTGTTACAAGTATGGTATAACCATTACTTCCACCACAAAAGACTACTTAGTAAGTAATTTTGCTGATTTATCTAAATTCCTTAGCACATCCAATAGCCCAGAAAAACTTGAACGCAACAGAAACCATACGCTCTCTCTTTTCTAGCACTTTAGATACAGTTGCTCCTTTGCGCTTAAGAAAGGTAAAAGAAAACAGTTTGACTCTGTGGTAAAATGAACACACTCACATCCTAAAGATAGCAGCCCGGAAAATGGAGCGTAGCTGGAGAAAAACAAAGCTAGACGTGTTTCGCTTAGCTTGGCGGGAAAATATGATGCTAACTTACAGAAAAGCATTGAAAAGGGTTAGATCTGATTACTTTTCATCTCTATTAGAAGAAAACATAACCCTCTGTATTCATTCAATACAGTGACTAAATTAACGAAAAATAAAGCATTTACAACTTTCCACATGGCCACAGCAGTATTGACTTAATGACTTTATGGTATATTTTGCTTCCAACATTACAATTATTAGAGATAAAACAGAAACTGTGCAGCCGTCAGCTATGGTATCACATCAGATGCAATGTGCATGTAGATCCCCTGAGCAAAAATTTCACCCTCTACCAAAGGAGAGGATGTATTGTAAACTTGTTAAATCATCTAAGCCAACAACATGCATGTTAGACCCTATTCCATCGAAACTGTTAAAAGAGCTGCTTCCAGATGTCATGTCATAGATCCTCTCTTGTCTATTATTAATTCATCATTGTCATAAGGATGTTTTCTAATGTCCTATAGCCTTCAAACTGGCTGTTATTAAGCCTCTTGTTAAAAAAACACAACTTGACCCCAAGGATTTAATTAATTAGAGACCTATCTCTTTTCTGTCAACGATACTGGAAAAAGTAGTATCCTCACAATTATATTCCTTCTTATGTCTTAAGAATTAATTGGATTTGGCAAAGTTAGTTGATTAAAAAAAAGCAGTCAAGCAATCTTCTCAGTCTCTCTCTCTTACACACATGGGCGATAATCCTGGGGGGGACAAGGGGGACATGACCCCCCCATCCGAAGGTTATCCCTCCCAAAATCATAATACAGTCGCACTGTCTATTGTGAAAAATATATGTATGTATACTTAAGATAATTGTGTAAGTAGAAAAAAAATACAAATGCAAAAAAATGCATTTCCCCTTCCCTTCCTCACAGTGGTTTGGTCCACAGTTCATCTCACCACGGCAGATCATAGTCAATGATGGCCTCTGATCTTATCCCCTTCCCACCCCTCCCCATCATGACCCAGGTACTTTCGCCCCTCCCCAAAAATTTCTTGAAGAAGTCTCCCACTGATACCGACCCTGGGTCAACAGATGGTTCTGGGGAAGGATGGTCCGGAGACCCCTCGGGACTGAATTCGGGGATGGCACCCGACCGTTACTGGTGGGCTAGGAACCGCAAGGATTTGTGACAGCTCTCCTGGCTGTAACACCAATACCAACTGGTCATTACATGGCTCCTCTGACCGTGATTTGGGGCTGGTACCCGACAGATGCGAACTGGAAACCGGGAGGATTTAGCACAGCTCTCCCTGTGGCGAAACTGAAAATGTTTTGCATGGCACTCTAGGCCGCGAAACCAAAACCACACCGACAGAGGCCACTCCCACAATAGATGATTGACAGCAGCGTGTCACACAGACTGAACTGGTGTCTTACCTCAAACCCGCCCTGAGTGAGCCGCCATCAGACCGAGATGCAGAGACAAGCATGACTTCTAAGAGATTGAGGTGTTTTGTTGTTGAATGTATTATGAACATAGCAGTAGTTTACTCCTGAGTGACTGAAGGCATTAGATTAACGGTACGTTTGGTTGTAAAGGGAAACGCACCCTTGATCAACCGAAATGCGTTTATGTTCCCGCAAATCACTCATGATCCAGCCTCACCTACAGAAGCAGTGAGAATAATGTCTTTTAATGAATCTTTGCAAATCGCCTTTCCTAATAATGTGCTAATTAGCAAGTTTCACTATGAATACGGCAAAAAAATTATCCTACAAGAATGCCTCTGAAAATAGGGGCGGGGTCAGCGGAGCTCGTAAAGATTTAAAGGGGAAGTAAACAGAACAGAGTGATTTCTAAAGAGCTGTTTTTGACAGGGTAAAATGATCTTTGATAAATTTTAAAACAAACTATATTACAAACTTTCCATTAAAACTCTAAAGAATTATATAAGCTAGTGGAAAATTGGCTGTGTATGACTCCTTCAAAGGCTTTTTTCCTGATCTGTAAAGCTTATAGAAGACTCTGAATAAACTATAATGTGCAAATTAAATCCATTAACCCAGTGTTGTGCTCTTATAATGGCAAGAAGAAAACTTGATCAAACATCTTGCTTCTTACGGTTAACCGAACACCTTATTTCTGTGGCAGTGAGAAATGTGTGTGTGAAATCTCTGTGCACACTTTCTATTGAACGTGAACCTGTTGTACGCAGACAGAACATTGTGTTCTGGTCTCTCAGAGAGGAGAACAACTGAATATTTTTCCAATCCTGAACATCCATTATCTACCAGAAAACAGTAAAAGGGTCAGAGAAAATACACATTGTAATCTTTAACTACAGTTGAATCAAATCATTTACATCTCAACTCAACTTCTGTTTTGATGTTTTCTCATGGATTCTGTTTCCTGACTTCCCGTTATGTCCCAATAAAGACATTTTACCCACATAACATTTCAATTGGAAAATACACATCGAAGTGGGTTTTAGCTCTGGTTGATTTCTTGCAACAGAGAGCTTGAAAACTACAGAAAAAATAAGGGCTGTCAATCGATTTAAAAATTGGGAGCAGTGGAGGTCTTTCTTTCTCATTGCTGATGTGATTGATGGTGAGGCTCATGAGAGAAATAAAGTAATCCTCCACCCTGGCCTAGCTGATCACATGATACATGGAAGACTCACACCACCAACTGGACCATGCAAGATGCAGCTGATGTTTCTTCAGTGGTGCTATTGATCTCTTATCTCTCACAGGTATGCTTGAAAGCTTTAATTACATCATATTATAAAATCATATTTTTTTCATCAGACTCTGTCAAACTTGGTGTATTAAAGGGGACAGGTGTTTTTCTGCTTTATTTAGGCCACTCATTTGATATGTGTTCCCATAGAGACTGCCTGCTACTGCTCGCATTACTTGGGTACACTCTATATACTGACAGAAAAACCCACAC
Source organism: Enteromius viviparus (assembly GCA_032353835.1). Lineage (NCBI taxonomy): Eukaryota > Metazoa > Chordata > Actinopteri > Cypriniformes > Cyprinidae > Enteromius > Enteromius viviparus. Next base: position 8,271 of record JAUCNO010000038.1, read on the forward strand.
TGAACAGAACCGGCTTTTTATGAAAAAGTACATTGGGAGCAGTACTATGGTGGATATTTTTCCTCTCTACTGTTTGAAGGCTGCTTTTCACAGGGTTTGATTAAAGCTGAAAAAAGCAACCCATCTGCCGGTGTGGAGTCCTGGAGTGATTTGGCTAAAATTACCTGGGATATTTTTCAACATTTCTTGAAACTTTAATCCTGGTTATCAAAGCTCTTAGGTTGCTGTTGCACTAGCAAGATGATGTTGTCATCTTGCTACAGTAGTTCTGTCTTAAAGGTCATGTTTTTTGTTTGTTTTGCTTTTCAGTGTAGTCATACACTTTTTATATTCCTCTTTTATTTCTATTAATTATTATTAATAATATAAATTAAAAATCACTGCTTAAAAAATACATTTTAAGAAATAAAATACATTTTGCTAAATGTTTTTTATATTTTTTAAAATCTCTGTTTTAGCAAGTCTTTGAATAACAGCTTTTAATCCATGTATATTTTCTTACACCAAGAAACGATTCATTGACTCATTCAGTTATGGAGCAAGAGTCCTTTCCTGCACAAACACACACAGACACATGTAGAGACTAAAAATCTCTTCTTGTTGTCTCTTAAATTTGCTCTTCTCTTCCTTAATCTTCTTTAAGAGCATATTTTTGTATTTTATTTATTCACTAAGCTGTTGTACATCTTAAGTGTGCAAGAAGATGCATTTAAGGGAGAAGAATAACAAAGTCTGCTGTTCGTGTTTTCTGTCAAATGAGGAGTTTGTTGGCAGCAGCTCAAATCTCCATACGTGAAGTAATCTGGGGGAACAGATGTGCATACTATCCGACTTCCTACCTCCCCTCCTCCTTCAGAGGATTAAAATAAGTGACTTGAGAAAGCTCTTCTCTATAAATACATACTCAAGGTGGACCAGAAACGATGCTTCAGCAACTTATTTAGTTCACTTACACAACATCACGGAGCATACTGAAAATCAAGGGATTTAAAGTCCAATCAAATTTAAACCTGAAAATGTAAGGATGAAAAAAAAATCTATTAATTTTAACATTGAATAGTTTTATGTTTTGTGATTGACCACTTTGCATATGAAATGAGGAATGATAAATTAAAAGAAAACCTGATTCCAATTTTGTTGTGTTGAGCAAATCTGTTTTTAGAAGAAAGCAAAAAGATGACTATGCCATTGTTTTAAGATTACTTCTGCATTGTAATTTTCTTTCAATGTAAGGACTGTTCTATGAATGTTAAAGGTTCTACATAAAACCATTTTATTTTTTTAGGACTAGTTGATTGAGATCCTAATGGCTGCTGAGAGACAATATTTATGCCCATCAGCTGTGTAAAATGTCTGAGAGGAAAGTTGTAGTATAAGCTGGTATCTCTTTGTCACAGCTGGATCAGGTGGCTTATGAGCACCCGCTAATTAGAGGTAATGAAACCAAACCTCTAGCTGACCAAATAACGAATGTGCAATGCACGCCAGAGCAACATTAGGCATCCCAGGATGCCCAGGTGAGGACTGGCAGCAAGAGTGGCACCAGCTGGCACTCAAAAGGGTGTTCGCTGTGGGAGACAAATGAAAATCTCAACCGAGCACATCAGCCAGGCCATTCAATGCTCTTGAACTTGGAACACACAGACAGGCCATGACAGAGCAAAGCATTCGGGATCACAGAAAAGCATGACTGCAGAGGAATTCAATTCTTTGAACAGAGTCACAGATGAATCAAGCTCATTAGGATGTCATAATGTGTGAGTCATTCGAGTTAATGTATAGCAACTTGTGTACACAGTGTTTTCTCACACATAATGTGGTTTGATTAATTATCCATGAATAATGCGTTTCTGATGTCTATGAATAACACTCATTTTACCACTTCGCCCAATTTTTAACTGCTCTAGAGGCAAAGTAAACCAAGTATTCCAGAAGAACATTCAGGAGAAACATTATGGTTTTATTGGCTAACCCAAATATACCAGTTATCACCCTTGTTTGTTGATGACAAAGTAGCATAGATAAGTAGCATAGGTACATGAGTTTTTTTTTTTTTTTTTGGTAATTGATTTCTTTTTTTTAGAATCCACCATACTGGTCAAAAGTTTCAAATAAAAAACAGTTCATTTAAATTGGAAACAATATTATTTTTCTACTGTATTTATGATCAAATAAAAGCAGCCTTGGTGAGGCGTAGGCGTGGTTCTGTGTGTAGTTTCGTCTTGTGTTTTGTTTACCTGGTCCATGTGCTTTTGTTTTGTATTCATGTCATTCCCTCACGTGTCTCATTTGTAACCCCGCCCTTGTCATTAGTGTTTGATTTTCCGCCAGGTGTGTCGTATCTTGTCTTTGTATTAATTCACTCACCATTTCTTGTAACTTTGTCGTTCGTTAATGTTGCATGTGGTTGTCCTGCTCAGCATAGCTCGCTGCACTTTTCTTGTTTTAATAAATGTCAAGTTCGCATCTTATCTCTGGCTTTATGTTCTCCCTGATCGCAAGGAAGCTTCTTGCGTTACAGTAAGAGACTTCTTGACAACATCAAATCTTAATTACTACTAACTTCTGACCATGGTTAGTATTAAAAAAAAACACACTCCCACACTAAACTGTTTAAAAATAAATACATACTGTATATGCTTAATCTTATTCAGTCTTTCCAACCAAATAGTTTGTGTGATTTGAAGTGATTTGTTTTGGGTTTTTTTGACCTCACTGTAAATTTTAGTACTACAGTAGATTGCTTGAAGCAAAATTAAGCTTTTTTTTTTTGTTAGTTTTTTTAAAGATTTTTTTTCCTGAGCATAGTATCAATCTCTTTTGTTTACTGTTAGCTTGGCTGACTTGACAGATCTCCTGTTTTTGCTTTATGCAACATATGCAACATCTCACATCTGATGAGCCAGAGCTTTTAGATATTGCAATGGCTTTCTTCACAGTCGTCAAAGATAATGACACAAGTCCAGTTCACTTCTAGCCTGTGAAAATCTCTCAAATTTACCATTAATTAATGCTTAACTAATGCATTATTTTGGACCCCTATTCTGAAGTGTTACCGAAAATATTTAACTTTTGAAATGTAATTTTTTTACGAGTTACATCATTTTTTTTGAGTTCTGCATACTAATTTGGGTTTACAGTGTCTATAAAGCTTGAAATCAACAGCTCAATAACAATCAATAACTATCTGTGCAACTCTGTATTCTAAAGTGTATATCTTTATGTGAGTATCAGACAATTATGAAATCCACAAATATTTTTCAACTCAAAAACTGCCAAGACTAAATTGAGTAAATTATGAATTGACAAATGTTTAACAATTTGATTTGGTTCACAAAATGTATCAATTAATTCATGAAATGTGGATTTGCTCAATAAGCAACTCAACGATATTTCAACTCAACAGTTCAGTCACAGACATTCTTTAATCAAAATCTCACCGAAAGAGATGATTAACAGCAACTTCAATTTCTCCCTGTTCCATCCTCACACAAATCTAGTTTCAGAAGTTCTACAGTACGATGGTTTCAAAAGTGATTTAAGCATATTATTGCAGTTTAATAGCTATGATCACTTTTATGATCTTTTTATAGATTAGTAATTAAAGATTACGTTTTTATTTGCACCAGGGTGTTTAGAGCAATGGAATTGTCTTACGATGACCTCCAAATTTCCTTACTCATCCATCCCAAGATCTAAAACCAAACAATAAAGTTCTGATGTGCAGAACGAGATTGTTGAGCTCCACAAATTAGAAAGTGACTTTAAGAAAATACCTAAAACATTGGAAATCCCAATTTTCACCATCAGAGCAAAGCGGTAATTACGAGGTTCCAATGTTACACATTTGACTGGAAGAGAATGTTAGATGAAACTATATAAAAAAAATAGCTTTTTAGCAGCAAAAAGGGTTTAGTACAAACAGGGATGAAAAGTAATCTTTAATCTTATTTTGTTAAGATGCATGACATCATAGATTTATCAAATACCCACCAATAAAAAATCTAAAGCTCACTGCCTCTCTAATAAATCTTATGATGGATGGATCTTCCGTCAGGACAGTAATCTAAATCAAACATCAAAATCAACACAAAGTCACAAAATGATCATGGCCATCCCAGTCCTCCAAAGAAGTAACAGCATGGAGCTGGTGTTCTTCAAACTCTTCAGGCACTATAGGTGAAAACTTTGAGCTGTTATTTTAGGAAAAAGATGTTGCAATAATTGCCAATAATTGTGGACGAACATGAGCTAGAGAAAGCATTTATTTCACAATGAGATTTTCCCCACACTTGTTTTACTTCAATGATCCGTTAGAAAGATCAGAAAGATAAACAATGCATATTTGTGTATTGCAGTGAATCACAATCCACAATCAATCATTTGTCAAAAATTATAAGTTTTAATATAAATGTCGAAATATAAAAGGAGGACAATTTTTACCCTCAGGGTAATTTTCGGCTCATATTCTTACAAGCGTAAGAACATTTTCAGGTCTTTTCTTGAGCCGTGGGGCAGCTGGAGGGGCTCACTCTTAAACCTGAAAATATCCCCATTCCAAAAATGTTTACTCTCTTTTCCACATCTCTTAAATTATGGATAACTTGAGAGAAAATGACAGACATATTTAAGAAGACATCTAGATGCCCAAAAAGATTTATATTTTACTGAAAGTACAAAAATAACTTTTACATTCAGTACGGGCAAAAAAAGTACTGCACATTCTTGGTAACAGCAGTCAGATGTGATCAAAAGAAGCCCAGTCGAACACAAACCTGATGCCATGATAAGCAGGCGGTAAATTATTTTAGGTTATTTTCAAAAAATAAGGCAGTTAAAATTCAATCATGTAAACTGAGAACACCTTTTAAGGACTGCCCTGACTAGCCAGTAATGATCTATCACTGGGTAGAAGTTCAGCCAGTTGGCTCTCTGCTTCTTGATTCTATCATTGCACTGGCGTTAACTGTAACCATAATGAACTGTCTCATCATCACAATAATCTATCAATCCATATCCATCTGAATGTAAATTAGACAGAGGCAAACGTGAAAGTCATATCCCATGAGCAGAATATTGAAAAAACGCTGCAGCAGTGTTTTTTCTATGTTCTTCCCCAGACAGCATTTGGTCCGGTGCTTGCCGTTACAGCCTGGCATTTGATTGATGTCCTAATAGAGGCCTGCTGCCTCTATGGAGGCCGAGAGCTTACACTCTGCATTCATGTCACCACTGGTGTCTCATCAGCACACAGGGCTCTGATGAAACAGTGAGAAATAGGGAAGTGCCCATTAAAATACATGTGTAAATCTAACATCAGTTTATAAGCTCTCAAGATCCCACGAATGATATGTTGCTTTAAGGACAGATGAAAGAGATGTCAAAAGACGTCAGGAGAAGAAGTCCAAGCAATGACAAGTGCTGAAGATCAAAAAATCATTTGTGAAGCCAGTAGGATATCCACAAATCAAAAAGTCATCATAATTTCCCAGATCTCCTGACAGAGCTCAGTAAACAAAACTAAACACTGTCAAAGGAACAGATCCTATGAAATTTAGTAATTTGTTATGTGGTGAGGCTAATTGAGGAGGAAACTTATTTTATTTTGTAGACCGAAGATTTAACAGCACTCTCTCTTTTATGAGACAGTTTCCATGTGAGTTGAGCGACCTCCTGCTGAATTGTATGTGAGAGTGGATGGTGCAGGTTACTAGCTGGATGACTTTGGCGCTGCTCTTATACGAGCCTGTAAAATATATCCATTCCCCAGGCTGGAAGCAGTATAGTGGAAGAACCATTAAATGAGACTGGGAAGCTGGGGACAAAAGGTGACATAGGATAGACAATGTTATTGAGTTATAATTAGCCTGTCACATAAAATAAACTCTGAAAACCACCAGTGTTCATTTAAATAAATTATGCTTAAAAGATAGAATAACTGAGAAAAAAAAGAGTTATGAATGATCTGAACACATTACAGACATACACACTTCCTGTATGTCAGTGCATACTTCTGAGTTTATGATCTCTCAAAAGATTACTTGCAGTATTTTTCCAATTTCTAGTTGTTGATTTTGAGGTTTGCAATGAAAAATTTTGTTTCAGAGTAATTATTCTTTGCAACCTGAGGAACTTATTGATTTGACTTATTCACATGTAATCAATATAAACAGTTTGCAGCTATTTTTAGCCTGCCAAGACACCCACACATATGATTTTAACTGACATTATCAAGCTACCTTTATTATTTGTGAAAATAAACGCACCACAGAGTTACTTGGTTTAATATGTCCTGGCAGTTATTTTAGAATATTTTTTTCTGGCATGGTGCACCATTGGGAACGTCCATATTTTGACTTTAGAATGCTCCACAAAACATTTTTTTTTACCCTTCAAAAATATGCTTCATATTTCTCAAGCAAGTAAGCCTAAAACATTTAAAGTTACATATAGTGGGTACAGAAAGTATTCAGATGCCCTTAAAAATTTTCACTCTTTGTTAAATTGCTGCCATTTGCTAAAATCATCAATCAATCAAGTTCATTTTTCCCTCATTAATGTACACACAGCACCCCATATTGACAGAAAAACACAGAATTGTTGACATTTTTGCAGAT
>JAUCNO010000038.1:23427-35368 GCA_032353835.1 Enteromius viviparus
TTTTAGATCTTTAAGTCCATCTCATGAAAAATCGGAGCAGAAACAAAGGTGTTGTGTTTATATTTTTGTTGAGTGTACTATATATATTTATAAGTTAGTTAGAAAATAAAAACAAAGCAATTGCAACAAACACTGCATAACATCTGGCAGGACAGGATAGTTCGCTTTTCTGAGGGGAGAGACCTTCATAACCAGTTACGAATGTCACTGACAATAAAACCATCCCATCTGAGCGCAGACACTGAATCGGGACAGCTCGATTTAAACTGCATCTGACAGAAGAACAAGTTTCATGCATGCCTTTGCATAAGAAGACATTTATAATTACTTATGCCAGCAGTCTTCCAAAATAACCACATCACACACACTCTCTAAATTAGTATAAATAATAATTTAAGCAAATAAAATTAATATTGAAAAAAAAAAGAGTACCGTTAAAGTACCGGATAGTTCCTTTTCAGGAACTCGAGCTGCGTCTACCAGACGCTATGGGAACGCCCTCAGAGTGACGGCTCTGAATAGTGTGTTGAATCAGCCAATGATGAGTTGGGGCGTCATAGGCCAGGAAGCATATAACCACATGAAATGCGGCCGGCAAACTAGCTTTTTGTCATTCAGCGAAGCGCTCTGTGTTAACTGTGTGTTTGTCCTAGTTTAAAAAAATGTCTCTGTCAAAAAAGAAAAAGAAAAGAAAAGGGGCAAGGGCGACTTACCATCATACAAAGTGCGTGTTCTTCCGTCCAAAAGATAATGCCGGTTCACACACACGATACGAAGTCTGCTGGGGAGCAAGGCACACTGATGCAGTTCCCATTCAGTCAGTCACTTCGAAGTCATGTTGGTCAATGGTTCAATGAAAGCAAATGAATTAAGGCACTGTAATTAAGTTTAATTGTAGTTGCTTTAGCACCTTAAATTTCCATACAGTTTTAGCTTCTAAGATTTAAAAGTTTAAGCATTTTTTCTGCTCACACTTGATCATATTTGAAAATTTGAAATCTGCAACTAAACGCTGACATTATAAGCTGTCTCCAGATACATTTCTAATTGTGTTCAGCAGCAGAATGTTCATTGTTGCCTCATCGTAAGACTGCATAAAAAAAAATCCATTACATTTCACACATTTATACATGGGTTTGTTATTTGTTTCCGTATGGCATTAAAAAGGGCATTAAAAGGCATTAAATAAGATTTGATCTAAGTATCTCGGTGCTTACTTATAAACCTAAGTTCAGACGCAAACATCACAAGACATCTTGTGAGAGATTTTCAGTTATCTGTGGAACATAAAATGGACATACATTCAGCTGAACTCCAATATCATATTAATGCCTCTTCCCCCTGAGGTTTTCTGCTCTGCTTGAATGGTCAGTAGACGCCTCAAGACATTTACCAAGTGGTTCGTTTCAGGAGAAGTGATGAGAAAGATCACATCACGTCACCTTTCTCGGACTGTGTAAAGCTAATGAAATAGAGTCACTTGAGAGAACATTTCATCTCAGCAGCATCTGTTAAATCTAAGTCTTTAATGTGAAATAATTCCAAATACTTCCAGCTCTTCTGTTATGTTGTTAACACTTAATTAAAACAAAGGATGCCATGGTATTAATAATCCTCCACAAATATCTAGAGGTGCTAACGTAACACAGATAATAATAACGAGATGATTGAGATGTCTTCCTCTGGCCATTTTCTCCATTTTGCTAAGACTGATGACAGCAGCCGTCAGGGTCTGGATGAAAAGATCCATGAGACAATTTGCTTCAGGTCCCATGTGACATCGATTTTACACAAAATGAGCCATTGAAACAGTAAAATTTCACCAAATAACACTATGGCTAAATGCCCAGAATGCATCTTTATTCCACGGTATTAGAGAGGGAGAGATACTGTACACCAGTGGTTCCAAACCTTTTTTAACTGACGGCCCACACAGCCAAACACATATGCTTCCGCGGCCCACTGCAAAAGAATTTAAACGATACCGCTTTTTGTGTCGGGTTAACTAGTACTCGGAAGCAAGGCTGTTAATTGTCTTTATTGAAAAAACTGGTAATGTATTGAATAAACAGAAAATATACATAACGGATCAGCAAATTAGACATTTTTTATTATATTAACAATATTACAATTTCCGGCCCACAGGTAGAAAACCACAGCTGGACACCATCCATCTTCAGATAAGTTTATGTATCTGGTGACACATAAACTGCTAGGCTAACAAACTATGGGACCTCAAAATGGGCAAAAGCATCTCCATTAAGGAAATAAATCAATTATTGCAAAAAAGAATGCTGTGCTTTCTCTCACCATGTCATCTGTCTTTTACTCCTGCTATCTGTTGGAATGAACAAGCTTAAGAAGTAACATGTTAGCTACAGTAGGTGTGTTGCGTGATCTGTTATATGGAATGTTTTGGGCTTTCCTATCCTTTAGTATTTCTGATGTTGTTAATTTTCATATCTTGAAATATACTGTATAAGACTTTAAACTCCAAAACACCACAATTAAGTGAACGTGGTAAATTTTAAATGATCTCACTACAGATGTTGTCATTTTTTGCCTCTGGGTGCTGTGCATTTCTTCAGAAATGCTAATATTAATTAAAAATGCTTCGTCTGTATTTTCTTTGGGTTGTTTTCTATCTCCAATCCAAAAGTTTGCAAACAAAACAGGTTTTCCTGGGGATATTATTTTAATTGGTAACAATTTGTTTCTTGCTGTTCTTTCCATGTATTAATAAATGACAGCAAAAACACAGAAAGCAGATGACATATATTCGGATTTTATTAAGCATTTCATCCTTGCTGAAAATATCAACATTAACTTCAAGCTGGGACTGTCATGCATTGGTTACGAACATTAGCTCTTTATATCCATCCTGTTACATTTCTTTAACTATTTTAATGAATTAAGGTAATGCTTGAGTTTAGAGTGAGCCCATTTAATTTGGCACAACCTTATACAGACCTAATAAAAACCAGAATAAGCTGTGTATTTTTATCAGCTCTGTCTCTGTTACGCACAGTGGTTGTTGAAGTAATAAACTTGCAGGAAGGCGTAAATGAAGAACTTAGGTTTAATTTCCCAACTCACATTAGGCATTACAACATAGAATCACAGACAAAGGTAAACTCAAACAGACAGGGTGTAAATGCACAAGAGCATAATGAAGCTGAAAACAGGTGCAACACACAGAAGGAAACTAATTAACTAATAATCACGGAAACACAGGAACTATCAAATAAGGGCATAAGCGCGCGGGAGGACAAAAGGAAACCAAAATGGCAACTAAACAGACAGAACAGCAATTCATACATATTTTACGAGGTGAATAATAAGTACAAATTCGTGCCTCTCTCGTACAAATTCATATTAAATTTGTCAAATCGTACGTATTTTACGAGTTGTCAAATCATATGAGTTTGTACGAATGACTTATACACCTAACCCCGCCCCTAAACCTACACGTTATGTAAGTGATAATGTACAGGAAGCCGGTAGTAGCGATAACTACAGGCTGCCTGAACATTATCCCGCTTATTACATGGCTACTTGCCACATAAAAAAAAAACTGTAGTACCACGTGACTAACATTCAAACGTTAGTAAGACAATTTATAACATCTACGTATGAATATATAACAACGGATGTATTTTACATTTTCCATTGTTATTTGTGGTTGTCCAGTGTATTTCACGGTAATCTTTGTTGGCGCAGAGGGCTTTTAAACATACGAGTAGTACAGGCTATGCGTTATTACTTTGGAGCGGTTATTATTTTAATAGAACGAACCTGCAAATGTCTCAACTGACCAATCAGAATCAAGCATTCCAGAGAGCCGTGTAATAAGGGCTTTAGACAAATCTTACAAAATGGGAGTGAGGTCGTTTGAATTTTTACAAATTACCCATCTCGTACGAATAGGTTGTGAGACTGTGTTGGTTTTTGTAAACACAGAAGTATAAAATTCAGGTATTCAATAATAAAAAACCTCTATTTTATTTATACAACATTATAGCTCTCATCATCCAATAGTAATCCGTTACCAACCTCCTTATGAAAGACTGATGAAAGATTTCTACTCTCCATTCCACAGGCGATTCTAGACCCTACTTAGGAGGGCTTCAGTACTCTTATCTCAAACCTACTCCCCAAAAATCATATTCACTCAGCTGTCAGCATACCAATAGTGAACGCCTTAGCTTCATAAAACCACATAAAATTGTGTTTTCTCCTCATGTTTAATGAAAACTGCAGCTGTAGTAAACTCCCTAAGATAAATTTCATCCACATCCTCCCCTTACCTCTAGTCATTAAACAAAAGGTCATAATTTTATGTAACATTCTCCCATCCAGCCAGTAGGAGGTCCTCGCATAGGTGAAACTCAACTGTCTGTATCTGCAGTGAAATAACTACATTGATTATACGCAACCAAATGCATCCTGATTTACATCTACACAAAGATACAGTTTTAGATGGTTTTTCAGAATTCTCATAAATGGAGATTTTGTTTGACCTTATGCCATAGAATGGCAAATGTCAAGAGGTCAAAGGATCAAAATAGGTTTGACTGACAGTCTCTAGTGGTTCTCAGCTGCCAGCAGAAACAGGGGCTTGATAAAAGCATTTCTACATTGTCAGTAAGTGTTAGTGGTTTACAGCATAAACAGTTCATTAAGCTCTGAAGCCCCCAGGCTGATTGCAAAGTGGAAATTAAAAGCAAAAGCTGCCAGACATAGAGTCTCTCTTTATCTTACACATTATCCCTGCATCTCACAGGTAACGCACGAGAGGGACGGCTAGGGTGGGTCTCTCTCAGAGGACACCACAGCTGTCTCCACAGGGAGAGCGCTTTAATTAGATGTCAACACGCTAGAGGAGATGCAAACTTTACAATACACTGCGGTACAGGGCTTGGCTGAATTTCTACAAAACTGACGTGACTGGTCATGGGTGGCAAGTCTTGTGGGTGGTTATATTTCCATGTGTGAATATAAATATGATTCAACAAAAATATTTTCAGAAAATATGTTGACTGTGTTCCTGCCAAAATGTCAGCAGAAGTGTGACCTGTATAACTGCATTAAACAAATAGTTCTAAGGTTGTGCTCGCAGTGAGAAATTAGATTTTTATAAATATTAGAATATTCTATGGTCTACAACAATGGATTAAAGAGAAAAATGTGTTTGGCTGATCCCTGGCAACACGAGGAACACAAGCCTGGCTGACTCCATAAGGGGAAAAAATGGAAGTAATTGAAGAAAAATGAGGGAATGCAGTGGTCTGTTGTTCCTGTGACTTATGACCACTCTTTGAAACAACAGACAACTCGTTTCTGTAGAAAAGAGAAAAATATCTCCCGACTGCAGTTGCTGAAATACAGAAAAATATACTTAGAATGAACAGTTCACCCCAAAAAATGCTGAGCGTATACTGGCTTGAGTAGTGGTCCATATAGCATTGTAGAATTTTGGAATAAAGTGCATATGGACTACATTATGGTGCTTTTTTTGTCTTCTTTCATATTAATGGAAATTTTTATAGAATTACTAATAAAGGACAGAACTGGACAAGTTTCAGATGTTTCACATCACTCCACGGTTGCAGCCTTCACATTTAATAGAATAATTTAAACTCAAATCAATATTTGATGTCCATTTATTCATTCACTTGGCAAGTAGCTGTGTATTGAGCCGGATAATGTGCAATCACCCAGTCGTTATCACAAAATAATATGTTTCAGGGTGATACAGATCCCTCTGCATCGCCTCCGTCTTTATTTTGCGATAATGACCGGCTTGACTGCAGATTACGCCTTAGACAATTATTCTCTCCGCCACAAACCCAAGAGTTAATATTCAAAACCCTGGCTCTAATACCAAACCAAACACCTACAGAAAAATGTTAAAGTCTCAGTGTTTTCTCCTGGCAGTGAGAAATCTGTAACACATCCCCACCAAGGCCAAATGTGGAACAGTCTACAGCAAATATTCTGACTTTTAATATGTCAGGCCATTGGAGCTTATACCGTGTTGCTCTTTGATGTAACAGTATGCAGTTTGGGAAAGAACTGTTTTATCTCTACTGTATGTTCTCTTAAGCGTCCTTCCTGGTTTTGGTTAATACGTTCTACCATATTCAAGGACCTCAGGATGCTGAACACTGTCGATATCGATATTTGCACACACCAGCTGGCCATACAGTCAAATGCCCCTAGAGACACTGGTAAACACAAATTAGACTTTTGAGTTGAATGACTGATGTGAGAGATGTGTTGCATCAGCAAGAGCTGTTTAGCATGCTATGGTTCAACACTTAACTGTCTATTGCTGTGTCAGTTGACTGCAATAGAAATCTCTGACTTCTGTAATGGGAAAGAGTCCGTCTCTTACATTGAGCAAGCAGCTATATACCACTTAATTTCCCATCTGGTTTAACTCTGAAAACAGCAGCTATGAACCTGCTTGAATATAGATAAGGGGAAAAAAACAGTTAAAGATAGAGCAGCACAGTGATAAGGCAGCTTGAAGTTCCATTACTGTACATTCTTGCTCATTTCATACAACTTTGCTCATCACACCAAAAGGAATCACACACTAAACAGTTGCTGTATGACTCATTGAAAATTAATTGCTTCCAATTAGAACCAAACAGACTCAGTTTTGCACCTTATGCCACATAGGTGAACCTTTTCTGCAATTTGTATTCCCTATTTCTTTAGAAAGGCATTACTATCCTGCCTAAAGAACACAACTAACTTGTGCCAGAAGAAGCTGTTGAACTACATAATACAGTACGCACAATTTAATGATTTAGTATGAGCCATCTGGAATGCGCCAATGGGCATGATAATAGATAAATAGACCGACTAAATTCAATGTTCAAATAAATGAATAATTAATAAATTAATAAATTCCAGTGACAAATGTGCCCCTTTTTTTCTTAGGCCTTTAAATATTTAATTAAAATATAACATTTACATGGGTGAATGAAATAGTAGTTAAAATATTAACATCTCAACTTGACACTATCTTGTAGACTAACTGTAACTCAATCCTTAACTGGGGAAAAATGGTTTACTTTAAATATTTATTTATATAAAAAATAAATATTTATGAATAATTCACTTATCTGAAGTGTTTAAAGTGTATAAGTTATTGAGTAAAAGTAGCGCAGCTTAACATGAATAAAAAATATTTCAAAGAAAGTTTATCACATTTGTGTCCTCTGGAACACATCATCATGTAATTTAGATAACACATGCACATTCCCTTCAATAATTCTGTCCTTGATCTTATTTGGCTTAAACTGAATGACACAAGCTAGTCAGTATTAATTTTGTTCATTTGTATGTGTCTGATTGTAGTAAGTTTTTTTTTTTACTTCCAGCTGAGTATGGCTTGAGCATGAGAAAGACTGCATGCAGATTCACTGATTACAGAGTGACTTGTGAACTGATTGACATCATACCAGTTCCTTTAATAACAAGGTGAACTACTGTAATGATTGTTGAGTCTCTTTTTCTGGACATCTGGATGCTTTAGTCATCTTGTTGCGTTGAATTCATCAGTCTGTCATCTCTCTGTGTACAATGTTCATAATACTTACCAGCTTTCATTAGCACTTGTTTAACATCTGTGCCAGTTTTCACAGAGGCACTCCAGTCAGGATAGCCAATAGTCTTCCATTTTGTTTCTTGTTAAAGTCTTTGAAAACGATTAAATAATTTTATGAACCAGGTTAAATCATTAAAATAGCATAAGGGCATATTACTATACACATAACAATGCTTATACTTTGCACTGCATTGGGTCAATTAAAATGCTTTATTTTTTTAGACTATTTAACCCAATTAAATGCAAGGATCAATGCAGATATATTTCAAAAATAAGTGCACGATCCTACTGCTATTCTAAGCTGGTGATAGACTGAATACAGATGGTTATTTCCTACTCTAGATCAAGGGTCATATGCAAACCTACATAACCTTGCTCCTTTACAGCCGGAGGCAGAAAGGACTAATGAGTTGTTCTCCATGTGGTGCCTGAAATAAAGGGCTGCTTTCTATATGCACATTAGTGTAATGTTGCCTTACCAAATAAAAAATACTGTGGACATGAAATATTAATTTGATCTTATAACTTACTCTTAGAAAAAAATAGTTAGCCTATAGCAACAACACAAATATAGAATAGGATAGAAGAATCAACACTTTTTAGGTCATTACATCAATGTCTGAAAAAAAACACTTAAAAATAAAGGTTCTCAATCGAACATTTCCATTCTACAAAAAAATCTGTATACATGTAGGACTTTAGATTAATAATATAGGTCCCTCATACCTGATTACTTACATAGGAACTAGATGTGTATATAGTATGTAACCACAGTGTAAGTACAACTTTATTGTTTGTTTAATCACACATTTGTAACAAGCCACTGAACGGTACAGTATGTGTAAGTACAACTGTGTAACAGGACATTGGTGACAAAACACTTTTTGGCAATGACAGGACTAACAGTACTTTTTGGTAAAAAAAGTGTTACACTTTATTAGGCAGACAATTCCTATGGATTCACCATGTAATTATTCGGATGTTACACAACAGTGGGCAGTAAGTTAGGCTTTATATATAAATTGTTGTTGGTGTCGAGTGTTACATTTATATTAAGTGGACAGTTCCTAAGGAGTTACCATTATATAGTGGTGCACTAACTCCACCAACTTCTCCCGTTTTATAAATCCCAAAACCTACTCGTCTCCACCCCCTGGATCAAATTATTTTAATTACTCTTACAGATTTTGTAAATATTTGTTTAAATTATTATATCATTATTTTAAGAGCTGCTTGCTAAAAGCTTCTTTGGTAGTTAATTTTTTTAATTATAATGTAATCACTGAAATAAATATATATATATATATATTTTTAATAAAACATTAAGAGGTTTTGAGAAATGGTTTACATAAGTTTTATTTGCAAAGAGATTATAATACTTTGAAAACTGGTACTGGATAACAGGTTAGGATCCAACCGCAGCGTTGGATGGTGTACTGTGCTGAACTTACCATTAAAATCTTCTATTTCAGTGCTAAGATTTTATCATACTGTGTGCTGTTTCTCTAATTGACATTCATTGTCCTTTGTCAAAGTCAAATCCCAGAGGCTCTGCCAGCGAACTTGATAGAATGATTGATGGCATGATGCAGGTTTATGTGTGTGCTGTTTAAAATTGTCACTCAAGACAGTGTTCCAGTCACATTGTACACCATCTGTTGGTGACTACAAGATTAAAACACATCTATTGGAACATAACAGTCTGTGTTTGTTTGATGTTTCCAAGTTTCTTTCTTAAGGAAGGATTCAAAAGATGGATGTCAATCAAAAGTCAGAAATCAAAGTAAAATAAGAAAATCTACTGTTTTATGTTTTAGCAATTACAATATGTGATGGGTTTTATATTTTTTATCAGCATGAAAAAGTTGGAGGATGAATCAAAAGCAACGCTTTTTTCTAATCTGCTATCATACTTTCTTCAAAGTGCACAACTGCACAGCAAACTGTTTCCACTAATGAGTCAGACCTACAGTGGAAAACATGATGGAACAGTTGTGTTCGTTCTGATGGGCCTGAAAAGGTAAAAGATGCTTTAGTCATGTTCTGCCAAATTATCAGATGAAGCATAGTGCTGATGTACTGCAGATGGCTTCGTGGAATTTTTGGCACTGTATTTTTCTGTCCTACTTCTTTTCACTGTCTCTGTTTTATTCCACCAGAGAGTAATACATGATATATGGAAAATATGATTTGTACATGCATTTACTGAGCTTCTGCTGCAGTTTTTTTTAAAGCACAATCTCAGGTATGTTCCCTGAGCAATATGAAATCAGAAGTAGAGATATTATGCCGAAATGTTCTTTTATGATTTATTTAACATGTTAAAATACTGTCTTATAATAGAAAATGTGTTAAAATCTTCCATTGAGTTCTTTATTGAACAAGATATGAAGAATACATAATTAAGTTGGGAACATTGTGTTGTTACAGTACATGGCACTTTGTAGCCAGCACACTAGTGTTTCTTTGCTACACTCAATTCTTTGCTTTATTTTTATTTTCAAATCTCATTATCCACATAAATATACAGTGTGTGGAAATGCATGAGAAGGCAGGCAGCATCAAAACAACAAGCTCCAAATTACAAGTGAACAGTAATTATCACTACCATAGACAATAAAAAATGTGATACAATAAAAAAAGATACGATCTGCAGTTGTTGTGTTAACACAATAACAACAAATACTGTGGATATCAGTTTTATGATTTCTCTTCCTGCCATTCCAATTTGAACCGCAATTCAGTTTCCTGAAAAAAGATCTGTACATGGGCTCATGGCATAAACGTACCCCTAAACCTAACCATAAGCAGATTATACGAACATTTACAAATGTATTCAAATTAGCAGCCAATTTAGCAAACCATAAAATAGCTATGAATTAAAATATGATCATTATATGAACAATATGGTATGTTTTTTTTAAATCTTAAAACCTAAAAAATGTATCCTTCAAAAAAAGCTATAGAAAAGAACGTAAAAGTGCTCCAACTTTTTAGTGTTTTCAGATAACACTTTGCCTCAAGGTTCTGGGCTTAGTCCAGCCTTTAGAGGTTAAAACCAGTGCTTTTATTGAACTGGAAGCATCAAACTCAATCAGTTGTAAACAGGTGTGACAAGACAAGAAACTCGCAAGCTTTGAGATCACTCAAGCAAGATAATAAGTAGAGAGCTTCATCAATGGCAGCCATCTCAAACATGGGTCACCAGCCAATCAGCTTTCTTCCCCTTTGGGAACACCACTAGAGGAAAAGAGCTGCAAAATCATCATGGTGCCGTTAAGAGCTCTCAAGGTTCTGCTTCTTCACAAGTCAGTAGTTTATTCTTACAATTTCTTTGAAGCTAAAGCTTATGCAGGGTCAATATCCTATAGAGCACAATGCAAATATTAAAATTAAATATGAGATTTTATAAATATTAAAGTTAAAACAATGGTTGACAGCAATAAGGTGTTTGTCAGGCCATGGTCGATAACTAATAACCATCAATATTACAATCTAAACTAATTTGCTGAAAAGTAAATAAAAAGACATTTAAAAGGCAAAGATGTTAGAATTTATTAGATAGAAATTATTGTAAAACTTAATTACCTACAGTAAATAAAGCTAAATAAACAACACTGTCCGTGGATGTGATTCCTAGCAATTTCCGCCATGAACTTTATATTATGGCTATAATTGTGCCTGTCAAAGCTCTATCTTTGAAAAAGCAGACATTTTAGGAGGAACAAAACAAGAGAAACTTAAATCTTTTTTTACCATGCCAATCAATTCCTGGCAGGAGTCAAGGAACCCTGTAGAGTACGTCATCTCACTGCACTGATGATGTGCAGGCCATTTGGGCTTCAGATGAAATATGTATGAATGTAAAAAAATGCAGTTCAAGCTCTAGCACACTTATCAATTACGGAGAGATGACTACTTCAGTCCTTCTACTGGATATTTCTTAAAGAAATGGTCAGCCAGACCAAGAGAAAAACCTTAGAATAGATGGTGCAAGTCATACTGAACGCGCACACACACACACACACACACACACATATTCACTACTGTTACAGTAGTTTACTGTTCACTGCTGTTCAAAAGTTTGGGACCAGTACATTTTTATTCTTTCTTCTTTGAAAGAAATCAATACTTTAATTAACAAAGGATCTATTAAATGAACAATAAAGTCACAACATAGATTTACATTTTAGAAATGTTTTATATTTCTCCGGCTCCTGCCTGCTGAGAGTTTGCTGTGAGGTGTGAGTTTGTAGCGTGTGTTTGTAGCTCCATAGCCTGTTTTTCTTACTAGCTGCTGTTTATAGTGATAAATACACA
>JAUCNO010000038.1:39252-53764 GCA_032353835.1 Enteromius viviparus
ACACACAGACAATCATACCAAACACTCCTCTCTTTCAAAAGTTCATTTAAGTTTATTTATATAAGAAAGGTGGCATGTTTCTTTGTGTTATACCTAATCCTATTTTCAAACCAACTGAACACAACCAAGGTGATGCTTCTGGCCTGTCTGATGTTTTCCAGCATAGCAGCAGCAGGTCCCTGGGGATTCTGGGTAATGTAGTAAACAACAGTCAGCAGGTTTCAGCTTTGCTCACTGAAACCCTTTAAGAAATCTCTGTGGACCCAGCCAGCTCAAAACAACAGGAAGCAAACCCGGGTAAACATCCAGCGAACAATGAATTCAAACATCTTGCCAAAGACAGCACAGGGGTGCACTGTCTCCACCTGTATGCCATCTACCTCAGCTGTCTTTCCCCCTGAACATCATTCTTTACACTTCATTTATACAACCGGAACATCTCCCATAGCTGCTGTTGGAGAGCAGAATGAAATATCACAAAGTGGGTGTTGGATTTTCTCACGTCTGGCTTTATTTATAGAATAGCAGTCACAAGAGTAAAAATGGAAAACACCGTTAATGTGCTCTCAGGTGGGCTATTATGTGTTATACACAATCGGTTCATATCAAGGTCAATGCTAGTTAGATTAATGGAGTAGGTGACAGTGCAAGACTGACACATAGACTATATGGAAACAAATAAATGGAAAGTAAATCCAATGTGATTTCAAAGAGGTTGTTGTTAGGGATGCTAACTTTTTCATGTATCTATTTAAATCGCTGGGTTTCCTATTTTAATGTGCAAAAGTACTGCATGAGAAACGAATGATGGTAACTGCAAATTTCTAATAAAAGTCCCTTAATTTACAAAGAAAGCTTACGTTTTTTTGTGTGCAATAAAGGGTGAATGCGAATAATGGGAGATGAAAATCTGAAATGTTGTTATGGTAATTCTCAAATGCCCAAGCAAACTCTATCGCCAAAGTATTTCTCTAATTGCCTCCTAGAAATGTCTTAGACGAATCTTGTCCCAAACATCAGCATCTACCTCTAAAAGCAATGACTGCCTTCACTGTCTGCTCACTCTGAGGCACAAATATTTTAATATATATATAAAAATCACTATATTCTTATACTATATTCTTTTCTTAGTCATTTATAGTGCAGGTTTATCAGGAAGTGGCAATTTTGCTATCTTTGACTCGTTGGACTGAAATTGTACTTGTTCGTAAGTCTTTTAATATAGAAAGATATTCCAGTTTTGGTAAATTCGCAAACCCGGCTACTGACAGCCCTGTAACCAATGAACTGAACCACAGGAACTAACCTCTCCGTAAAGAAGACAAAACATATGTCTGAGTTTTTTAAAAATGCTCGCATGACCAGTTCCACTGCAATTCTTGTTTTCGCATTAAACTTTTACTTCACTAGCACATGACTATTGTACAGTTATTCAACAGTGATTTGGCAGGCACAGAGGTGACTGTCAGGCTAAAAATACAAGAAAATGGAAAAGATGGAGGGTCAAGTTCCCAAAGGCAACAGTTTGGCAGAAGGAGAGAGAGAAGTATTCGCTGCTTTGTATCTTCTCTTGTGTTCTCAAAAAGAAAACAGCAGAGAAGTAAACAACATGGAACAGTTTCAATTTCAAACTGTCACGATATGGGTACTGTACAGAATGAGTTAGTCAAGTGGGAGCAATGAGGGGATGTGTGATCATACAATCTGACTTAACTGTGAAAAACTAAATAAAAAATTGCAAAAGTACTGTAGTGCGATTGACATCTTATTTATTCTTGAGACAGACTTGAGATTTGTCTTGCTAATAGTTATGAAAACAGCAACATTTTCACTGTAATTATTCAAAGACCCCAGATCTATGTCCCTATTAAAAAAGTGAGACTGTCGGAGCACTGCTTTAGTGTCTTGATGACAAAGTCCTGGATGGCTCTTAACTTCTTAAGTGTAAATGAGAAGATAACGGAAATTATGGGTTTTGGGGATACTACTGGGATATCCAAGGTTGATTTGAGTGCCCTAGCCCAGTACATCAAACCGGCTATCACAAACCTCGGAGTTAAACTCGATTCTGACCTAAAGTTGGACAATCAAATAGGGTAGTTGTCAAGTCAAGTTTTTTTCAACTGACTCAGCTGAAGAAAATAAAGCCATTTCTCTCTAGACAACAGTTTGAAACTGTAATCCATGCCTTTGTCACTACTCGTTTGGACTATTGTAATTCACTATACTGGGGGATCAGTGGGTCCTCTCTGGCCCGTCTGCATTTGGTGCAAAATGCTGCAGCACGTCTTTTAACAGAGAGTCGCAAGTTTGAGCATATTACTCCCATTTTATACTCCCTTCATTGGCTTCCTGTGCAATATAGAATTCATTTTAAAAGTCTTTTGTTTGTTTTTAAGTCCCTAAATGATTCTGCCCCACACTATATCTCTGAACTGCTACACCCCTATATACCGTTGCGTACCCTTAGATCAGCAGATCAGCTGCTTCTTAGTGTCCCTAAAACCAGACGTAAGTTTAGAGGTGACCGTGCATTTGCGGTGGCGGCTCCCTAAGTTATGGAACGCTCTGCCTCTCTACATAAGGCAGGCTCCTTCGCTGACTTTGTTCAAATCTCATCTCAAGACCAACCTTTTTTCCTTGGTCCTTGACACCTGATCTGATAGTTGTGGAATAGTGTATATTTATGCCTTACATGCAAAGTCTTATATTTGTTTTAAATGTGTATTATGAGCTATGTGTGTTTTTTTTAATTTTATTTATTTATTATTCATTCTTATTTGTCTGTTCAGCACTTTGGCCAGCTGCTGGGTGGTTGTAAAGTGCTTTTGAATTAAATTGAAAAAGATGATTACTGGATTGTTTTGATTGTTGATTGTTGATTGTCTTGATTGTTTAGTGGGTTTCATTTCTATCTTTTTTTTATATTCTTCCGAAACCAGTACAAGGTCAAGAGTGAATGCTCCTATTTCATAATACTAAAGTGAGTTCATTTCCTACTTCTGAGTTCCATCATATTCAACAAGCTCTCCTATATGTGCTGTCAATTGTTAACACCACTGCAAATGTCCCTCTTTTCATTTACACTGCATAAAGCTGTCTTGCAAAATGGCAGCCAGCCAATATGCTCTTTGGGTTGTGATTGTCTGGGAAACGACTGATTCACATTTGTGCTAGGTACATGGATGTAAAAAGCAGAGGCTGATTTCCCGAAGCTATAAACAAATGAAAAGCTTTTCAAGCAACAGGGAGCTGGTGTCCATCTTGTTTGTTCATTGCATAAAACATTGCATCAAATTACTTTGAATACTTAAAACACTCATAAATACAGCAGTTACTGGAATAAGCACCATCTCCTTTACAAAAAAGTAACAGTCCTAATTTTCATTTATGTTCTTCATAGATATTTACTTACAACTGTGACTTTAGACATACTGTATCTCTACAAACAGATGGCAAGATGTTCAATCAAAAGTTCAATGAAAAGTTAGTAATGTTCTGATTCAATGTTAATAGCATGTTCATGAAGCAGAGTCTGCATTAGTGTATATTTAGATATAACAACAAATTCTAGCTGTTTATCTCAAACTTGTTAAGTTTAAAGAGAAAGGGGGAAAAATCCTCATTAACAGATGCTGGAAAGGCTGTTAAGAGTTCTCCTCACAGCTTGTCTAACAGCTGGATCTCCCTAAGCCCAGCTGAGTCACTCTACAGGAGAAAGCATACGGAACAAAGGGAGAAGAAGAAGTTGGGAGGAGAAGAAGGAGGAGGAAAGAGCCAGCATTGCTCCATCTATAATTGAGGTGAGTAACACCTGTGAGCTGTGAGACACAACAAAGATTTCTATCGAGTAACATCTTAATGAATCAGTGAGACAAGGATCAGCAGTTGAATCTCTATTTCTTTGTTTATTTTACATTGCATACAGCATCAGCTTGTGAGTGGGCGACATAGAAAGTAACAAAATCACTGTTAACTACAGTTTTCAGTTTTGTGGTTTTACTATTAATCTGACGTCAAATGGAGAGCGAGAGTAATTTAATGGAAATTCTTTCAAGCCTCGGAGTAAAAATTGAAGTGCTGCGGGGAACAGAGCCGGAGGCTACTGAGGTCAAGCTAGCTCTTTTAGCATTATGCCACAGCAGTTCCAGAATAGTTTAAATGCCTTTGAAAATCAATGATTTTAGCTTTCTGGTAATGAGCTATGAGGACATTAGCATATACGCTGAGGCTGGAAATCTTGTTCTTGTTCCAAAGCATATGTGGCCATTTGAACAGCTGGTAAAGCACCACCGAAAGTGGCAATATCTCTCAGGAGTATTTGGATTCATTATATTTTAACAACAAATCATTTGTCACAATGAGCCATTGCTCTGTTTCATAGGTTCCTGTAGGGAAAACTTCAAGTTTTATATAATAAATAGACTCTCTATCTATCTAGCATCTATTCGGTTTTATTTAAACCCAATCCTAAGGTTAGTATAAAAGGATATTTACCCAAAATGAGAATTCTTTCATTATTTTCTATACCAGTTGGCATGCATTTTTTTATAACGTTATATTTTGACTAACTTAAAGTATATTGCAGTTAAAACATTCTTGAAAAATATTTATAATTTACAGCTACTAGCTAATCTTCAGCATGTTTGCCCTCAAACATTCATTTTGGACTGACATTCAAACTGTTTCATCCTCAGCAACAAACAACATTCACAGGTCGCACCCAGTTAATGTACTGTACACTAATTTTCTATTTTCTCTAATTTTATCATAAAAGCTGAAAGCAATCATATATTACATTGACAAGAGGCAGCAGGCAGTGCTGTCACTATTAAAATAAGTTGGAATCATCTTGAAATAATTCAGATGGCAGAAATTACTGCAGGCGTAGAGAAGGAAAAACACTGGTGTCTGGTGTCATCAGACATGATGCTGCGCTCACTTATTAAAAGTGCAACGGAGTTCTGAAATGATGGTGGGAGATTTGTGGATTAATGTACAATTTAGAGCCCTACCTCCATAGCACTTTGAATTATTCAGATCTGTCAGCCGAGGGGGCTGTCTGTGCATACAGTAATGAAGCTGGGACGCTGTGGAGAACATTCAGGGGAACTTAGGTTTGGGATTCCTGAGGAAATTAGGCCATTGTGATATGGGAACACTGTGAGCCCAATGCAGGAAACATCCGATTGCATTATTATTTCCAAGTCAAAAAGTGGTAAATTTGGGTTGCTCTCGAAAGCTTTATTTTTGGATCCATCATCTCTGAAGTATTTGTGCCAGAAATATGATGCATTGCTGTGCGCTGCAAGCACGGCCGGATCAATGCACAGGCTTTATATGGCTTCAGCCTAGGGGCCCCCAATTGGTCAAAAGAAAGAAAAAATTTAATATCCACTGGATTAAAATAAACATTTAAATAAGCGGGCGCTGATTGGGTCAGTCAAATCCGCCTTCAGTATATCACACCACAGTTGAACAGGACTGTGGCCCTGGCTGCATGTGTGCTGTGTACCTGTAATAAGAGTAGCAAACATATCCTTAGAATGTGCATCCCACAGTTTTTATGATATTATTCAAAAAGGCTAATTTCTCCACATGAGGCATAATTTGACCAGTACCAGTAAGGTGCTCCATTCAGCTGCCTAGCAGGAACCATCAATGGCACAATAACCTTGTTTGAGGTTCTACATATAGGCCATTGTGGGCTGCGATCATGTGTCCTTAATTCTTTTAATATTCAACAGCAAAAATGTTTTTTTCTTCTTCCCTTCGAGTTTAAATGAAGATATTTACAATAGATTTTTGACTAGTGTTTGCCACACGTTCACAGTCATTTTTACACTATAGGCATACAATGTATAGCATTACAACTAGATTATATGGTTAACAATATAAAAAAATATACAACATGAAATGTAGTTGTAAACCGATTTCAAGAGGAAGCGCGGTCGAAATACAAGCCAGCTGCCAACAATCAGCTAACCATTACCGCCTCCATAGTTAGCTAATCAGGCCACTAATTCTACTATAAACCAGTTACCTACCCTTCAGTATCTCGCTTTACATTCTTTACATCCCCTCCACCTCCCCTTCTCCTCCGTTCGATCCCTCGGGGGGGCACGCAGGATTCGAGCCGGCTTTGTGCCTCGCCCTAGCTAGGGTTATCATTACTAGGGCTCGAGCTTCACCGAACCCCCGGCTCGCCCCCGACAGCACGCCAAACTCGCTTATTATTATTATTTTTATTGAGGAAGCGCGAACTCTTGAAACAAAATAATGTTGAGAATGTTCATATAAGAGCAATTTTATTTCAACTGTAACTTACTTTACTTCAAGATTATTAACGAGTTCCCGAAGAAACATTTTCTTCAACTTAATGTACTTGGATAACTATTTACCTCATTAAATGTAAAGTACTAAACAGCTCAGTTCAACACAATCACACATACAGTATATCACAAAGCTGCAGGCTATGTTTCCATAAAAATAAATAAATAAATACCAATCTGAATATGGTATTTTTATGTTACGTATACCATTATTAGCTCTTAAGCGGTAAAAGAACATAACCTAATCACTCAAACTCCCACTGTAGTAACAGAGTTAATTAGATCTAGGCAGCATGTTAAATGTAGTTATGCGAAAGTGTCCATTATCCCATTAATTACAATAGCTGTGACTGGACTTAAAAGAAAGTTTATCCAGAGCGTAAATGCTCCTTATGTAATGTAGTTGTTTTGTTTTGTTTTTCTAAGGAAAGATTTATTTCATTGTTATCCCTATAATAGCCCCTGTTTTCTGGTTATTGACTTCACGTGGGTCCACGGTGGTCTCTTAAGGTGTAGATGGAGATATTATAAAAGAAGGGCGTATGAAAGCGACCCTGTGCTTATGATAATGTCACCCGCTCAATTGCAGCACTGACCTTCTGCTGTCCAGAGAGAACGAGAATAAAAAGATAAAACAAAGCAAAAAAAAAACACCTCTCTATCAAAGTCTCATAAAAGCACCCTTGGGCAGAGGTGCTTCTGGCACAAGCATCTTTGAGCTGACCGGAGATCATTTTTACAGCAGGGCTTCACCCCACACAGAGACTGAGGAGCGAGATGGATTTTTCATGTCTCAGCGCTCTCTGTATGTGCTTGGCATCATCCAGCAAACCCGTGTGGCATCTTAATTATGCTTGCTTGCTGGGAAACAGATAGCATGGTGCATGATTAACAACTAAATGCAACGCATAGCAGTTTGCTTGCATGAAAATTTACGTGGTTGGTTACATGCAATCTGCTTAAGTGCCAAGTGATGTTCCATACATAATGAAGTACACATTTAGTCCACATAAAAATGGCAAGTAAAAAGACGGTTTCAGACGGTTAAAGGGTCACTTGTTTTTCAAACAGGCTTCCTTCATGAGAACATTCAACATTAAAATGTGAGACAAAAAGCATTTAAAAAAATACATGCATCTCCTCTTAAGGAGCCCAAAATAAAAATGTAGCCATTATTTGGTCACCTTCAAGCCATTCCAGATTATAATATTTTAAATAAAAAAGGAGAAAAAAGTAATGAAATTTAGGTGAATTAAATAATGTAATGGAAATAAATGTAATTAAACTGCATAAAATGTTTATTGAATTAAACAGCATTTAAGTTCATAATAGCATCAGGGTGAGTAAAAAGCAATTTGAATGTATGAGAATGTACCTATAGGTTTACCCAGTGCCAATGGATCACCATCATCAGGTTTTGTGTCCAAAAAAAAAGATGGGACCCCAGAAAACATAACAGACACTTCTTTACAGAGCATCATTGTGCCCCATTTACACTCTAAGCTGTCTCTGCCTTTCAGGAACATATTCTTACTCTGGGGAGAAGAGAGAGTCTTCATCCCTGTCAGTTCAGCATCTTTCCAACCAAAAGAAAGAAATTGCCAATACTCCATCCTCTCTTATGCCAGCATTTGTGTCCAGGAAACAGAAAGGACACTAAAATAGAATTTATATTTAATCTTAATTTATACCCTAGAGATGTCGGTAAGTGGTAAATACCATGTTTTCTGTTTTAACACACTGTCTGCCTTACATCTTAACCATATAATTTGGTCAGTATGGACGAGTGTAATCTTTTCTTTAATATGCAATTGTCACTGCCCAAGTTTCATTTATTTATATATACATCGAATGACTTGATAAGCTTTATTACGCACAGAGACAGACAGATTTGTGTTAAAGGACGACAGTTTAAGATGTGTACCGTTTGATTCTCTTTGTTTTACGGACGAAACAGACACAAATCAATAGTCCACAATCTACAAGCAAGACGAGGCGTCATGTCAAATTTGAGCTCACACATAATTGAACTATGTTTTGCTTTGATGTAAGTTTTATGAAATGCTTTGTTTTCTTTCAATTAAAAGTAGAAGAAGGAATAAATGTTTTAGTAAAACTGTTTTTGTTTAACAACTCTTCAAAGAAATATTCTAAATATTGCATACAGTAAATTACTTGTTCCACAACAAAGACCACTTTACATGTCTGTTGATGGATAGGTACTTGTATGCATTACATAAATGCAGCAAATCCACAAAAATATGCCAAAAACAGTAGCCCAAGCCTTATTTGCATAAGGTCTAAGAGCAAGTATGAGACCGCAAGAGTCACCGAGCCAAGATAAACAAATTTGTCATACTGCAAATTAGGGTATAGGTCAAAATCTTGAATTTCACAGTAACAAGTACAGTGTATATCAGAGTCTAGTTATTTTTGCTTTAAATATGGTGATTATCAAATGTGTTGATACTACACCATTTTCATTATTCTTGCCACCATTGTTGATATCACAAAGTAATAATATAGCCCCCAAAAAAGATCACTAAAGACAAGTAAACAGTCAGTGCTTACATAAACTAATTAATGTCAAAAACCTCCACCAGCTGACAAATTTCTACTGGTTTATCATGTCAGTAAATCGTCCACACCTACAGAAAATGCACAAAGAGTGTAAGTGACTACTAAGTTATTTTTTTTTTTTGGCTTCCACACATCAAAATAAATTTGCCTTTCACATCCCTGTTAGAGCTTTGCTTCCCTCGGTAATTACAGGATAACCCAATAATTAACTTGCCTGTGATGAATCAGCATCAAAACAATGAGGAAATTAGGAGAAGAAGCAGGAGAGGGGGGGGAGGTGTAATGCTTTATTTGCCCCATGATTTAAATCATAAAGCAAATTTATATTTAATTACAGGCAATGCTCATGCATACCAAAGCCACAGAGTCATTTGAAGTCATTCAGCAGATTACCGCTTCCTCCCAAAGAGTCCAGAGCAAAGTAATATCTCACAGAAAGTCTTTAAAGGTTAGACGAGGTTGAAATGACTCAATCTTTCACCACATGGAGACCACTAATACGTTTAGCGTCTATAGAGGAAATATCAAAGGGGAACCGGCAAATCATTTAACTCCAAGTGATCGGTATTTCATGTCTATTGACAATCAGCGACCATTATGAAAGCATAAAGTGCAAAGTTATTACATGAGTAGAAGTGTTCTCGATTAAGCCAGCTCTCTGCCAGCCATGAATAGGAATGACACCGGCATGAATATTTCATAGTCAGACTGCTGGGATTCTTGTCCATGTTTCTGCTGAGCTTTTGAGCTGAGAAGGATTCACTATAGACTTGCATAATGGAGATGATACATGATGCATGAAGTCCAGATACCACGCTAAAGCATTTCTACTGGAATGCAGTCCATGTATGTATGTTAAGGTTAGTTAGAGACTTAGATATCAGTTGAGTCGAGTAGCATGGGTTAAGCACTTTTTGCCACAAACTCTGCATGAGAAACTGCATGAACTTCTGTGGTGCTTTTTATATATAAAGTTAGTTACGCACAATAAAAATTAACCCAAACCCACTGTAATGTTCTGCCTGAGATTCCCAGAGTTAACCACTGGATGGCGCACTTTCTTCGTCAGATCACCTTCTTGTTAGAGACTTGTAGAACACCTGTTTTCAATCACTCCTAATGGCCAATCGTATTTAAATGCTGCCAATCACTGCCAATTGTTCTTGTTTAGCCCTAATGTGTGTTTGACTATGATGCTACCAATCATTTTTGGTTGGAGATTTTCTTGTCTCTATTTTTGATATTTTTTCTCTAGCTGAAATTATGGACAGCTTTCTGTTTGGATCCACTTTTGTACTTTCATCCAAGGTGTGCTTTTTGGAGATTTTGAATTCCTGTTATATGCCTTAAAGACTATTTTTCAGTTCTTTGTTTGTTTGTTTTTTTACCTTGAGTAAATAACTTAAAAAATCTGAATCTGAGCCTGCTGATTATTTCCTCTGCAACTGGGGTTTGACCTGCTCCAGTGGAGCAGCAGCAAGTACTAAGGATATATACACCGCAAACCTTAGTTTGATCCCCATCTTGATCATAACAGTAGGACTGGACCAAGTATACGAGCCCAGCAGAAAAATCTCAAGCTTTATTGAATGCAGAGCACATCTTTGTTGCTGTTTCAAGTCAGGCAGTCACCATGGAACAAACAAACAAGTCCTTGCACAACAAGAGGTGGTGGTTTCAAAACTGGGTCAGGCAATCTCAGAGATCCTACAGCATTCTCAAATGGGGGCCTGACTGTGATAATTGTCACTGTGCTTTATCTCTTGGACTTCTGTGTCTCCCAAGTTACTTCAGGCTACCTCAGGGCTGTTAATGACTACTCTACAGTTACCCAGGACTTCTCCAGAGTTTTCACGTGTACCCCTAGACTATTCAGACCTGTTAGAGGTGTTTAGTAAAAAGAAAGCCTCATTCCTGCCACCCCACAGGCCTTACAATTGTGCCATTGATTTGTTGCCTGGAATGTGCCCCCCAAGAGGGAGATTGTTCTCGCTCACGTTTTCTTGGCTTTTCTAATTTCTATCGAAATTTCAGTGCAATTGCTGGCCCACTTACGGCTCTCACTAGGAAGAATGTTAGAGGAATGTAGTGGACCAACCAGGTTCAAAGAAACAAAAGCCTGATGCTCTCTACAGGCAGTTTCCAACCAACATGGTTTCAACCATGGATAATTCTCCCCTCCAAGATTGTTTCACCAGTCAGATGGGGAGAAGAGACCATTGTTAGAAAGGCGCAGCAGCAGGAGGCCTCCTGGCCATTTTTTTGTACCTAAAGCAGTACGCTCTGATATTTTGCAGTGGACATTCATCATCAATCACATACCACCCAGGAGCTAGTAGGACCCCAGAGTTCATTGGCAGACATTTCTGGTGGCCTAAGATGGCTGAAGACATCAGAGCATATGTTGCTGCCTGCTCATTTGTGCTCAGCCTAAGGATTCCAGATCCCGCTCCCAAGATCTCCTGCTACCCCTTCCTGTTCCTGGTCAGCCATGCTCACATATTTCTAAGGAATTTGTTACTGGCCTACCACCTTCACAAGGTAGCGAAGTGATTTTAGTAATAGTTGACAGATTTTCAAAGGCTTGCCACCTTATCCCATTGCCAAAACTTCTTTCAGCTCCACAAACTGCTGAGATTGTATTGTAGCATGTATTTAGGTTGCATGGTCTTCCTCAAGATGTTGTGTCAGACCGTGGTCCTCCATTTGCATCCAGGTTCTTGAAGGTGTTCTTCGCCATTCCTCAACGGGTATGTCACCTTTTGAGTGTCAATATGGGTATCAACCTCCTTTGTTTTCTGAGCAGGAGTCTGAGTTGGGAGTCCCAGCTGCCCAACAACTGGTTCAGTGGTGTCGCAGGATAATGAAGGAAGGCTCGGGCTGCACTTCTTAAGACTTCACAGCTACAACAGCAACGGGCCAACCGTAGGCACTGACCAGCACTGACTCTACGTCCAGGGCAAAAAGTCTGGTATCCAAACAAGGACCTTCCCCTCAAGGTTGAGTAACACAAATTGGCTCCAGATTCATAGTATCATTCAAAGTTATAAGGAAAGTAAATCCTATTGTCTGGTTCTAGTCTTTGCGCATTCACCCCACCTTTCATGTCTAACATTTAAAGCCTGTCAAATACAGCCCTCTGTCTCATGCCACCAGGACACCCCCAATACCACGAATAATTGTGGGACAGCCGGATACATAGTCCGGCAGCTACTGGACACTTGACTCGTTGATGGACTGTGAAGGATTTGGACAAGTGGAGCGGACTTGGGTCCCTGCTCGCCACATCCTGGACAATCGTCTTCACTCATATCAAGCTGTTGGGAACGTCAGGGGCCGTTCCTAAAAAAGGGGGTACTGTAATGTTCTGTCCGAGATTTCCGAAATTAATCAATGGATGGCACACTTTCTTCCTTATATGCCTTAAAAACTGTATTTAGTTGCTTTTTTTTTTTTTTTCTTTACCTTGAGTAAAGAACTTAAAGAGTCAGAATCTGAGCCTGCTGATTATTTCCTATGCAAATGGGTTTGACCTGCCCCAGTGGAGCAGAAGTATGTACTAGGATATATATACAGCAAACCAGAGTTCGATCCCCATCTGGATCATAACACCCACGTCCATATGTTTTACCTAACCTTTCAATATTGTGAAGGAAAAGCAAGCAATGCAGTTCTCTATGGATTATATTACTGTTTAATTAATCAAACTAAATGTATTCTCATTGCAGGAGTCTATGTAACCTCACAAACAAAGAATTTCATTTGAATTCACAATTTAATTTTAAATATGAAGAAAACCCATCAAATGTGTGGAAACAGCATTTACCAACTAAAGTTAAATCAAAGTATTATTTTATGTGTAATATGTATTATTTTATGTATTATTTTAGTGTAACGTAGTCTTTGCATGTAGATCAGGGGACTGTACCATGAAGCCGGATTAGCTGGCTAGTCAGGTAAGTTTAAGATTAGTTTGCACCAATCCTGGGTTTTAGGTACCATAAAAGAAACTCGGCTTCAATTGGTGTTAATTGCCATGGTAACTTGCACTGCACGGCTAACCTGCGCAGGTTATGTTCTGGGTTAGAGAGCTCAAAACGAAATCTGACCAATCAGCTTCCAGCAAGGTGACACATGTCTGATGCAATAAAGCCACTCCCCCAGGTTCTCTTACTCCACATTAAAGGATGCTGCATAGTAAAACACTGTTTAAAGATAAAATCATCCGATTTTTTTTAGATGATTATTTTTAGAATTACTTTATTATTTATATAATTATTATTCCTCTTTCATTAAAAGATCATGTCATCTCGCTGTGTAAATGGGTTGAAATTCCTTATATTAGTCAATCTTTAAATCTTTGGTAGTAAATCTGACTCTCTCACAAGAACTGAATAAAAGTTTAAAAGCATGTGATTGGCTGCTTATTGCTGATGTCACACTTTCATGTGCACATGCTACATTAATTCAGGATCAAGCCTGGGTTTACAAAAAAAGTTGATGAGCTTCATCATGGTACCAATAATGCATGATTGCATTGGTTTGGATTTGTCAACCCAAAACTAATCCTGTAACTCTGAGTTTGTTTAGCCACCATCATAGTACAGGCCCGAGATTTATTGACAGATTATTTACTAATGTCATATACTGTAGATGTCAAGAGGCTTTATCATTTGGGAGAATGTTTTAGTTTTAGCCTATTTTTGCCGTTCTCCAGGGCACTCCAAGTGCCACACTGCAACATCATGTGC
The DNA here is from genome assembly GCA_032353835.1 of Enteromius viviparus. NCBI lineage: Eukaryota > Metazoa > Chordata > Actinopteri > Cypriniformes > Cyprinidae > Enteromius > Enteromius viviparus. The sequence goes on from JAUCNO010000038.1 coordinate 52,916, forward strand.
CAAGCTAAAACCAAACTGCCCACTGTCCACTGGCTACTGGCCACTCACTCTCATGCTATCATATTTATCTCTCTAACAAATCCCACAGAGCCTTTACACCAGAGCACTCACTCAGTCGATGTATCAGAGCTCACTATGAGCTTATCTGACTCTAATCTATCTTGGCAACGTAAATGTAGCTTAAAATTACCTAATGTAACCTTCACTGCTCTTCTCTGGCAGTGCTCATTTCCAATCACAGTCTCTCTCATTCTTTCTTTCTCTGACAACCTTGCTGATAATGCAGTTAAATTAAAAGTCCATTCTTAGACATAAACCAAACTTAACTGTACACTCTTTGCCTATGAACAGTGCATATAACCAGTGCACATTTTAAAAAACACATCAACTGTAATTCAATTCTTAGAAGAAATATGAAGATATAAACAAGAAAATATTCTCAATCAAGGTGAATCAACACAGAGACCACCCCACTCTGGTACAAGGATTATTTAGACAAGTATATTGGATGGGTAAAAGTCATGTAACCTTTTTATTTTTGTACATTTCACACATTAACAAACAGCAAAAAAGCTCCTGCAAACACCACAATTAAGCATCCAGACCTGGGGCTCGTTCTTCGTACGTTGCTTAAAACATCCGAGATGAAATGAGACATCCAAGATGATATCATCCCGCTAACTATGAGCTCACAAATCCGGTTCTCCGAGCGCTCCTGCTGTTGATGATTAGTATAGCTGGATTGAGTTGTCTAGGATTATTGCACGCTCGTGCGCAGTGTTGTCATATTACGTTAAAAAAGTAATTAGTTACAGTTACAAATTACTTCTGCCAAAAAGTAATTGAGTT
>JAUCNO010000039.1:0-13786 GCA_032353835.1 Enteromius viviparus
TACCGAACCGAAAACCGTGACCCTAGAACCGCAATACGAACCGAACCGTGGGTTTTGTGAACCGTGCCACCCCTAGTCCATAGTATGGGAAAGAAATACTATGGAAGCCAATGGCAACCAAATGTTTGTTTCGGCAGAAGAAAGAAATTCATACAGGCTTGGAACAACAAACTACTGTAGGTGAATAAAATGTTTGGTGATCAATCCCTTCAATGAAAATAAAAGTTTACTGCCTGTTGCTGGTAGTTGTTTTCAAGCAGAAATCTGTGGTGATGTATAAACCCCAAAGTAAAGCCTGAAGCCCTGGGGTAAAGGCATCAACGTGCAATGCATTAGTCAAAACAAAACAGCTATACTCAGGAGAACATGAGGCACTTATGATAAAAGCAGCCGTTAAATCAATAAATAATGCAGAAATCCTACGTACAGCACGTCTACATTTACTTTAGTGATTACTAAAAGCCTTAAAGAGCTAACATGATCACTACTGAGAGACTAAAGGACCCTTCCAGAGACTCATTAATCTGTTTCCCTGTTACAAAAGAAAGACTTGGATCAAATGCCCTATAACTTTAAAGGTGCCATAGAATGTAAAACTGTATTTACCTTGGCATAGTTACATAATAACAGTTCTGTACAGGGAAACGACATGCCGTGAGCCTCAAACACCAATACTTCCTCCTCTTTGTGTAAATCTTGTGAATAAAAAAGACCACTGACAAACAGGTGAATCTGAACATAACACAGACTGTGACATTACAGCCGGCAACACTATGCCTCCAACATTTGCATAACGTATACCTGCCATGCTCTAGACCAGCTGCCAGCCGAACCATCAGAAGTTCTGCATGTATCGTGTGACCACCTCACATATGATTTGGGGTCACAAATAGAACTGTTTGTGTGTATTTCATTTTTTTTTTATTCCTATGTAGTTATAAACTGTAGTTAAAAATCCTTAAATGTAATATAATGAGTTTACATTGAGTAGTTCTGCTGCATTTTCTGAACTCTGGGAGTCAGTTGAGAGAGTTTAGTTACCATGATGATGGCAGTGCATCATCAGACAACAAAGAGGACAGTGAAAGCAACTACTATAAACTTTTGTCTCTCTCTCATTTACTAAAAGGTTTTGTTAAATTAATTAAATGTCATATATTTTATTAATGTAAGATGTTTATGTTATCTAAAAGTTTATTCATGTATTTAGAAATGTATGTGTCTTATTTACTTCTTACCCGAGTTGTTTCCCTGAGACACTAATTCAGACAGTTTTGTGTAGGAGAGCATTTCTGTTATTATGGTCAAGGTTTAAAATTCGTTATTCATATATTTATTGTAATTTTATTAAAGAATACAGTGTGTATTCACCTGTAGAATGACTTCATGATTCAAAGTGTCTTAGTAACTCTGAAATACAAATGTGTATATCTGTATATTAAAAGACAACAAAGAGGACCATGAAAGCAACCACTATAAACCTTTGTCTCTCTCTCATTTACTACTAAGATTACTGCTTACAGTCTTCCTGACTGTCTGGGACCTGTAACAGTTGTGAAGTAACAAGCAGGACAATAGCAAAAAAAGCAGATCAAGGGAAAAAAACATTCCCCTTCAGTCAAGTCACTCTGATGTTACATATGGGAACTCGCATGAGAGACTAATCACCCTCGAGTATTAAGAATGGGCCAAGGAATATTGGTGTGTTCTTGATTACAGCCAGGTGTACCTCGTCTCTACGTGAGTATAAAAGAGCACAAATGTAGTGCACTTGCAGCTTTTTGCTTCGGAGCCTCGCTGCATTGGATGCCAGTTATTATGTTGCTGAAAGAAGTCAGAGAAATCCGGGAACGAATTAAAAGAGAGTTCACGCTCTCTCTTCGTCATCGGCAAGAAGGACTGGGTGGCTGATTGACGATCCCTGCGGGCTGGTAGCCTTTTTAAAGGCTGTTGAGACAAAGAGATGGTGAGGCACCTGGGGGATTTCACAATTACCGTGCAGAATGTTCCGTCGAGTGTAAAAGCCCAGCAGACTTCTGCCGCGCCACGTAGTCCCACGGTGGTACTTCCTGAGCAGTGCACTCCCCCGAAAGCCACCGGCCCGAGCATCTCCTTTGGAGCACCCCAAAAGCAGACTGAGGCGATCAGACACATCTTGCCTTGAATGGCCTATACCACCAGGTCCAAGAGTGCCGGCCACAGGTAAAGGGCGCCGCCTGCATCTTAGGGCCTGCAAGAACACCCGCAAATCCAAGAAGCGCCCCTAAGACGGGCAGCCCGGAGGTGATCGAGATTCCTCTTCGGGGGACGATGACATTTTCCCCTCCCCTTCACTCCCGAAAAAGGTCTGGGAGCACCTGTTTACTTAGCCACTAAATTGTCAAAAAAGAGCAACTTTCCACATCTTTAGGCCCAGTGCCCCGAGGTTCCCTTCTAACCAAATATCTTTTGTCTCCTCAGATGCGGACCCGGAGCCCTGGATCACCAGCGCGGGAACCCGTGGAGCAGGTAGGTGCTGCCCAGAGCAGTTGGACTCACCCCCAGGACGTTCATTCTTCTGGGGCCAGTCCCCTCCCTGGTTCCCCCCTAGGCTGCCCGACCACGGGCACGACGGTTATCATACCCTTGATACCCCTAGTGACTGGTTACAGCTTCCTAACCCCCCGCAGTGGTTGATACGGACGGTCAGTTACACGACTGTTCGCTCGGACATGGATGCCGCTGTCCTGCATGTGGAGGTTGGAGTCCTACTGGCGAAGGATGTAATCGAGCCTGTCCCTCCAGCCGGGATGAAGTCAGGGTTCTACCGTCCCTACTTCTTCGTGCCCAAAAACAGCAATGGGCTGAGACCCATCCTGGACCTTCGAGCTCTGAACCAGTCCCTTCTTAGGCTGCCGTTCAAGGATTGGTTCGCAGCCATCGACCTGTAGGACGTGTACTTTCATGTCTCAATTCTGCCTCGACACAGACCCCTGCTGCGGTTTGCGTTCATGGGTTGAGTGTATCAGTACAAGGTTCTGCCATTTGGGCTCTCCCTGTATCCCTGAGTCTTTACGAAGGTCGCAGAGGGATCCCGGGCATCCGCATCCTCAACTACCTCGACGACTGGTGGGACCTGGTTTTCAAGCACCTCAGCCATCTGGGCCTTCAGGTGAACTGAGGATCTCTTATCTCAGCATGGAGCTGGACTCGGTCAAAATGACTGCCTGCCTCACGGTGGAGTGTGCACAGGCAGTGCTGACATGTTTGTAGTCAGTCAGTCACAAATCAGCGGTCCCTCTCAAATCTTTTCAGAGGCTCCTGGGGCATATGGCAGCCACAGTAACGGCGCTGGGCTTGCTTCATATGAGACCATTTCAGCACTGGTTACACAATCGAGTTCCGAGATGGTCATGTCAATGAGGCACTCTCCGGATTGGCGTTTTCCCGGACTGTCACCGCCTGTTCAGCCCGTGATCCAACCCTACCTTCCTACGGGCCGGAGTGCCCCTGGGTCAGGTGTCCAGGCATCTTGTGGTCCACATGGATGCCTCCTCCACGGATTGGGGTGCTGTATGCAATGGGCAAGCAGCCTCAGACGAGAAGCAGGTTTTGCTGGTAGCGCCATAATGGACCTCCAAGACCTGGTTTGCCAACCTAGTGCTTCTCGCGGCAGCCCCTCCTTGGAAAATCCCCTTGAGGAGGGACCTCCTCTCTCAGGGGATGGGCACAATTTGGCATCCCCCGACAGATCTCTGCAACCTGCATGTCTGTCTCCTGGACAGGATGCGGCATACCTCACCGGCCTTCCAGCAGCTGTGATTGATACTATCTCTCAATTTAGGGCCCCCTCAACAAGACAAGCCTACGCTCTGAGATGGGGTCTGTTCATCGACTGGTGCTCCTCTGCCAGAGAAGACCCACAGAGATGCCCGATTGCAATGGTGCTTTCCTTCCTGCAGGAAAAGTTGGAGTGCAGGCTGCCCCCTTCGACTCTCAAAGTGTATGTTGCTGCTTTTCGTAAGGTTCCTCAGAGGGGTGCGTTGGGTTAAACCCCCCGTCACCTTACAGGGTGTGTGGCAAGCTCCTTTTGAGCCATTAGCGTCAGTTGAGATAAAATATCTGTCATTTAAGACAGCACTCCTGATTGCATTGGCCTCCATCAAGAGGGTTGGTTATCTTCAGGCCTTTTCTGTTGAGGAAGTGTGCCTAGAACTTGGTCCGGCTGATTCTCACGTTATACTGAGACCCCGGCCCGGCTACATGCCGAAGGTTCTGACCACACCCTTTCAAGATCGGGTAGTGAACTTGCAAGCTCTGCCCCAGGATGAGGCAGACCCAGCCTTGGAGTTGATGTGTCCAGTACGCGCATTGCGTCTCTACTTAGACAGCACTCAGAGCTTCAGACGCTCTCAGCAGCTCTTCATCTGCTATGGAGGTCAGCAGAAAGGGAATGCTGTCTCTAAACAGAGGTTGGCCCATTGAGTGGTTGATGCCTGTCTTATCTATACCAGGGAGAGCCGTGCCCCTTAGGTCTGAGAGCCCACTCCACAAGGATTGTTGCCTCCTCCTATCCGTTGGCTCATGGCACCTCTCTAGCGGATATCTGAAAGGCTGCAGGCTGGGCGACACCCAACACCTTTGCAAGGTTCTACAACCTTCGCATAGAGGCTGTGTCCTCCCATGTCTTAAATTAGACAAGCAGGTACATTCCCACGGGATCCGTGCGCTTTTCTCAGTGACCCCCCCCCCTGCCAAGGCGAACCTGAGTCTGTGGCTACAAAACCTTATGCTCCACTGTCAGCCAGAAGGTTCTGTTTCCCTTCACTTATCGATATAGTGTATTACTCAATTCCACATGTAAGAAACTGTGTATTTGCTTTCTGTCTCCGTCCCCCAACCCATGCTTCAGTACATCTGGCATCCCTGCAGGTTTCCTATTTGGCTCCCAGGGCATTGGGAAGGATATGTGCAGACTCTCCTGCGTACGCGCTTGCCCGTCGGCACTAGGGTCTCTGCATAACGCGGCCTCAGGGTCGTGGCCTTTTCCACAGTTCTGTTCCCATATCGTCACGTTGGAGTGACTCGACTGAAGGGGAACGTCTAAGGTTACGAAGGTAACCCATGTTCCCTGAAGGAGGGAACGGAGACGTTACATCCCCTTGCCACTACCCTTTTGACTGGTTTTGTGGGGTCACATATTGCTTTTTTTATTCATCACAATGTAAATGGATGCTCAAGGTGCATTCTGGGATACAGTATGTGCTCGCATATTATAAAACAAACTGCACAATTTGGCAAATGTAGTAAGTAGGTCATTCATGCTTACAGACATACCATGTTTTGTATACACTGCAAAAACACGCTTTTCTAGCTTAGATTTTTTTTGTCCTGTTTCCAGCCAAAATATCTTGAAATTCTTAAGGAAGGATTGCAGTGAAGCACTAAGAATCAAACTCATGACCTCGGTACTAAAAACACTTATACTCAATTAAACAAAACTCAAAAAAGCAGCATTGAATATATGCGTGTGTGGCAGTGAATGGCTTATTCACACTCAACACTGGAGGATACATGCACGCCCCATCATCGTGTTGAAACAGTTTATTGATTATCTGTCCATGAGGGGAACAGGATAGAGTCAAGGCGCTATAGCAATGCAAACAATAAATCTCTTCCCTCACTACTGCCAGCTCAACACTTCTAATCTGTGTCAGTAAGAAGGAGTGGATACAGCTGGCCTCTAAAAAGCCAATAAAGAAGCTTTCAGGGGTAATCATCAACGCAGAGGACAAAGCACTGACCTCACACATTACCCAGCAATCCTTGCACTCGGTTTTGAAGGAGATAATGAAGACGGCGTGATGGATATGCTGCAAACTGACTGCAAACACCTCCTGGTCTACAATTTCATAAGTATCTCAAATGCATGTAAAAGCCCTAATGCAGATCGCAGAGTCCAGTAATAAAAATGGAATTTATAGCATGACAGAATTGTGATGGAAACTTGATATGAACTTGCTATTCAAATGTGATATGGATTGTCTGTGAAAATTAAACTGGAAAAAGACTGCTATTCTATATTTCATCTTCTATACACATTCAATTATCAAAGAATATAAACATTTTTTTTTATGTCATGTATTATTTTAATGGTAAACCACTGTTGTTCATCACATGGGGCTACTGCATAACAGCATCAGGGTTGCCAACTATTTCCAATGAAAAGTAGCTGTCTGCCCAAAAAGTAGCTAAATGTTGCCAGATGATGTCACGCTCTAATTTGCATATCAGTGATGTCATCACGTAGTATCTGACAAGCGCAATCCTGTCATGTCTCTACTCTTTGAGGCGCCGTATTATATTACATTAAAACATTACATCCAGATGCACAATAAATAGGTTTTTATTATTATTATCATACTACTTTGCATGATGTCTTCTGATAAAAAAAAATCGTGATTAAAAATCGAGATCGTTCGATATGGGAAAAAAAATCGTGATCACCTATTTTGATGGTCCCTTTTGTACAATCTGTTGACAATGAGTAGCTTTGCACCTACATGTCAACTAACTGTCTTTATAATTAGTACACTCTCTAATTAATGTGTTGCAAATAAAACTTTAACTAAATTAAAATAGAATCCAGAAAAACATTCATTTAGAAATAAATGGAATTCAGTAAAAAAATAAAATGCACTTTATAGTGTCCTAAAGATGCACTAAAACCAACTGATTTTGCTGTTGCAATCCACCATAAAGTCAAGCTCCAAAACATCTCAAATATAATTGTGCCTTAATATCAGCCATTCAAAAGGTCCCTGATGCCAGTCAGACGTGTACAGACGGTGGCGTAAAAACAAATCACAGAGGCATAAAATCAATATCAGGGCTATCGCATCAAAGTGATTAATTAGCTTATTGAATGCAGCTCGGTGGGAGAGAGCAACAATTGCTTGTTGTACAAAAAGTTATACAAGCTTGTAATGTCAGATGGAAGTGATGAATGTGAGGGGGCGGGGCTCTTCCCAGCCACGCCCCCACAGCTCAAGGACAATAGTCACTGAAGTAAATAGATCTGTACACCTGGGACAGAACCTATTCTACAGTCTGTTCAACAAAACACCAATTAAGTCTACATTTAGTCAATATGTCATATTCCGTCATTTTATGTCACTTTTAATGAAACTGTATACAGACAATCTATATAGAGTAAATAAACAAACTTTTGTCACTGAAATAGTTTGAGGGTGGAATTTGGGGCAGCACTAAACTTTAAGGTATGAACAAAGCCAAAGCGGTTAAAAAAACAAGTGCAGTTTTCACACATGATTTCCTACCACCTCCCTAACAGTGACTGTTTTCAGCGTCTTCTTTTTGTGATTATAACCGTAATTGCCATGCACTCATTTCTCTTTGCCAGCGTCCACTTGGCAGCCATGGCACAGCACTGACAGATTGGTAAGAGGAATTCTGGCATGCAATTGCATTTGTTTTCTATTCTTGAAACAATGGGGGAGAGAGCCATATGCTGGGCAGACACGGTCCTGCTGGAACAACAGCTATTCTGACTCTGTTTGTGCCCTCGCACTGGGCAGACAGGCTGGTCTCATACACTAATGCTTCTTCTATACTTTGGGAAGCTATTCTTTCATTTTTATCTTCAAAATCAGCGAACTTGATACTAATGCAGCTTACTTGATACAGTATGCTATCAAAAGACCATTTATACAATGAAATCAGTGAATGAATACCTCAGAAAACTATATCTGAAACAAACAGATGCATCAGAAAACACTATTCTTTTAAAATACAAAAGGAATACCCACTGGCATCAAAAAATGATAGCACTTGTTCATTTTAACGGTTATGGTTAGCTAAAAATACATGTATTTTCATTGTTTCAGATAAATGAAGTCAAATTTAATATAATATAATTTCAGAGCAACATTTATCATTGTTTAGTTTAGCTTATGAACTATTCTTAACTAAAATGAAATAAAATAAAAAATATTAATACATTTATTTTATATTAGCTAGTTTTTTTAATAAACATTTTCATTAAATAAATAGTACTTTAACTGAAGTAAAATAAAATGTTTCAAAAGATGAATTTATTTTATGTCAGTAAAACACGAAACATTGGACATATGTATTATTTTGACTTGATGTTTTAAAATACCTAAAACTAAAAATGCAAATAATAACTAATAATATTATTAAATTAATAGAAATAGAAATTACAAAATCAACTTAACTAAAATGGATTAAGCAAGGAAAATGTTTCTAAAATGGTTAAAGTTAGAAAGGTTTGTGGCTCTGATATTGGCTCTGATCAGCAGAGTGTAGTGTTCTGGAATTGCCATAATATGAATCAGGCTTAATAACGCACAGCAGAGAAAAACGCTGTCGCTCGAAACCTTTCTGTCAGCCATCAGCATTAGCCTCGGGTAATTAATAACTGCCTGGTCGCATTAGTACAGGAAACCGCATTGTGTCTCCACAAAAAAAGTGATTCAGTTTTGACTAGAAAAGACAGAGAGAAAACTGATTCCCCACCATACTCCTTCTCCATACCAGTTCTGCAGCGCCGTGGTTTAAATCCAATTTAAACGGGGCACTAGGGTCACGACTGCTACAAGCTACACTGAAGAGGTGAGAAGAGACGACGGGAAGGGAAGGAAATGAGAAAAGCGAATTTCACTTTACAGAGGCTATTGTAAGATGACAGCTTCTGCGCTGTCGGACTGTAGAAGATGAGCATCATTGTTTGGCCGGAGCTCATGGACATGGGCCGTCTGACAGGCCGCTGCTCTTGTTGCCCTCTCGTTACTCACGTTCCCGGTCTGCTTTCTGTAGCGTATGGTCATGTTTCCTGAAGCTGCAGACACAACTATTTGGTCACTGGAGTAGAACTTGGCAGAAGCCGCCGACGGCTCGCTCAAAGCAGCGTGCTTGAAATAATGAGTTTGTACGCAGCCTTTGTGTGCGATGTTTGCTTGCTTCAAAATACGGTTCAGCAGAGGCTTGTCAATTAAAATGATGCATTACAAGTGGAAAAACAGTTTTGAAGAAACCCTAAACGTTACCATCTACCTAGCAATGCCATAGCAACCATTCAGAATACCATTGCAATATTTTAAAGTGACTCTATTATTGTTTTTTATTATTATACTTATATGTACATATAAATACACATACTTATAATTATACACCCTTCATGTGGTGTTTAACACAGCTCTTGGAATGGAAACATCTTGCAAAGTTTTACACCTGAATCCCTCCTTGAGACAACATCACAAATGCAGGATTACTATAGCAATAGCTTTTAGCTATAAGCAATTTACATAATTTACTTATTTCAATTTACATAATTCGCACAGAAGCACACATGTTTGTTTTTAATGTAAAAATGCAATATAAATGCATACAAACATTAATATAAAATACGCATGTGTGTATTATTTTTATTTATAATGTAATTAACAACTCACACACATACATTTATATCAATAGACTATTCCAAAACTAAAACTCCAAAGCCTTTCTAAGCAAAGGGTACTGTATCAGCTAGAAATCTCAATCTGACTGTACATATGATTACTTTAATTAATTAAACAGACATAAATTCTTGCATTGTCATGACCGTATTCTATTTCGAACGAGAAATGCAGAGTTTAGTATCATTATTCAAAATACTTGCTTGCTTAACCAATCTGAATCATGTACTTTTACAGTATAAAACAATAAAAACTCCTGGGGATTCCAGCACAGCAAAGATTTTCCTCCAAAATCATTTTATGGTCCTGTTTAGCCTTTAAAAATGTCTCCATTAAGGAGCTTATTAAAACAACCTGATTTCTATATTTTAAAAAAGAGTGTGTTAGTCAGGGAAACACATGTGATCTGTTATAAATAGACTGTGAGTTGGCATATTTTTTAGCTAGGAACACGACGCTTTTTCATTTCTATTCTTAGCCTGCTGAAAGTGTGCCAGAAAACATTGTGTCAAAGCTTGCTGCTTGGACACGAGGCTCAACATGAAATCAATTAGGAAGTAAAACGGAGCACGACACCTGTAACTTGACTTGACATCTAGACATAAAGTGAAAATACTGAGAAATACAATTACTATAATACTATCAACATTACGACAGGACTTATTATACACTCCTACGTTTCATTTAGAACTATCACTTAGTGTAGGATTGTTTAATATTGCCCTTTAAATGCTAAATACCTAAAGTATACTTACAATCTTAACACAATCAAATATACTAAGTATGTCTTTAAATGGACTTCAACACTACTTCCGCACAATTAACGTGCATTAAGTGCAAAATTAGTTTGGTATACTAAAAGTCCAATTGCATGGCATTTTATTAAGTACATGAATATGTATTTTTAGTACACTGAGCTAGGACTAAATGTAATTCAAATACATTTAAGCATATTTATTTTTCACTAGGGACTGAACAATAGAAAATAATATAAAAACATAGCTTAAAAAATACAAGCAAAGGCAGTGCTCCTTTTTAAAAAACCCAGCTATCAACAGCCTGACTGACATATTTCTGAATAGAAACAGGCTAGTAGTTTTAAAAGTTTTTGCCAGAGTCCCAGAAGAGGTCACGCTCGAGACACAAAAGAGAAATTTAATGAAAAAACTTCAAATAACATTTTTTCTGCCAGTCTCTCATAAAAAATGTATGTTCCTATGGTCTTATCATCACCTTGTCTTACAGACAACCTCGCGTTATGTTTCCATTTGACAGTGTTTTTATTAAACTGCACAGAAAACAATAGGAGCCACCCTTACCTTGCCTGACTGCAAGTGTGGTGGTGTAGACCAGGAACAGCAAGATGTAGTTGAGAAAGCTCTGGAACACGGGGGTGTTGGCGTGGTAATCGTCCGCCAGGTATTTGCTGGTCAGGCCAATCCCACAGATGAGCAGTGATAAGACCTGACCGAGGGCCAGCGTGAGGAGAAGTTCCCTGTGAACAGAAATCCATCATCAGTCGTTTGCATATCTCACAGATCCAAAGAAAAACTGTGCTGTACTGTACTGTGGGACACATCAAAGGACCAGTTCAGTAAAAAATTAACTTCACTGAAAAATTTCTCAGCCCCAGGACATCCAAGATGTAGATGAGTTTGTTTCTTCATTGAAACAGATTTGGAGAAATTTTGCATTACATCAGTTGCTCACCAATGGATCCTCTGAAGTGAATTGGTGCTGTCAGAATAATCCACACCATTCCAGTTTATCAGTTAACGTCTTGTGAAGTGAAATTAGTAACTTTAGACCACCAAAACAGTCCACAATTTATAATAACACTTCCTCCAGTGAGAAAGTTCATCCACTGACATATTGACAGTTTTTCTGGTGAATGGCACTTGATCTGCTGAGATTTTTAAAGCAATATTATGTATAGAGAACTCATATTTAGCTAGAAACAATAGTTTGAAGTAAATAATATGTCTATTATATAGTTTCTCACTTCACAATACATGAATTGATGTACTGGAGACACATAATTTATGTTTACAATCTATATTAAACAATAGAGTGAATAAAATATCTCTGAAATATATACATATACCATTTTTTTTTTTTGATATTTAGAAACATGTTTTTAGCTAAATTTTTTATTTTTTATTTTTTCAAAATTACACGATGGGTTCATTATAAAATCAAATAAAAATCTACTGTTCCTCTAAATGCTCAAATTATAGCTATTTTTTGTTAATAGCTTGGAGTGTATCTATTTTTTTTTCCCCAAAAAATTATTTAGATTGGCTGTACTTGATATAATTATTAGATTTGCAAGTTTCAAAGTTACTTTCCAACACTGGTGACCTCCCATCAAGCAAGCCTTTCAAGAGCTGTTCGCCACATCCCTCCCGTCGGATTTAAATGGTGATAAAATCACACCAGCTGTCATGGTGATAAACAATCCAGCTTCCCATAATTCATCAAGACAATTTGTCAGATTTGCCATTTTCTGGGGGCTGCCAGATGGTTAGTTACAGGTGGTGGTTAGTGGGAATGACTAGTGGAATCCAATACGATAAGGCAAGTTTAATTGTAGGTGCAGTTTGTGTGTGTGTGTGTCTGTCTGAGTGTGTGACAGTCCAATTGGCAGGATCAGAGCTCTGAGGAGAACGCAGGAAACGCAGACGTGTGGAACCGGGTGAGGGAATGAACTGTCAATCAACTGGGCTTAAATGTAGGGGACTCGCCCTCTCTTCAAAAACCCCAGTGAACACAACGCATACGAAAACAGCCAGTGCTCAATGCACACACATGGGTAACGACTGAGGCACACACACACAGGTTAGTTCCAGAGACAACATGCAGGAGGATGAAAGAGGAGCCGCGTTATCAAAAAACATGTGCTGCATTGGTACACCATCAAAAACAAGGTGGAAAAGAAAATGGGGCAACAACAAAAAAACGTAATGTGTTTGTCCTACCTTTTATAAAAATCCTGTCTAGTACAACAGAGATAATAAAATGAATGTTATGTTTTAGTAGATAATTGAAAAGTGGTTTAGAAGTTACCCAAAAATAAAATACCTATATTAAATGTTTGTAATGCATTTCAATGATGTGTATGTAAGTGTGTGTGTGTGTGTGTACGTGCGTGCATGTGTTTTAGTAGGTAGTTTCATATATATATCACTTGCGATTAATCGCATCAAAAATTAATGTTCTTATTTACATACTATATGTGTGTGTGGGGTGTGTATTTTTTTACATAATACTTGTATAGTGTATACAGTATATATATTATATATATACTGTATATATATTAATACGCACACATATAATAGATATTTTGCTCCCAGAAGTCATCACTGGTGGCGTTTCATTGTAAACGGCACATTCACTGACAAGTCTCCTCATCACTTCAGTTCACAAGCTTTCCGTCTATTGAAATTTCTTTGTTTTGAAGTTCTGGACATTATCGTTAGCTTCTGCGCAAGTGCGGTGCTGGAGCAGGGTTTCATTACCCCTGGTAAAAAGCCGTGCTAACACCACTTTCAAATTACAGGTGTGAAACGCGTCTTTACCCAGGGTTAAAAGCAGTGTTTAGAACGTAGATAACCTGGGGTTAAGCACGGTGTGAAAAGGCCTATAATTTATTAAAAAAATCAAATCATAAGAGTCCTTTGTTTATGTGTCAGGCGGCACTGTCCCTGCTGTTTTTGAGTCCAGCCAGTGAAGAGAAAAAAAAAATAGAATGGTGTGTTGCTTTATTTATAGGTGTATTATTATTTCCGGTACACAGTATATTCCATCTCATCATATTTAACTTAGACTGCAAGCTCATTACTCAGGTAAAATATCATAAGATTCATTAACAAAGCAGAAAATGATGCAGAAGGTTAATTAGATGTGCAGAAATATTTATCTATTCAGGTAAAACTTCAGAGCCAAGTACTGCAATTAATGACAAACAAAACATCTTTGAGACTTGGAAAAGGTTAGTGAAAACTTGCCATTGCATTACAAGACAAAACCTTGTAGAATTGTTCTCATTTAAAAACTCGGTTTATTGATTCATTTTGTGTTTTGCACATTATTGTGTACACTTTACACAATTAATTGCAGGACCCTGTCCAGAACAAGGCATTTATTGAGGATATGCAGACTTGTGTCCTTCATTTGAAGGGATAGTTACCCTTTCAGTTGAATCACTTCGACGTAACATATGGGAACTCACCAGAGAGACCGATTGCCTTTGAGCTTTAAACAAAAGGCCAATGAATATTGGCGTGCATTTGATTGCGCTCAGGTGC
>JAUCNO010000040.1:0-10665 GCA_032353835.1 Enteromius viviparus
GGTGGGAACTAATATTCGGGCGAAGGTTCCCGCTGATGACGGTTAGAGAGAGCCACAGAGGACGGGTTTGTTACAGTAAGCTTTAAGATATTTTTTTTTAATTCAATAATTCAATCCAAATACACTTTATTGTTGGAATTCTTTCCAAAATTTGTCTTGGATCTCAAAGCTTAACCTATTCAACCTAGCATCTTCATGCAAGCTTTCTGTTGCCTGGCAAAATGTAGTATTCCTTATAGAAAATGTGAAAAGGGGCAGACATAATTTTTCCTGACAAGCTCTGCTTTTTTTATATACACATATTAAAAACATTGCTCAAGTGTATTGTGTAAACTGTAATATAGACAGTCCCATAACAAAGTATGCTGGCAATGACAAATCATAGCACACAGTGTTCGGAGAAGAAAGCTGGAAAATACGACAGAAGGATGCTTGTCTATAGCCTACTGCAGTACAAGCTGCGCGATACAAACGCTGCCAGTATGAAGGCACAATCGTCGCGCGCTGCTTATGTGTGCAAAACCGGCTTGTTTAACGCGCCGCTTAATTCGCACTGCAGGCTGTCTAATTGCAGTCTAGTCTTTGTATTGACTTAACATGTAAAACACCCGCGCTTAATGCTTCATTTGCGTCTGGTTGTAACGCCAACCTAATGTTAAATAATGGTTATGACAAAAATGTCAATGTGCTTTTAAGAGATCCGTCTGTTATAGTGATGTGAGCACGCGCGCAGCAGAGACAGTCGCTTTCCGGCTGATTTAATCCCCTCATCACCGCATCTATCCTTTTTTCGGTTTGTTACGTTACCAGAGCGTTTTTCAGTACTCGCTCTCTGACATGTGTGTAAGAAGAGTATGCTGTGAAAAAAACTATAAAGGTTTGAAGATGAACAGTCGTTGCCTCTAGTTTTTACTTCTGCCTTCTTTCTCATCCGGGTAGACTCTCTCTCTCTCTCTCTCTGGTAGCCGTCACATGGTGTGAACGCAAGAATGAATGTCTTGTTACGTCCATGAATGCATTTGTTTATTTAATAAAATCGCAACATTTGCTGTAATGTAATCGCGTAGGCTGACATCGCGATTGCAATTTGATTAATCATGCAGCTCTAGTATTTGGTAATAAATATACGCCGTACACAAATTATATAATTTATTAAAAATATATAATATTCACAATATTTAATAGATGTAAATATATCTTCACAGAAAATAAGCAACGATAAAAAAGTATTTTGCAATGCTTTTAAGCACTGTTCATTTGATACAAGACGTAACTGTTTTATTAAACTTCACTTCCCTTTTGTTACTGATCATCTGGTGAGTAATGAAGTAAACGCATGATTAATGTGGAGGTTAGAGCTGTGTCAAAATCTTGTTTGTTCAGTCTTGATTAATTGTAGCATCTCAACCTCTCTCCTACATACACTCTCACTCACGCATCCACAGATGGCATTAACAGCAGTTGGTCAGCGTGTTGAAGCTCGTTCCTCCATAGGCACTATATATAGACGTGATTCTTTGCAAGCTGGATTTGCTACGAGGGTATGGTTAGTCCTGCCCACTGTAAAAGGTATAATTAGGATTCTTTTCATTTACCTAGTCACACGCTCCCTTTCTGTCAATAATAGGATTTTGAAATGCATTGCATCATTTAAAGATTGAAGACAATTAAGAAGACATACCTAAAAACCTGCAAACACAACATTCATTAAATGACAGCTGTCACGACGCAAAAGTATCTTGCTAAGCTCAATATAATGCATAACAGAGCAATTTAACACTGCAGTATGGCAAATTGCTATGATGTTTTGTAAAATTAATTTAGTGTAATTGCATTGTTAGCAAGGAGGTCAAAGTCAAGAACATGTGGCATAGATGCATTAACAGCACAATAACATGATGAAGCAGAACATATATTACCTCTTTTGCATCCGCAAATGCACGAGCACAGAAACACCCACAAGCATTAAGGAGAACACTATGTATTTAAAACAAATCAACATCTCTAAATGTCAAATATCACTCTTCCAGGAAACATCTGATGCATAACACTGTTTTAACAGGTTCCATTCTCATATTCCAATGTTTGCCAATCTTTGCATTTGTTATTCACAAATTTGCATTCTAATAGAAGCAATGTGAAATGCTGAATCTGGTGTTTCAATTGATACTGATGCAAGATTAGCGTTCTGGGTGGTTATGCATCTTTATGTCTTAGAAAAAGGCAGCAAATCCCTACAGAAAACTTGCATTTGGTTTTGTGCTGCACACTATAGATGGTTTGAATTAACTTTCCTGCTGAATGAGACTTCTCAAACCCAGCAGGAGATTTTCTGAACATAGGCTGCATCAATTATTGTTGAATGCTATAGCACAGCTCTAAATGGTGCAACATTTTTTTCACCTCTAAAATTTGCATCAACCTCTTGCATAATTATGGAGAAAGCAATGTACGTAGCTGTCATGCAAAACAAGTCAAATATTTCGGATTCTACATCTGATATATGCCATATCACGCACTTCTTGTCACATCACTCGCATGCACGGATCTAATCCCATCTCATTTTGTCAGTTACCTGATACAGGCATGGACTAGGGTTATAATGCTCAATTTTATGTTTGACAGTGAAGTATCAGTAAACTTGGGTCTTCGCAAACAGAAATGATTTGTCCTTTTTTAACCTTCATTCTCCTCATTATTATTATTAAAAAAATAACACCAGAGAGATTTGACACATGGCCCGCTTGCACATGGTCACACATGCACCTTTAACACTTATTCAGTACATCCCCACTGAGATCTTTAATGCATCACCAGACTGTTTCTCACCGCCCCATGTTTTAATCAGCAAAGAACATACAAAAAGTTTGGGATCAGTAAAATGATTTTCTTTCTTTTTTTCTCCAGTGCTCATTAAGGCTGTATTCATTTGAACAAAAATGCAGAAAAAACTTATTAGTGCTTTTTAACATTGTATAATAAAAAATAGATTTATTATCAGTGATGAATCTGTTGTGCTTCTTAATATTTTTCGGAACCTGCACTTTTTTAAAATTATTCTTTGTTGAATACAATATTAAAAAAAAAAAAAACTTTACATGTTTTACCTACCAATGATCTCACATTTTACCTGACTCTTCAATGCATTTTATTTATTGCCATTTCTTTTTGTATTTATTGATATTACTATATTTATTTCTATTTCTTATGTTGGCCCAAATGTAAATTCTTTCAAGTTTTAAACAGCATATTTTCAGGAGGCTTGTGCTACACTTGTGCAACTGCCATTAAGATAAATGGAAATGTATACAAATGACGTTATAGAACAGAAAAACCAGAGGAAAATAAAAACTTTAAAACCAGACATCACTGAGTGGAAATCAGGTTGTCAGAGCCTGAGGTAAGCAACAGCCTCAGATACATTCTAGTTGTATGACATCACTCTAGAATAAAGCAGACAATGTCAGGTTTGAGCTGAGTGCTGCTATAGATTCTGTCATCTGTGAAAAGCTGCAACCCATTTCCTCTGACTCAGTCTCAAAATACTCTTTACTATTAAAAACAAATCGCATTATAATCCACAAAGAACTGTGGGGGACATTAGCCCTCTCAAAGCATGACAACAGATATATTGCGCAAACAATCTATCAAAGCCAGTGGAATACTATGAGAATACTGAAATGCTCTCAATTTGACCAATTGTCTGCAAGCGCACGGCTCTTAAGATGCATCTTAATAGATCTTGTGTATGCATTATAAATGGGCCGTGTCGTTACACTTTATGTTCAGAGCAACGTGATTTGGAATCAAAATGGCTGAGCTGTCCTTGACAAATAGGCAGGAGTCATGAGATCATGCATTATTGAGAGGCTATCGCTGAAGGTTTAAGGCAGATGAAAGCTGGGAATCTCCAACTCCAACATTCACAAACACTCATAAATTGGTTTCTTTGAATCTCGTATATTCAGCTGGCTTCCTGAATCTTACTGCTGTTTACCGTCTTGCACTCTGCTGAGCTTGAATGTCAAGACAGGGGTTTTCAAACAAAAGGAACCCAAAGCTATTATTTGTAATTGCATAAAGCCAAAACAATTGACCATAATATTATCTGGAGAACATTTACTTTATACTAAGTAAATACACACACACATATATATATATACATATACATATATATATACACATACAGTATATACACACACACACACACACACACACACACACATATATATATATTTGTGTGTGTGTGTGTGTGTATATATGTGTATGTGTGTATATACACATATATACACACACACACACACACACACACATATATATATATATATATATTTGTGTGTGTGTGTGTGTGTATATATGTGTATGTGTGTATATAAACATATATACACACACACACACACACACACACATATATATATATATATATAAAAACATTGCCACATTGGCAGATACTTACATAAATGTATTTCAAATATATATTTTTATATTTAATGACACATGGTAACACTTCAAAAAGGGGTCATATGTTAACATTCATTATTGTATCAACTAACACGAACAAACAATGAACTTAATACAGTATTTATTCATCTTTGTTAAGGTTAAAATACAATCATTTACTTGTCAGTTCATGTTAGCTCAGAGTGCATTAACAAACACTTGTGATTTAGTTTATTCTTAGTTCATCTTAACTAATGTATTTAACTAATGAACCTTGTTGTAAAGTGCTATCGGATACATACCAAAACTGTTATTTAAATAAGAAAAAAAAGATATTTTTTGTTTGTTTTTTGTTGAAAAAAAATAATTTAACACAAGGAATGAAATATTATATTTATATAGTATACACATACATGCACAAAAATCATAAATTCTTAAGTTTTTAATTTGAATATTTTGCTAATGATGTTTTTCTCACCTCAAAAATTTGCATCATCCTCTCCCACACTAATTATGGAGAAAGCAATGTACATAGCTGTCATGCAAAACAAGTCAAATATTTCTGATTCTACATCTTATATATGCCAGTTCACGCACTTCTCGTCACATCACTCGCATGCACGGATCTAATCCCATCTCATTTGTTGGTTACCTGATACAGGCGTGGACTAGGGCTAGGGTTATCATGCCCAATTTTACGTTTGACAGTGAAGTAAAACTATCAGTAAACTTGGGGCTTTGCAAACAGAAACGATTTGTCCTTTCTTTACCCTTCACTCTTCTATTTCTCTATATTATTATTAAAAAAATAACACCAGAGAAATTTGACACATGGCTCGCATGCACATGGTCACACATGCACCTTAAACACTTATTCAGTACATCCCCACTGAGATCTTTAATGCATCACCTGACAGCTTCTCACCGCCCCATGTTTTAATCAGCAAAGAACCCCGCTCCATTACCACTAGCTGATAGGCAGTCCAGGTAATGGCCTGAAAAAGAACCCATTCCAGCCAGCTGAAAAGAGAGAGAGAGGGGGCTGAAAATGGCTTGTTTTCCAGAACAAAGCCAGGCTGAGTGGCTTGTTAAATGCAAAGTCTGGCCTCTTCGCCGAGGCCCCTGTAGATCTGTGTAGGAGAAGTGGGACAGGGGTTGGAAACTATAACAGCAGCACAAGGACAATATGAAAGCTTTCCTCAATGGGCTGAGAGTCGTTTAAGGGCTTGAGGACAGAATGTGGATCAGTGCACTGTAAGGCAGAAGCCCGGCACTTAGAAGACTTCTGCATGGTTGTATTGTGTTCGCGTGCATGGGCGGATCTAGGGGTGTGGCCAGAGATTGAAATTTGATTGACCCCTCAATCTGCTTGTGCTTAGCTATGTTTTCAACATCTTCCTCCCCTTTAACAGCAAGTACCTACTGTATACAAAAGTAAAAAAAAAAAAAAAAAAAAGAATATTTTAATTGCAGTCACTAAAGTTTGCTTTGACGGATTTGTTACATACCTGATTTGGCTCGTTTATGTAAGGTTTTGATTTGTTTAGCAGCTAACGTTAGACTGACGGTTAAACCTTTTATTCACATGCTGAGCCTGTACACCCAGAGTGTGCACATTTAAAGCCCATTAACAGCTGACAGTTATTAAAAGTTTTATTTCTGTCATTATTAACTGTATTGATTTCTGTATTAATTTCTTTCTATGCTGAACATAGGAAATATTTTGAAAACTGTGTGTAACCAAATAGTTGGTGGTCCACATTGAATTTGATAGTAGGAAAAAAATATAAATGGAAGGTCAGCAACTCTTTGATTTAGCATTTATTTTCCACAGAAGAAAGAGAATCAACAATCAAGTTTAAAACAACTTTTTAGTGAGTGAATGATGGTGTATGTATATACAGTATATATATATATATATATATATATATATTGAAAACAATATTTTTTTTTATTTTTGGGTGAATTACTCCTTTAATTTTAATAATAAATAAAGAAAAAGTAAAATCACTCACAGTGGAAAACATTTATACAGTTTGCATGAATAGGAATAAATCTGTAGAGAGAGCAGGGTTTCTCAAATCTTACCCTGGAGGTCCAGTGTACTGCAGAGTTTAGCTCCAACCCTGATAAAACTCACCTACCCGTGTTTTCTAATGACCCTCTTGAGACTCAGGTGTGCTTGATTAGGGATAGATTAAACCTGAGTTTTATTTTTGTTTCTTCATTCAATATCTTGACTGCTCCTGCTAAATATATCTATTGTTTCTTTCATTATGTATATTAGCATATATTTGTTCCGACCTGATCTCAAAAAAATTCAGTGTAGTGACCACGGACTTTTAACTCAAAATTCGGTAACACTTTAGAATAGCGGATGGTTATAAGTCATTTATAAGAGATTAGTTAATGATGAAATGTACATCTACAAAACATTCACAAATGATTAATAAGTGATCTCCTATAAATGACTTATAACCATCCGCTATTCTAAAGTGTTACCCAAAATTCTGTGTTAGTGTCACGGAATTGTCGAGAATTCCATGACGGACTCACAGAAGAGATACCAATGTAACTCAGTGACAGGCATCAGCCGTGAGATTTTGTGAGATCAGGTTACCTTTGGGAGGATTTGTCTTTATAATAGGGAAATTAGTTTGGCTGTAATGCTCAAACAACTTTCCGAGTGTCAGTGACAGGGATCATGATCCTCATTACCAGAACCAGAGTCACCAAGTTTTTCCTCCCAGTAGGACCTGATGGTACGCTGCTGTTTTCATTCCACAGTTGTATTGAATATTATCCAAATCATAAACATTTGGATTGATGATTAAATCGCTACTGTTTGCATGTTTTGATGACAGTGGGTTTATGAAAGTGTATAAGCCAACCATCAGAATTTTTTGTTTGTTTATTTGTTTCTTTTCAAGTGTAGAGCAGAGGATTCTGTCCTTCCAAAGAATTATTCTTTTCCCCTAGGACCTGACAGTATGCTTTGCTTCATTTCATGTTTAAGCATTAGTTCACATATAGTTGACATGTAGTTACAAAGTTACATATAGTTAGTAGAATAAAACAAGAATAAGGAGTCTGAATATTTCAAGCCAGTATCTAAAATATCTTGAATTTTTGTCTGGCATGTTTCGGCCTTTAAGTACCTGGTAATTAATTATAATTAATAATAATTAGTAATTAATGTAATTAATAAACACCATAGCATAGTAAAAATCTGAATGGTTTCAAAACAAATATTATTGCAAATACTAAATATATTCCTTGGCAACACTTTCTATGAAGCCTGTATTTATAATACATTATAAGGGTATTCCTAAGGCATTGTAATTAAAGTATAATGCATTATAAATAACATTATAATACATTGTATGTCATGAATATTCATAATTAAAGTTTTAATGTGTTAGAATATTTCCTTGTTTAAGTATGGTCATTTATAACACAAAATGCTTATTAATTATACAGTAAAATATATATAATAGGTAAGATATGAGGCTTATAATGCATTTCCCATGTTTACCCATGTAACTTTACTTAAGGCTAACAAATACCACTTAATAATTACAAATACAATAACTATTTTGTTTTCTCAAACAGCCATAAGATCTGCTAAATGACCCATTTGCTTTAAAATGTATTCTGTTAGTAATAACTTTTTAGTAATAACCATTTTTCATTTTGTGTGTTATAAATAATCATACTCTTAAGTTATAATTCTATATACATAAATATTATAATGTATTATAATTGTTTGTATGACTATTCATGATATATAATAACACATTATGTTTTGTTTTTCTTTTTTATAATGAATCATGCATTCATTATAATGCCTTGAGAAAATAAACTTATGTTTTATACTGTAAAAACAGGCTTCACAGAAAGTGTTATATTCACCCCACTCACTCTCGGCTATGGAGTACACTTGTGTACTCCTTAACTTTGTGTTGTCTGCTTACCTACTGGCCTGTATTCATTTGTTTATCATCAATTAACATGCATCATTCTCTAACTCCATCTTCAGTGTGTGTTGGGCATAATACTTGGCCCCACTTTGGCCCCTGCCTTTAAAAAACCTAGATCCACCACTGGTTTGCGAGTGACACACTCAGAAACCTAAGCGGACGTTATAGACACACTCACACAAAGATCAGGAAACAAGGTGGTACCTGGAGTCAGATACAATACGCGTTTCTTATCTCTAACTGTGTGATTTTAGTGTCCTCTTCATGTCATTGTGTGATGGCTTTTTCCAGTAATGAGAGTCGAGGCTTATGGGGTGTTTTGTTTATTGCTTGTTTTATATGCATGGAGTCGGTGGGATCATTTTAAAAAGCCCCTTTCCACAAATCCTCGTGTTGAGCATTATCTAACGAAGACTTGAATTGAAAACCACCTTCCTGCTGTGAACTCACTTCAGCAGCTGTAATTTAAGCCTCCAAACACAACTGTCAGCACTGTATCTGAAGAACACACAGAGGCACAACAAAATTAAACCCCTGACACCCACCCACATACAAACAATCACAAGAGAGCAGAGTCAGAGGTGCCGTACAAAGCTGGCACCATTAAATCTGAAATATTGAATGACTTTTGGGTCACTATATGCTGCATTTTTATTTTTAAAATGTATTAAGGCTGGTTCAAACCACAGCAACAAACATTTCAAATACATTATACAGCTGGATGCTGGATTAAGAATGTTGTTGTTATCAGCAAAGTCAAGATTACCTTTATTTGTGTTTGCATGAGGGTAAGGTTTATCATATTTTTTGGAAAAGTAAACAATATTTACGATATAGCATCTTTGATTAATGTTACTTTTGAGTTCAGATTTTTTAGACAAACAGAGTATGATATTTGGCTTCAGGCAAACCCTTAATCCGGAAACTCAACAAACTGAAACAAGAAACGCCATGCTGACCCAACCATAACTGAATTTGAATTTATTTAACGTTTGAACAGAGTGAGTCCCTTTACAGAAGACAATGGAGTCATTACAGGAAATGACTGTAATGTCACAACTAAGAAATGTGATGCGAGCCAGATTCAAACCACGACCAGATAAGAGCCATGGCTCAACGATTAAGAGTAGGCAATGCGATTAATGCACTGTTATGTTAAAACAGCTGTAGTTATGTATAGGCTACATGATGTTTACAGCGCATTTCGAAGCACTAAAGACCATAGAAGCCAAATACATACTGACTGTCAGACAGCTACTGTAAATGCTTTAATGAACTTTCAGCTTCATTTGACAAGCATTACATTAAGATCTGCACTCAGTTAAAAAAAAAAATTCAACATTTCTTATTGAATTGTAATGTTGTGCCACCACTTAAGAACGCTTAAAATGTTAGGTTTTCACTCTGTCTTGCATACAGAACTAATTTGGACATTGTCACTGTCACAGAAAACCAAGTGCATGCTCTAGTATCATCATCAAGGCCATCCTCTTTATCACCAAAACCACTTTATTTGATGACACCTCCTTCAGGGTGGAACAGGGAAAATATAAATAAATAGTGGCACAAGACTGGACATCAAAAATATATATGGTTGTCATATGTCTTAAAACATGATGTCAAATCTGCATTATATTTGATTTAGGCACTGCAACAAAGGTACGTTCTTGAGGTGAGAAGATTAAGTTCTTTTCTGTTTTTCTTTAAAAAGCTTGCACAATGAATTGCCCTTGATCCAAGATCTTTTGACACGAACAGAAACTGATCCAGACACAGGACTAGGCGCCCCTCTGTCTACATGAACATACTTTAAAATTCATTGAAAATGCAGCACAGAGAGTTTGTAACAACAAAGTACAAAGTACGAGATACTTAATTTAGGATGAACCATCTATCCAAAGAGTAGCTCCTTTAAAAAGTCAGACCACTTCTGTTTCTCTTGTACTCGTCATGACTGTTTAATTATGTAACAAAGACAGAAAGTAGAGAAGCAAAGTGTTGAAACGCAAACAGTCGAAAACAGTCTGTCTCATTAAAGAAGACAATATCACTAAATTAAACATGATCCGCGATGCCAAAATACACTCAACAAAAATATAAACGCAACACCTTTGTTTCTGCTCCGATTTTTCATGAGATGAAGTTAAAGATCTAAAATTCATTCCAGATACACAATATTTCCATTTCTCTCAAACATTGTTCACAAATCAGTCTAAATGTGTGATAGTGAGCACTTCTGCTTTGC
>JAUCNO010000042.1:0-14710 GCA_032353835.1 Enteromius viviparus
ATCAGAAGAAATGGACAGCACCTGAGTTAAACATATGAGTGTCACAGCAAAGGGTCTGAATACTTAGGACCATGTGACATTTCAGTTTTTCTTTTTTCAACAATTCTGTCAATATGGGGTGCTGTGTGTACATAATAAGGGGAAAACTATATGATTTTAGCAAATGGCAGCAATAAAACAAACAGCGAAACATTAAAGGGGGTCTGAATACTTTCCATACCCACTGTATATATATATATTGAAAGCTATAGAAGAAAACACGTCGAGCCTAATGACGCCTTTTGTCATGACTGGATTGACACTACAGCACAACCTCTAGAATCTTTTTCATTCCATGTTTTATGATAGCAACAAAGGCTCAAGGTTTGTAAATGGTAAATAAAGAATACATCCTTATACATAATGAATCAGATTTTGTTGCACAATACATAAGGGTATGAATAGAGCAAACTTTCCAACTAAAGACTGTAGACATCCGCATATAAAGAAATGTTTTAACTTTCCACTGTTTCTGAAGTCAGCCTCTTCACGTCTGCAGATTTATTTAAGTGTTTTATTGTCAAATATGCAGGAATTCACTTGGTTAAGGGATCTGTAAGAATGTTTCTTATGTTTATTAATAATTTAGAATAATTAACGCAGTATACATAGCAAGGTTTTTATAAAACAATTAAAAACAAGTAAACAAGTAACTAGAATAGATAACAAACAGAGAATGCTATAGCGATAGAGGATAAAAAGAAATAGAAAGAAATAGAGAATAATAGTGTTATAGGGTCATTTTTATAAAAAAAAAGAAAAGAAGCAAACAGAATAAAAAATTGAATTCTAATGTTCTTTTTTTTAAGAAAACAAGCAGCTAGAATAGTAATAGAAATAGAAGAGAGTGCTTTTTTAGAATAGCATTAGTGAACAGAGAGTGCTATACAGGGTTAAGTGAAGGAAGTTTTTCTGCAGCTGTTTTTGTAATACACTTATATATGTATATATATACAGTATATATATATATATATATATATATATATATTTAATAAGTATTTTTTATTCGATACAAATATATTTGGTCAAAATGCATTAGAAACAGTAATACTGTAAAATATTAAAATCTAATTTAAAATGATTCAATATTTTTACATCACTCTTCCTCACACACGCACACCTACGGTATTATATTCTGTAAATCATTTTGGAAGGGTAATGGAAGCTACACTCTCAAAAATGAAGGTACAAAAGCTGTCACTGGGGCGGTATCTTTTTAAAAGGTACATGTTTGTAGCTGAAGGGTCCATTTTGGTACTTTAAAGGTACACATTAGTACTTAATGTGCACATATTTGAACCTAAAAGGTACAAAAGTGTACCATTTAAAAAGGTACCGACCCAGTGACAGCTTTTGTACCTTTATTTCTGCGAGTGTACCACAAAATAATATTGCTACATTTGCTATATATAATATAGAAGGGTTAAACTAGCTACCACAAATTGTATTTTTAAAAGTTACATTTATTTCATTTCCAGATTTGGGGTTGGTAAGATTTTTGAATGTTTCTGAAAGAAGTCTCTTTTATGCTCATCACCAAAGATGATCTAAAATACAGCAAACAAGACAATCTCTTTCTGTCTGCAGATTGAAGACAAACTGTGCAGTAAAATCTGTTATTTAAATAAATTACTGTTGAAATATGCGGCACATGTTTGGCTGACGTGACTACATTTACACATGTCAAAATACACGTGAAAAATGGCACAATAAAGCAATCAGCATACTGACATCATAAAATCGTTCCCCTTGACAACTGCATTAAAGACTATTTAGCAGACAAATACCAGACTTGTTGTAAATATATATATATAGATAGATAGATATTTTCACTTACATCAAAATATACGACAACTCACTGTTATGAGAACAGTGACATGTGTTTCTGTGTCATGGGAAAAAGCAGAAGAAAACTTGTGTTGAAAACACTTTGGTAACTGATAAGAGATCAGCAGTTTTGTTTCATTGACCCAGCTTTAGTCATCCAAAACTGGATGCTTTTACGACTGCTTTACACTGAACTTTGTCCTACAGGGTGTTTAGTTTGCTATATTAGCTCAGTGTGACTTCCAAGTCAATTTTGAAGGCAATGTCTGAAGACAATCACTGAAGGAATTCCTACCTTTTGAAGGATTCACAAGATTTCAGGATGAAAAAATTTATGAGCCGAACCACCAAAAATGTCCTTGTGATTTCATTTGGATTTTTGTTATTATTCATAGCATATGGAGGGCTGCAGAGTTTACAGGTAACAAACATTAATAAGAAATAATAGCTCTTGAGTCCCTCATTTGTTTGCCGCTTTTGCATAAAGATGAATGAAAACATGATTCCAATGAAATAACAATGTTTGATGACGCATGTTCAATAAAATATGATATTAGTTATTCTTGCATAGATGTGCAAATAAAATGTATCTATAAATTGTTTAGCATGATGGTAAAAGACAGCACTGTCGGAAACAGCAAAAATACATTTGTACGCAAATATAATAAAACATGATTCTCTGTATCTGCTGAGAAAATGTGCAGATCATTCATTCAAAACAAATTGTGAATCAAGTTTCATTGCAAAAAAAAACATAATAAATCATTTAAAAGAAACTATTAAAATCCTTAAAACAGTAAAGATTGATATAAAGCATGTTGTCCTTCAAATAGTCCTGCAGAAGAAAAAAGCTAAATAATGAAACACTCTCACAACTGATTAGTTACACAAATGACTGTATCATTGATTGGGTGCATTTATACTAACAGAGACGTGTTTTATGTTACAGAGCAGTCTCAATGCCGAGGATGGAATGGGTGTTATTTCACTCAGTGTCATCTACGGAACCATCATTTTGTCCTCAATGTTTCTGCCTCCAATAATGATAAAAAATCTGGGCTGTAAATGGACCCTTGTCATTTCAATGGGCTGTTATGTGTCATACTCCTTTGGAAATCTTGCGCCAGGCTGGTGCGTGCATTTCTCTGCTCTTTACTGATTTGTTGAACAATTAGACAAACTTTCAGATGCCAGACATAAAAGGTCTATTATGTGTTAAATACAAAATATAAAACGTATTTAAATTGTTATATATTTAATATTTTTATATACTTTTCAAAAGTCAGTAGGATTTTTTTACATTTAATATGAAGTTTTCTTTCATTTTCTTTTACCGAAGCTACATTTGTTTATTTGATCAATAATGGTACTTCCAAACATTTCATTTCAACATTTAAGAGCTGTTAGTTCAGTTTAAATTCTATTATTTTTGTCTGCAGGGCAAGTCTGATGACCACCTCTGCCATTCTGGGTATGGGAGGTTCACCGCTGTGGTCTGCAAAATGCACCTATCTCACAATATGTGGAAACAGACGAAGCCAAAAAGTCAACAAGAAAAGCCAGGATATCATCAATCAATATTTTGGCATCTTTTTCTTCATTTTTCAGTCATCAGCGGTATGGGGAAACCTCATGTCATCTCTGATATTCGGCCAGGACACTAGCATAGGTAAAGACTTTGCTAGTGTCTTTATTTCTATTTTGTTTTGCTGACTGTAAATACACTGAGCGTTTATTCATTTCTAGAAGTCCCTGAGGAGAACCTGCAGTTCTGTGGTGCAACATCATGTGTTGATAATTTCACAGTCGCAAACTCAACCCTTCCAGCAAGACACCTAGTAAATACACTACTAGGCTGCTACATTGGTGGGTAACAATTATTCATATTTGTGTCCAAAAACCTAATTTAATGACTTCATTCATATTATCCACTAAACAATATCGAGCAATGTCCAAATTATACTTCGTGTACTTAGCAAGTCTAGAAAATAAGTACTTTTCATGAATCTAGAATTTCTATGAAGACATAGTGTTTCCTGGCCCATGCAGGTGTGGGAGTTCTGGCCATAATATTTGTGGCGGTGTTCCTGGACAACATCGACGGAGATCTGGCCAAAGAATTTCGTAAGACCAAGGGCAACCAGTCCTTTTGCAGCACCTTTCTGGCTACCTTCAAGCTCTTGAGAGATCCTAAACTGTTGCTGCTCATCCCATTGACCATGTTCAGTGGGTTTGAGCAAAGTTTCCTCTCTGGCGAATACACAAAGGTAGACAGCTATTCTACCTCTCTAGCAAGCAATCACACATGCAGATTTATTTGTATGTTGTACTGTGACACGTTTCATCACGTTAAGTTAGCAACTACAGAAATCAGAATAGTTTGCATCACTGTATAACCCATCAATGTTCTATTTGCTCAAAGTTTATAAGAGCATTGCATAATGGAGGGCCTAATTGTTTTTAATGAAATATGAATGTAATTTGTTTGCAACCCTTTTTTATCCTGCAGAACTATGTGACTTGCGCGATAGGAATCCACTACGTTGGCTTTGTGATGATCTGCTTCGGGGCTACTAACTCCCTGTGCTCATTTGCATTTGGAAGACTGGCTCAGTACACTGGAAGAATCGCCCTCTTTTGCTTGGGTAATAAAAGCACAGGTTGACATACGGTTTAAAGGTTAGGTATGGTTGTTAGTATTTATGTTCATTCTGTCTTATCACACTTTCACAGCTGCAGCGACAAACCTGGGGTGTTTTCTGGGTTTTTTGTTCTGGGAGCCTCATCCAGACCAGCTGGGAGTGTTCTTCGTGTTTCCGGCCCTCTGGGGGATGGCAGACGCTGTGTGGCAAACACAAACCAATGGTGAATGCTTTATACTGCATACTACTTAGTTATCTATATGGTTCAATATGGTTCTATATGTCCCCTATTTTAAGTTATGAAAGGATCGTATTTTGGTTTTCGGAGTCCTCAACAACAGGTTAACATGCAATGTCAAAAAACACTTTAATTATCTATGCATTTTTTTAATCTTATTTGCTCAACGACTCCCAAGCGATTTGTTCAATGATTCATTTGTTTAGATTTATCCTTTGGTGTGACGCTTATCTGCTGTAATTGGTCCGATTGGTCTCATTTTAATTGCATCTCACCTGTAAAGCCTGATAAAGCAGCGTTTGTGAGCGCAGAGCTGCTTTGTTTTGCTGAAACCATTATCTTCGCGGTCCAAACGTGGCACCTAGCAACAAAGAATAAATGTTGATTCAGACCAATGTAAAAGAAAACAAGGCCCTGTCCCAAATGGAACACTTCATGTGCACTTGCGGTCTTACAGACTTACAATATGCACACCAAATCCACAAGAACGTGTCCCATTCGTCATTTTAGCGTTCGTAAGGGCACTGATGCGAGCTTGCAGCAGACTTCTACCCAACAGTCAAAGCAGCATTACGTCACAAAAGTGTGGATATCCAAGGAAGACCGCGAGGGTTTAGGGTGCCATTTGGGACAGAGCCTAAGTGGCTTGAGATTCGTTTTAAAAACAACTAGTTTCAGTGATTCCGAATCGACTCTTTCTTTTGAGAGACAACAACTTTAGACACGGCGCACTTTGAGATTTAAAACTCCGAGGGCGTGTTTTCAGAGATACACACTGCATTAAAAGTAATATAATAGGGGCACTTTAAACTATTCTCAGAAATATACAAGTCCTAGTTTTGGGTGCCAAAGTCTTTAATCATGAACAGCCTAAAATCAGGCTTTATAAATAAAATAAAATAATAAAAATAAATGTATATTACAATAATATGTATAGCTTCAATAAACGTTTTTAGATTTATGAATATAACCTAATATGTTTCACATTTATAAATATATGGTGATGTCTTTAAACTGTGTGTTTATTTCATTTGCAGCACTTTATAGCATCCTCTTTGCTAAGGACAAAGAAGCAGCATTTGCTAACTACCGCATGTGGGAATCACTCGGTTTTGTTATAGCCTTTGCTTACAGCACATACATCTGCCTGTCCACCAAAATCTACATTGCTTTGGCCGTTCTTGCCCTTACCATGGTAACTTACCTTTATGTTGAGTACAACGAATACAAGCATCCAACCCCACAAGTGACCTGTGACGACTTGAAGAAACCAGAAAAGACTGACATCGAAGAATTTAATGACAAAAATGATAAAGATATCATCGCTCAGACACAAATGTAAATAGATTTTAGTTGATATTTCTGCACCAGTAAGTATCTCAGTATGTAAAATGTTGATTTTTTTCAGAGATTATTTTTCAGTAGGCCTATGTATTACAGTGTTGAGAAGCTATTCTGTTTTTGGATGTAGCATGTAAATGTTTTAATAATTTTCTTTATTTTTTTTTATTTCTGTACAAAAGCGCAAACTATTTCTTTCAGTAAAAAAGCTTTTTTCTTGTAGTATGTTTATTGCATTAACCTCATATGCAGCAGATCGAATACTATGTTAAATGTTATCATGTCTGGTTAACATGAACAAAGTGATTAAGAGATCATATTAAGAAACATGATCATAAAGTATACTTGTATTATTGTGAGACTGATGTTTATATTTAATAAAACTGTTTTTCCCATTAACATGGCTTTGAATTAAATAACATCGGCAACTACTGTACCAGAGTCAAAGATCACATCACAGGATGAGAGCCAGATAATACAAAGTCTAACTGAGAACATTAAAAATAGTGTAGGAAGTAATATAATAATCTTACTATAAAATATAATAATCAATTTAGACTGAATGTTATGCGAAATGTAAATACTGCCACAAGATTAAAACAATAGAAGTAATTCTGCACAGATAATAATCTTTATCAGCAGTGTCCCACTCAGATAGTTTGACTGAGTGAGTCATTATGGAACTTTTTTACCAAAGGAATCAAAGATTACACTCTTCCTGAAACAATGGCTGTTAGAGTTGTTATGTAAGTAATGAACAATATAACAAACAATGAATCAAAATAAAGCAATTGAATTGTACTCTGTGCACCAGGGTTGTAATTCAGACAATAACTCTGGTTATGCATCTCTAAAAGACAGTATAATTTTGTGACATTCACATTCGCATCTTATCAGAAACATTTTTATGAAAGCACTAAAAAAAAAACTTTTAAACATTTACACGACCGAAGAAAACAACTTTAAACATGCGTTTGGATTCTGATGAAATGTACATATATTATGTTTCCACAAGATATATTCCAAATAAACAGTTTTAGGAGATTTTTATGGGCTATATGGTGAAATTCTGATCTATACTCTTAAAGTATATTTAACATGACAAACCTCCAATTTTACTAACTTTGACAGAAATGAATTCATTCCTCAATATAATGCTAACACCTGGAATACAGGATTTACTATCTCTGTATGCCACCGTCACTGTACTTCTCTAATATACTAAGGGTACACATAACGTAATGCTACATGCAGTACACCATGTGCACTTTGTGTTGTGACCAGTAGATGGCAGCATCCTCTCTAATAGCAAACTGGTTCTAGCCAGACCTTTTTTTGTAGGGCTGTATGTTTATCTAGTTTTTTCTTTTTGTTCTCATACTATTCGGGTCTGAACATGTGTTCGTTCCTGTGTGGGATAGAGTACAAAAACATTTTTCCAGAGAAATTGTTTTCATATAGCTAAATTGTTCCAGTTAATAATCGATGCAGTTAGACCTATAGGCTATTTGACACGAATTATACATGATTTCATTTCACTTGACTATTTCATTTATAGGATAGCGTCTCATTTAAAAAGGCACATATACCAGTATTTCCATCCCCAGTGTAACAATATTGAATATATATGATTTTTATACCATTTTGGTTAACCGCTGATTCACGCAGAGTTACGTCACCTGCTCCGCCCTAGCAAGGTAACGCGGTAGCAGCTCACATGCCGCGCTTTTATTCAAACGTTTCCTGGCAACGAAAGATGACCAGAGCAGAGGACAGGACACACGAGAAACAACCTGTCTGACTGGAACTCTGTCTGTGGAGGATACCAGGCAACAGAGGTCGTTCAGGTAAGACAGATTTATGCAAATATACTCCACAAACAATTTTGAAATCTAAAAAAAGTGTTAAATTACACATAAATATTTAACGAGATGCACTAAAACAAAGGTACATTATAGAAATGGATGAAAAAACTACGCTAGCAGTATAAGGTCTGCTTTATTTCGCGGGCGTAACGTTAAGTCTTTCTTTTGAGTCATATTCGTATTGTTTCTGTGTTTACATGCGCAAAAATGATCTGGTATTGGTCAATACCTAAACGCTTTATCGTGACTGCCCTAACTAGATTAAGTCAATATTTCCCAGTTTCTCAAAACAATTAGACAAAAAAGTACAAATAAATAGACAAAAGAAAAAAAATATATAAAGAGTAATTATAAATAAATACATACAGTATTATGAATAGATAATATGGAAATAGAAAAAAACTAATATGGAAATAGAAAAAAACTATATAGAAATTAAATATTTTCTAAAAAAAAAAAAAAAAACAGACACATTTAATAATTTTTACAAGCATTGTGACTTCATAAAAACAAACTCTAAAATAAAAAATAAAATCCCTGTTCTAAACAACTGGCAGATGACTGCATTAATATGTTTTAGCTTACAAACTTTAACAGAAATGTTGGCATGCATTGTATTCACACGACAACTTATAAGCTGTAATAATTACTATGTGATCTGCATAATAAGCAGCAAAAGTAAGCATTTCCAGATAGGAACAGCAGGATTCATTTGAAATTTAAACCAATGTGATTTCCACTATTCCATGCAGAATTCAGAGACTTACATGATTTCTTGGAGGCACTGGGATCTTCTCTATGGCCGAAAGGGAATGCGGTTTGGTTCCTCTGGTGTTCAGATTGCACGGAAAAGCTCCGCAGGTGGTACGCGAAGTCCTGCTGGAGCGCGGCTGGGAGGAGTATAATGAACAGGAGCGAGAGGAAGGAGACTGGAATCTCTACTGGAGAGCCTCTGGCTTCCGAAAGTCTGACTACGAAGAAATCCTGCCATGGCAGAGACTGAACCACCATCCCAAAATGAGCCAGATTACACGCAAGGACTGTCTGGCACGACACATGAGGAGAATGAAGATGGCTTTCGGTGCAGCCCTGTACGACTTCAGCCCTGCTGCTTTCATACTGCCAAACGAATACACAAAGTTTCTAGGGGTGTACACTAGGAATCGCATGACTGACAGAGGGAAGTCTCGCTACTGGATTTGTAAGCCAGTTGACCTGTCGAGAGGAAGAGGTATATTTCTGTTTGAGGATATCAAGGACTTAGTCTATGACTCTTCGGTGATTGTGCAGAGATACATCAGCAACCCGCTTCTCATTTCAGGCTACAAGTTTGACCTACGCATTTACGTCTGCGTAAAAAGCTTCTCTCCTCTTGTGATTTACATGCACCAGGAAGGCCTAGTGCGCTTCGCCACAGAAAAGTACACCCTCGCTTCTTTAGAGAGCCTGTACTCTCATCTGACAAATACCAGCATTAATAAGTTTGGAATGTGCTACGCCTCGGACAAAGAGCGAGTGGGTCGAGGATGCAAGTGGACCATGAGCAGATTCCGCACTTTTCTTCACAAACAAGATATCAACGAACTTCTACTGTGGCACCGGATCAGCAATATTGTTACATTGACTCTTCTCACAGCCGTTCCTTGCGTTCCCTCCAGCCCCAATTGTCTAGAGCTGTTGGGGTTTGACATCCTCATCGATGCCAGCTACAAACCGTGGCTTCTAGAGGTCAACTACAGCCCTGCACTTTCACTGGACTGCCCCGCTGATGTATGTGTGAAGAAAGGGCTGATCAGTGATATCATCGACCTGATGAACTACAGGACGATCGATGGTTACAGACAGAAGGGATACTGCAGGAAAAGATCGGGTAGCCGACCAAAAATCTCTCAAGGCTTTTTGTTGCCTAAGACTTTACATGAACCTCTATTAGGCAGGAATCAGTCCATCTCAAGCTCTTCAAGTTCTCAAGGCACTTCTGTAAATGTTTGTGGTAGTAACAACATCAGTTATGTTACTTGGCCCATTCTCCCCGACACTAAATCCACCATACGTGAAAAAGCTCCTCAGACATTTGAGGACATTAACAGAGAGGTGGAATCTGATAGCCTGAAACTTGCAAAATTTAACAGCTTGAGGCAATCGCATAGAAACGCACCATCTAGCTTATGCAAGTTACCATCACTTCACAGACGCAAACCTCCATCTCCAGTCGTCCCGTGGAACAGCATGACTCAAGACAGAGGCTTTCCTGCTTGTCGCGTTGGCGACTTCATACTGACGTTTCCCTTTAATGAGGTGACGTGGAAAGCCTCTCAGGAGCAAGCAGATGTTAAGGCTATTGTGAACGAGGTTCATAAACTCAGAATTCGACTGGCATCCTCCTTTAATGAAAAAGAGAGGGAAAGCAGTCAGACCGTTGGTGTCGGGAACAAGTTTGAGCCTCTGCTTTGGGGGCCGAAAGATCCACCTCTTCTCAGCAAATGCTGCTCCTTAAATTCAGAAGTCAAGTAAAATGTATTTTGTTTTTAATTATTTAAGTTGGCCCAATTTTAACATTTCTAACAGTTTGTAATTTTCTAACACAACACAAGAAAAGGAGAACTGGGATGAGTACATACAATATATAGTAATACATATGGGTGTCAATATAAAAGAGGTTAACAAAAAAAATACACTACCTTTCAAAAGTTTGTGGTCATTTTTGGTCAATTTTTCATGGTCTCTTATATCCACCAAGGCTGCATTTATTTGTGCAGAAATTACAGTAAAATTACTACATTTTAACACCGTTTTCTATTTTTATGTATTTATAAAAATACATTTAATGTAATTTATTTTTGTGATGGCTAAGCTAAATCTTCAGCAGCCACTACTTTAGTCTTTAGTGTGTGATCCTTCAGAAATCATGTTCATTTACTCCGAACTTTTAAATGGCAGTGTAAATTTTACACCCTAAGGTCAGACAATACAAAAACATCTACAACCACAAAACACATCTTTAGGTTTAATGCTCAATTAAGACAAGCAAGGAGCACATACCTTTGCATATTTTAATAAACTTAAAACTCCAAAGAGGGCATTACTTAAAGCCGTAACATCAGTAACATATAAGTTATCTTAAAAACAACAGTAAATAAACACAGGGTTATTCTCTCGACGTGCCAGTTTCTGTAATATTGTGACCAAAATAAAATGACGTCATATATAATTTCAGACCAAGTGATATATGATTGAAGTTATGCATTATTAAATAATAATAATGCATGGCTACTTGTAGATAAAGACAAAAGATTTTAATTTTAACTGAACTCTATAAATAATAACTGTTTCCAGGTATTAAGTTATTGACAATGTTACCAGCTCTCCCTTACTATTACAGGAATGCTCCTCTACTGAAACCAGAGTGTAGCAATGTAATACAATGTCAGCGCTAGGTCAGAGGGTCACAAGTCTTCACCTGCACACTGTATCAGATGTATTCATGCTGAGAGGAACTCTTAGCAATAAAAGACGCCTGCTGACAGTACACGTAAAAATAAAGAGGCTCAGTTCATCCGATTGTCACACAGTTTAAATAATAAATGAATAAATTACAAAACAGCACTTGAAACGCCAAAGTCTTTTTTGTTCTTCAGTATGAGGTCGGTTAAATATGCATAAGAATAGTTAATAGTTAAAAAACAAAAACAAAACTAATAAATATCACGAAAAGGGTTTCATTTTTTGTCCATTATAATGAAGCCTTCATTGTTCTTAATGCGAACCCTCCCAGATGAGAACTTTGTTTCTTGCCTCCCATTTGTGTAAACAGTTTTAACCGTTCCATCCGGGTACATCCTCCGCTTGTATTGTGAAGTGTGAATCTCTCTCTGCCCATTAGTAAACTCCACCACCTTTTCCCCATGTCTGTGGAAACAGTGTGTAAGGGAGCATATAAGAAAAAGAAACAAACAAACAGGAAAGGCAGACATCTTACTGTGATATCTTGACAACAGTTCCATCTGGAAAAATGCTCTCCTCTCGACCGTCGGAGCGGAGAATCTTGACTGTTCCATTCGGGAAGGATATCTCCCTTGTGCCATCAGGATGGTGTTTTTCTATTAAATGTAACAAAGAAAGAAAGCAAGTAATGATCTGTTTTATTTACAACTTATAAAACAATTTGCTTGTCAAGGAAAGAAAGTCTTTCACATCATTTGTCCCAACCTCTTTGGTTGTTTGGAAACTGCACAACCTCCAGACCAGATGGATAAGTTGAGTGCGTTGTTTGAGCATCATTATAGTAGTATATCTAAATGTAAAGAGGTAAAATTGTTAACTAAGAAATTTCAAATAGTTTAATTGTAAACCAAATCTTTTTGATTTAGTTCATGCATTGGACTACTTTTTAACTTTGCTTAAACATGGGTAGAGCATTTTTAAAAAAAAAAATTATTTATGTATTTATATATTTTTGTATACTTCTGATAAAAAACAACAACAACAAAAACGGCCTAATAAATTTCTTATTCCACCAAATGCTGGATTCAATTTTTCTATCAACCTTTTAGTCAATATTGCCAAGATTATCCACCAATAATCTGGGCATATGTTTAGATCAATCAAGCCTACGAACAATCAGTTCTAAAAAGAAATATAAAACCTATGCTAACTTAAAGGGAACATCTCAATAAAAGTATTAAACCAAAACCAAATATAACTGCCTGGAAAAAACTAAACTACTTAGTAGTTGTACTAGTAGCAGTAGTTGTACTACTACCACTACTCATTTGTGATTTTTTGGTCCATCGTAACTGCTAAAAAGAACTAAAATAGGGAACAAATTAATCTGAACTTGAAAAAATAATGAATAATGAATCCAAAATAAAAAAATAAATAAAAATCTGTAATAATCCAGATTTGTAGACATGTCTCAAGAACAAAAATACAGAAACAGATGAAAATGTGACACATGTAGCGGCATGAGACAAAAACCAAAGGTTTGGACCTGTAGGAACATGTAAGTGTTCTGGTGGATGACCTCAAAGTAATTAGTAATATTTTTAAATGTTGCAATACACCAGTAACTGTGGGAACAGGCTTGATGAGACTTCCTTATTCACTCGTGATACACACCACAGTCCCGTCAGCCAGTGTACGTTTAACATCTCCATTGAAGAACGTAACAGTGACTGACTTATCAACACCCATCTCTTTCTTCGTTCCATTGCGGAATGTGATCACACGACATCCGCTCCAAAAAAGACGCTCTACCTAAATACAAGTAGAGCATTTTTAAGTAAAAATTACAAGCTTGGTGTAACAGAAATTTCTAATGTTTTTGCAAAACACTGTTATTACCCTTCCATCTGGATAGCGGGTTTCCTCTCGTACTTTGTTTTTTCTGGCCTGGGATGCCATTTGTGTATTATTGCAGTCAGTATAATGACAAACAAAACTTCCCTATGGACAAAAGTGTCATTATGATACTATGATGCATTGAACATTTCATAATAGAAACTGGGTCAGACTGTTCCATCATAACAAATGATACAATAAGATAAAACATTGTACAAGTGTGTGTTACTTCACGCTCTAATTGTGAGTGTGCTGACTTCATCAGGGGAACTATCCCTTTAAGAGAAATGTAAATACCTTTCCGCCTTGTGTAATCACGGCATTGTTCTGTGGACTGTCAGTGGAAAGTGCAGGATTCTTTCCTTTTTGGAAAAACATAACACACAAGACATGGCAAGTTTGTACACAGTACATCTAATATGTGATGACAACTTGTATATTGGTTTCTAGGAAATGAAGCACGAGAGAACACACTTACTCAAAGAATTGTCTTTTAGCCTGTTAGCTTTGGTAGCCAAACGTCCATTTGTCTGGCCATTCAAGAAGAAGAAAACCCAGATGCTTTAGACAAAATACACTGCACACTTCTGTTTTCCAGTAAAATATGCTAGAAAAAGCTATTTTATTTTATAAATCTCAAAAGTTTATGCTTAAAACAAGAACATGTTTACTGCAAAACAATATTGAAGTACTGATTTTGTGTGTCTGAAAGTGATTGAATAAATATATTACATAAAACACCGGTCTGACTAAATGTTCCATTTGTCGTCATAAATTATAAACAGTGCAAACAATTACAATATAAAATCAGGATTTAACACTTACATTGTATGAAATAGAGATGGGTAGATGTATTGCACATGCATGAATTAGTTATAAAGAACTGAGTCAATTATCTGACACTGGGCTTTGAGAGTCATCATCAATTATTTCTGAGGAGCTTAAAGGCACTCAAGAACTTATTACACACCTCAACAGGTTTACAGGAAATGAGTTTAGCTCAACTAGTCGTGACTAAACTAGTCTGGCTAAAAAAGACTAAACATAAATATGAAAATATTTATTTTTAAGTCATAAAACCATAGCGCACCTGTTGTGTCTTATGGATGAAGGGTTTGTTAATGGGAGTTGCGCTCCTTACGTGATGGGTTCGCTCTGGTTCTTCTCTTCTCTGCTCAAACTGATGTACAACACGTGTTATTTAGTGTTGTCAAATGATTAATCGCATCCAAAATAAATATAATGTGTATACTGTGTATATTTATTATTTATATATAAACACATGCATGTATCTATTAAATAAAAAAAATTGTATATTAAATATATTTATATATAATAAATATACACTTAACAAAAATATAAACGCAACACCTTTGTTTCTGCTCCGATTTTTCATGAGATGGACTTAAAGATCTAAA
>JAUCNO010000043.1:0-17045 GCA_032353835.1 Enteromius viviparus
AGGCCAAGTGATTAGCACACCTGATTCTGATCATTTGAATGGGTGAGCGAAAACTTTTGGTAATATAGTGTATATTGGCCATTGCACAGCACTAATACACACACACACACACACACACACACACACACACACACACACACACATAAATATATATATATATATA
Source organism: Enteromius viviparus (assembly GCA_032353835.1). Lineage (NCBI taxonomy): Eukaryota > Metazoa > Chordata > Actinopteri > Cypriniformes > Cyprinidae > Enteromius > Enteromius viviparus. Next base: position 164 of record JAUCNO010000043.1, read on the forward strand.
TATATATATAATCACGATTAATCATTGCCCAGCACTAACTATGTTCACCAGTTAAAATACAGTAAATATGCAATAATTGTATAATCATAGTAATATAAATAAAATGAATACCATTCAAAACAACAACAATAATAATACTATTATTAATAATATACTATTTTAAAATGCTGTTGATGTCTGTGATCTGTGATGTGTTATTAGAATAATTTTAGTATATTTCAATACGAAAAGTAATGTTTTCATAAAACGTCTATTTACAAGTCTTACAGTATCTTAAAGTTGCATTAGCATGAATATAATGAAGCGGGGCTGTGCATACATATTTATGACTTGCTTTCTTTATCTTTTGTGGTGTTCGTGGGTGGTCTAAGAATAATCAAATATCACACACTCCCACCAACTTGGAAGATGAGAGTGGAAAATGTCAGAAAATTTTGCCATTTCCAAACATTTCCAGGTGACGTGGCTTTTGACAATACAGCCAAATCGAACATAACAGGAAAAAAGGGAAAGAAAAACCCTTTCCTCTCAATTAATTGCCCCTCACAACGTTGCAGCAAAGTCAAATATCATCATTCACTTGATGTCTGATTTCCTCCAGTGAAACGTGATTAATGGAGGTGAATTCAAGAGTGAAGCCTTGTGTGTCAGTCTTCCAGTGAATGAAGGATGCCCAGGATTCAATTTGTCTCAGCATGTGCCACTGGGAAGCAGGTGCTTTGATAGGATGAAGGATGCAGGATGAGGAATCTTTGTGTGCTTCATCTTAAAATTTCCACTCATATTGCCCAAGTCAAAAACAGCGTGCTCTGTCACATATTTTAATGGGACATATCACAGAACCTGAATTTATAATGTAAGTCAAGGTTTTCCTGTCTTTAAGTTTTAGTTTCATTTTCACCCCCCTCATGATTGTTTTTGCTACTGCACATTACTTTTTAAAATGTAAATACATGTAAATATTTGTAAAAATATTTTGTGTGTATATATGTGTGTGTATTTATACATGCACTATAAATATACACATATTACACATATATTACGCAAACTTCTATTCTTTATGCATTTAATCTTTTTACTGCACTAATTATTTTATATAACTTGTATATTTAACATAACTTTACATTCACCATTTTTATATAACATTTTATCAAAGCAGCATATTAGGATCATGCAGAACTGCATCACATATTTAAAAATATAATAAAATAGAGTATATAGAGTATAGAGTAATATAATACAATTTATTGAAAATAAGTTATTTTCAATTGTAATAATATTTTGCAATATTACTGTAAATGCAGCCTTTCTGTGCATACTTTAAAAAACATTAAACAATCTTACCTATCCCTTATATGGCCTTTGACCTATGCCCTTAGATTAATGAAGCTTAGTCCCAAAAGATGATGGATTATTCTGGTTAACATGGTCCTATTAGCCCTTTTAGTTTTGTGTGGCATATCTCCAAAAATGAGACAAAAACCATGCATTTTTCCCTCTGGTAAGGGGCCACTGACAGAGCTGCCACATCTGTACACGTCCCATCAGTTTTAAAGCTGATCGTGATCCACACTGACAGCCACTTTTTATCACCGCGATTCGAAAAGCTTGAATGTTTGTCATGCAACACTCCCTTCTACTAGAAAACACTTGAACTGCCCTCTCTGATGATTTGAGTTATTTCAGTGCGCTGGAGTGGCATTTTTATGCTGGAGTCTAATACTTACAGGGGAAATTTCTTGGTGAAGCACTGTCTGTGTTTGAACCACCTGAAATTGTGCAGCCAAAATGTTACTTTCGCACGAACCCTGTAAAGCCTGACAGATGAAATAATGGTCTGATTTTTGGACCTTTTGAAATAAAACTAGTTATTTCCGTACTGTGAAACATTGTATAACCTTCAGAACTGACTACTTCCCAATACTATTTATTGAAATGGCACATAATTCATTAACACATGTCAGTGATGACAGTCTGGCCTGATCACAGCAGTTTGTGTGGCACATTTCAGCACAGATTGTTTTGTGAACTTGTCGAAATATAAAGGTTTTGCAAATAGAGTCTTTGCATAAACAAGGGATTGTTCAGCAAAAATGTAAAAAATTTTATTTTTTAAATAAAAAAATTTTTTTTTTTTTAAAGAATGTTAATTATCAAACAGTTACAGGTATCTATTGATTTATTTAATACGGAAATACTATGGAAGTCAATAGAGACCATCAATTGTTTGGTTACCAAAATTCTTCAAAATATCTTTATCTTTTGTGTAAAGATAAAAAAAAAGAACTAAAGAATTTGGAATGATGACAACTTTTTTTTTGCATGTGAGCTATTTTTTTAATGGTGCATAAACAGAAAACTTCTTTAATTATAAGATCAAAGAAAGAGTGGAAAATGTTTTTTGGCACAACAAAATTGGATTAATATTATAAGCTGACTTCAGTGGAAAAATGTAAAAACATGACCTCCTTAATTTTATGAATATTCAGGAATTTATTTAAGAATATTGATTGACCTTTTCTTGCTTTATGCTAATTTGTGTTGATTTAGTGCAACATAACAGTTGAGTTTTTCTTAAAGCGCACATTTTCCTGTTTGTTTTGGTTTTTTTTGGATCACCTTCAGTGTCCAGAGAATTTTTTTTTATCTTAATGAAAACATTACTCTAGTCATATCAAGCTGCTGAAGCAGAGCCTCAGAAACGGCGGCTATAAGAGATTAAAGGGAGAAGGAAAGGAAAGAAGATTTATCATGTCTTAGGGGTTAATTAAAGGGTTGGACTTTCCCTGTTTGTCTTGACACAAGGATTTTATGTTCATTTCCTTGAGCTGAAATAGAATGCACTCTCCATTTCCTGTCCCTAGTGTCCAATAAACAGATATTACGATAAAGACATTTCAGTGCCATTATTCAATATTCGTCGCTGATAAAATCTAAGTGTGTCAGATAACACACTGTCAATGCAATAAAGATCTTTAAAATTTAATTCAGAGTGTATACTGATACTCTAATGCTCTTAACGCCCAGTTTTGGGATGTTCCATCTCAAGGTGTGTGTTTTTTTTTAGCTATTATAAGCACTTATGTGCCCTAGGATAGATATTTATGAAACAGCTTTCACTCAAATATTGCTAGTATATTTTACAGTAAAATAATGAGTTATTATTTTAGAACATGACAATTTCTAAATGTATTGTTTCACTAGTGCTTATGTGTATTTAAATGTCAGAAACCTAAAATATGCATTATGTGGTTATTATAAATAATAAGAATAAATCATATCACTTATGAACTATATTAGTGTGTTATGAATAATATATTACATGAGCTTTTAATTATTATTTTAAAAGCAAGACAAGTTTATTTATATAGCACATTTCATACACAATGGTAATTCAAAGTACACAGTACAAAAAAAATCTAAATAATAAAAATAAAATAATATACAAAATATATAATAATTTATAATATTATTATTTTTACCACAAAATGAACAATATGTTGGAAATATGGTGGAAATTATATCTCAGAAAGATGACCTTCTGTGATGCATGTATGTTCATGATGTTGTTAGCGTACCAATTACATTAAATTAAGAACTTGAAAAGTGTTTAACTTATATTTACTGAAAATTCAAAGGGTCAAAAGTGCCCATAGCTTGGATGAGACTAAAGATTTTATGCCTGACACATTTGTGCATTTCTATCAGCTTTTAAAAACACCCTGCCAAGACCAGTCTCTTAGGAAATTCTGAGATCAGAGTCAAAGGTCATTATAGAGAGGATGTGTCCCTGAAGATGGCAGGAGTCCAATTTTCTGGCTCTGTTCGATCATTTAGCGGTATCTTCATGACTGCCAAGGAGTGATGTAAGGCAAGGAGCATCCGCACATAATCAAGGCATTGATCGCACTGGGGCTCTTTGAACATTTTCTCCACACCTCCAGGAGCCTCCGTTCAGACTAGACGCTCACACTGGAAAATGCTTTTCTGTGGACCTTTTCAATGACAAAATGAAGGCGTTTTTATGTATCTATACTAATAACATATTGCAACATTTATTGATAGTATTATTTGATCTATTTAAATATTGAATTGATTATTTGGATATTTTGCAAAATATATGAAAAATATATGTGCACAGAATCACTGTGTGAGTGTGACAAAGCAAAAATAGCTGTGAGTTTTTAAACAGTTGTGACACTTTTTATCAATATTTCTATACCATGTAGTATGCATATTGTGCACAAAACGTAAATTTTTTGTATGCTTGGAGTACCATGGATTGTGCGTTATACAACAAAAAGCACTGGATAATATCTCCCAAAATGAAGTATGTGTAATCTTTCATTGCCAGTAATGAATGAACCAGAATTTTTTTTAAATACCAACAGCTTCATTTTGAGTTATTTGACAGCTGGAAATAGATTTAACATAAAACTGATCAAAAAATGATTCTGTTTTTCATTAGGTTATATATATTTTTTTCAATAGATAACATATTACATTACAAAATGTTCTATTTAAATATGTTCATTTTTAAATAATATTTAAATATGTTGTATATTTTAGTGCTGTCAAGTTTTTGTTTACATAATTTATGTGTGTGTACTATGTATATTTTTTTATGTGTATACACACACACACACACACACACACACACACACACACACACGTATATAGTTAAGAAAAACATGTTAATATATTTAATATATAATATATAAATTAAGTGACTATAGTATATAAATATAATAAATATAAAGATATGTGCATGTGTGTGTATTTATATACATACTAAATATGTAAACAAAAACGTATTTTGAATGTAATTATTTGTTTGACTGGACCAATATATGTATATGATTTAATATAATTTTTATTTTTATACATATTTTATACTTGATATATATACCAAATATAAGAATCTGTATATTTTTTGTATTTTGATAATATTACTATATTTAAAAAAATAGACATTATTTTAATTTACATTGTAATATATATTATCAAATATATATGTACAATTGTGACGTCAAATTTAAGTATGGACAAAGTACTGTTAGTCTCAACAGGTGGTTTGTTTTTAGGCTCAACTAGTTTTTATCAAATGACACAACTGTCATCCAATACAGCGAGCTAACTTACTGCGTGTTTACCTGTTTAGTATTGGATAAATCGACACATCGCATACATCTCCAATATCACGTCATGCAATGTAAGACCAGAAACGCTTTTCAATGCTCTCTTTATAACATTAGTCTCATTTTACTCCGGATTCTGATGTTTAAACCCTTCTGACATCACCGACCCTGAGAGTTTTCCCAAGATGCACTTGGCATGCACAGACACCTCTTAGCATGCACACCAAGCACTCCAGACTCTGCTAGCCACGTCCCAGCAGAGCAGCTAAGCTAGGCTAAGCAGAGCAGGGCCGTGAACGTGGCTTCACTGATGAACAGGGATCTTGGGGCAGAACGAGGGGGTCGGATCATTGACTTGTGGGAACTCATTAGGCCACCTGGCAAACCTTAAACTACATTATTATTCTTCTGTGGGTTTTCTCTTTAGCCCTGATGCCTCTGATGGAACGGGTCCATATACTCCCATCACTGGTTAATGAGGTTTAGGCTTGACTAACTGGGTCAGGCTTCAGGAGCCACAGCTAAAGACCTTCATCTGCTCTCAGGAGTAAACGTGAAAGAGTCCCTCAAGGTATAGATTAAGAGAATAAGACCAGGAAGAGTGGAAAAAGAAAGCAGAGGGAAATTGGAGAGCAAAAAATAGATGTTGAAAAGCTGAAGTGAGCAGGAAGATGAAATTGTTATTTTCATTATTTTTATAAAAAAAACGAGCAAAGGGTCTGAATACTTAGGACCATGTGATATTTCAGTTTTTCTTTTTTAATAAATCTGCAATATGGGGTGCTGTGTGTACATTAAGGAAAAAAAAAAACTTAAATGATTTTAGCAAATGGCTGCAATATATCAAAGAGTGAAAAATTTAAAGGGGTCTGAATACTTTCCGTACCCACTGTATGCATATAAATGCCAGAAATAAAATCACAGTTTTTAGGAATAAAAAAGGTTAAACAAATCAGAGAAATTATATACAGTATGAACAAACATCTCTATAACCATCAGAATATAGGAATAAACCTGAGGTTTGTTGTATGTAAGGGAGTAGCGATGTCTGAATAAACATTGTTTTAATTCAAATCAATACATGCACTACATAAACATTTAAACATGTACTTTGGATGTTTTAGTTTTTTTTTTGTTTTTTTTTGTAGAAATTATCATTTTGTAGCTTGATTCACTTCAAATGTTGCCTGAATATTGGTTTAGCTGGTTGAGACCATCTATGAAACCATTTCGAAATCAGTCATTATTTATGCAATTTTATTTGATGATGGTATTGGCGCAGAAATGACACGCTTCACCTTTAGACAAAGAAACTGTTAAATGAAGAGGAAGGGGCGAGCGAGGCATTAGCCCCTCACCCTCTTGTTCAAAAAGAGCCTGTTCCTTCAGACATGCTGTGCACATGCTTCATGAATAGATGCGTTTGTGAGGAAGCCATCCTGTGAAATATCAGCCCTCTCTTGTGAGGTCACGAATGTGAGAACAAAGAGAGATTCTGTGTATGTAAGCAAGAGGATGTCATCGCACATAAGACCCATCAGTTATGGATAATTTTAGGCTGGAGAACATTCAGGGAGTCCAAACATATGCTACTAGTTGATACTCAAATGGGGGAAAACAGCCTATATTTATACATACGTATATTTTAAGTAATTCTAACTCCTAAGGTAAATGATGTAGTTTTATTTGTGTAGTATGATGAGAAATGGTCCTGAAACATGTTCTTTGTTTCTGAGGCTTGTATGTTAGCTGATTGCATGCAATCTCGGGGCATCAGATTTAGGTTGGATCACTGTGGATAAATCAAAAGCCTTTCTCAATCTCTCAATAACTGATTAAACATTATTCAGCTGCATGATTTGAAAATGAATAGAGCTTTTATAAGACTGACCTGAGATGGACTATCAAGCAAAGAGTGCTAATCATCATATGTTATGGAGAGGCAGTAAAATCACTCGTTTTATATGGTTTGAGGGGTTGTTGGGACATGTTCTAGCATTTGCGCTATGTTTGTTACATCTTGCTGTTTTTTAGAATCTCACTCCATGAGGACAGCATTTTAACCGCCATATACAGTACACTGTTTAAAAGTGTAAGTTTAGTATTTTTTTGAAAGAAATTAATTCTTTTCAGTATGATCAAAAGCAAATGCATTTTGCATTATAAAATTAAAAATGTTTTGATTGCAAATAAATGCTGCTCTTTTGAACTTTCTATTCATGAAACAACCCTGAAAAAAGTATCAGTGTTTAGACAGAAATATTAAAGTAGTCATACAAAGGCAATTTTCCACAAGCTAATATGATTTTTTTAGGGTCTTAATGGAAAGTTTGTAATATAGTTTGTTTTAAAATTTCTCAAAAAAACCCCACTAATGTATAATGTTGATAGTAGTGTATGTAGATTACCTATTGTAAATTGTCTATTGTCTTCATATCCATCACTTATCCATAGCACCTCTTACACTGTATTTATGTATGCATAATGATGGACGTCCTTGTTTCATGTCTAGAGAGCATAACACCTACCGGAGTCAAATTCTTGTATATGCAAGTATACTTGGCCAATAAAACTGATTCTGATTCTGATTCTGATTCTGATTCTAATTTTTCCTTGTCAAAAACAGCTGTTTAGAAATCTAGAAATCTCTGTTCTGTGTACTTGCCCTTTAAATCTCTACGAGCTCCTCTGAGGCCACACCGACATGCATTTGAGAATGGCTTGATTTCAGAAGGGGCAACTTATTTTTTATAAAATTACATTTTTTACATTTTTGTGCACATAATTTATGTGTATACTGTCTATATTTCTATTTTAATATATTTATGTAAATATAGTTACACATGCATGTATATATTTAAGAAAAACATGTTATGATTATATATTAAATATTTATATATCATATAAATTATGTGAATGAAAATATTTGCAAGTTAATACATCTACATTTGTGTCTTCATATATTGGCCCACATAACAAATAAACACTAATATTTTATATAAACAAAAAATTATTTTGGATGAGATTAATCATTGCCCTGCAATAAATAACATATATAAATCGCAATAATAATTATTATAAAATATATTGTATTTATATGGTATACTGTACCATGCATATATGCGTATAGCAATAGAATATATTACACCATTATTTGCATGTTTTCCATGTAACGCGTGTACATTCATCAAACTAATGGGGTTTGATTCACAGACTATATACGTGCTTTATGAAAATGATACGTTGTCATCCAAACTGTCAAGATTTGCACAAATCAAAGCAATGCTAGCTGCTGGTTTTTCCCTCGTATAAATGCACTTTCCCTGTGTTGTAGAAGAAGCTTGTGTTTGGTTTAAATATGCATCTCTTGAAGCAGGTAGACAGATGAAGGTCTCCGGCAGCATAGACTTCTCCTCATATCTGACAGCTCAATGCCTGCCTGGAGGACTGATGGGATATTGAAGAACTGCAGGGTTTGTTTTAGGCTCAAAGCCAGTGTGTTTGGCCCCACCGCTTTGTGTTTATTGCGCATGGATTCAACGATGCATTCCACTGTCATAAAATGCAACTTCCTGTCTGATGAAGGAGTTGTTCTTTGTAGGAAATGCTGGCAGATTCCTTTGCTGGAAGACAGATGAAATGGTTGCGTCTTGCTTTTTCCTGCCTCATGTATGCGCTGCCTTCTTAGGAGGGGGGGGGGCGATATAATTGTCACCTCATTGAAAGTGATAAAAGAATGCGGATTTGCATGTACACATCCTATGTGAGGTTTTTTTTTAGAAACATTTTGTTGCACATTCAGTTGTTTTGACAAAATGCCAAGGGCTGTGCAGCTCATTGCTAGCGTTCCCTTCTTTCTGCTTAATCTTCAATAAGGTAGCAGTCCCATCAGACCGGAGTACTGCTGGTCGATTCTTTGGTCGTGGCTCCTGCTGGCCGATGCCCCTTCGGAGATGCTAAAGTGGCTGCCTTCCAAAGGCATCTGTAGAGATTTTGAGGAATGATTATCTCTGGGCTGTTGGATGACCTGCGGCCGTATAACTCCCTTATGAGCTGATGCAACTCCAGCTTCACTGGTTCTTGCTCTGGGTTTTCATTCGTTGGTGTTTTTGATAAATAATGTAACCTCACCGATCAGCATCAGCAGTCTGAACCGCTTTCATAGAAGAATTGAGCTGCAAGGTCAGTTAAATGGTATGCAGCTGTATGGCTGTCCTGTGACTCAGGGCTGTGTGATTATGCTGAATGTTCAATAAAGATCAATTGTGTAACCTTTTTTTTATGTTATGTCTGGGGTTTAGTGTGCAAAGATGACCAAGGCATGAGATTCGTGCTGGTAGAGGCTCAAAATGACGTACTGCACTTTTAAAACAATGTTGTATTGAATGAAAAAAATGTGTTGTATTGAATTTTTTGACTGTACTACATTGGAATATGCATAATATATAATAGTGCTGTCAAATAATTAATATTGATTAATTGCATCCAAAATAAATGTTTATGTTTGCATAATATATACACACACACACACACATATATATGTGTCTGTGTGTGTACTGTGTATTTATTATGTACATATGAATACACAGACATGCATGTATATATTTAAGATGTTAAAATGTGTTACATTTACATATCAAATATATTTCTAAGTTATATTATTTATATTAATATAAATATATACACATACATACATGTAAATCTTTGTAACATATACAGTATGCTGTGTGTGTGTCATTAAATATACATAATAAAAATTCACACAAAACCTTTATTTTGAGCTTTGACACAAGCAAAATACAGAAGTGGCAAAACAAAATTCATAAAAATTTACTTCAAAGGAATCATTTAAGTGAAAAGGTCTTGAGTGAATCAGTCTTAGAATAGAATAATTTGATTCAAATGGTTTTGTGAAGTTGAATTATTTCTATATTTATGGCTGCATACTACCTTTTAAACGTTTGTGGTCTGTATGATTATTTTAAAATGTTTTTTTTTACCATTTATTTGATCAAAAATACTATTATATTTTATTTGTATATATTTTAAATTTATTATATATATGTATATATATATATATATATATATTTAATATTCCTGTGTCGGCCAAGCTGAATCTTCAGCACTTTTTAGTGTCACATGTTCCTTCAGAAATCATTCTAATATGCTAATTTGAAACATTATTATCATCAATATAAAAATATTTTTGTGCTACATTTATGTCAGGATTTTTGGATGTACAAAAAAAAGAAAAAGAACAATAATTGTGATGTAAAAATCCAATTTATGAATATAAATTGAATAATTCTCACACTGAAAATGTAAACATTAGTGTATTTATTTAAATATTTTGAAGCTGGACACAAACTAAGCTGTCATTCACACTTATATTTGGATTCCACATTTAAAAATGAACAAAATGCAATGAATTAATTTCTTTCAAAGGGAACTATTTCTTTAAGTGTGCATGCACAGTCATGAGCACATATTGTGTGTGGGTGTGAGTCCACATGGATTAATTGGTTTGTATATGTGTGTTGAAACCACAAGGTAAAAAGCGGGTCGGACTGAACATGTGGGGATCTGTGCTTATCTCTTGAGCCTCTCTGGGAGGACTGTTTCACAGAACCACTGAAGCAAGAAATGTGGTGTAACAGAGAACAGTGATTGTAGCCAGAAGTAGCTTGTATCCAGTCAGCAACCGTGCACCGTGTCTGCGCCTTTCTAAAAGCATATATTATTTCAGTGTAATTCTTTGAGTTTAAGCTTCCAAGTAACTAAAAAACACTGTTGAGTCAGGCCACCCGTCTCTCAGATAAGTATATACTGCTGATTTGAATAATTCATGAGAGCGGTATGCCTGAGTAACTTCTTATTACCTTGTAAGAGCAGGTAAATTATTCATAAAATGAACATCTTGGATTATATTTCAAAAAAAGATGATATAAGGTTTGTGATTTAGTGCCCTGTGAAAAAGAAAATAGATTTTGGTTTAGGATGTACCCGTTCTGCTCATCGATATTCTTGTCAGCTCCTTTCTTTGTGACAATAAGAAAATAAATGAAGCTGCAGAAATTCAGGAGCATCATGGCACTTTTGTTCGTCCACGTACAAAGATTCTCAATCTTTCTTTTCAGATAGGTTGTCTTTATCATAACCGCCGGCTTTTGGGAACTGAGGCTCTGAGGTAATTATTCGTCTTTTAGAGAGGGCTAGAGTGGATGCACCCTTCAGAAACATTGAATTGTATCGAATTCTTTAGAGCCTGATGCTTTTGATCTCAATAGTGCCTTTGTGACAGACGATTCGGCCCAGCTAGTTTGAGTTGGTTTCTGGCTGCTGCAATTAGGTAATTGAGAAAAGCGTCACATTTTTTGTGTTTTTGATTCATTTTTTGCTCCAATATTTTCTGAACTGAGAACAAATGCGATTTTCATATTGGATTTGGATGTGTAGCCTTTTATTATAGTAAAATGTAAAATAATTACACCCCATAAGCATTTAATCTATTAATTATCATTAATAATCAAAATTACATTATCACAGGATCAATCTGGCAACACTTGTTTGGTTATATTGATTGTTATAGATTGTAACATACAACATGTTAGTTGCTTGATGTTTGTTAGATGTTCCTCATTAACCTTTTCATCATTATGTGTTTTTAGTGGCATTTATCATTAACTTTTATTTGCATGATCTTCATAAGTAGTTCAGACCTCTACCTTGCACGGAGAACCCCACTGGAGTTTCTGAATTCGTTATGAAAGAATGATGTCACTAATGAACATCTATTTGATTAGTAAATGATAGCATGTGTCTGTTGCAGATAGTGAATGTATAATTAATTGGATTCCCATGCTAATTTTGGTAATCATATTCAAATTTAATCAGTATGAACAGACTGAAGAAACAGGCAAATAAAATCTGTCATTATTTGCTCACGCTGGTGTTTGGGGCAAAACCTGTATGATTTTGTTTATGTGGTAAACTTTTTGGATTATTTCATGTCTCAAATTTATGGAAGCTAGTTTCTGCCAAAAAAACAAACAAACAAAAAAGTGCTTTTAATCTGAATTTTTTTTTTTTTTAATTAGGAGTTTATGTCTCACAGTTCTGACTTGTTTTGCAATTCTAAGAAAAAAGGCAGAATTTTGAGATATAAGCTCAGAATTCAGAATTGCAATTAAAGTTTTAAGTTGGAGTCCACCAAAGTTAATCAACTCTTTTTTCTTATTTGCTTGTCGGACAAGATGGCGGATTCAGCATCTTGACAGCAATACAACTGAAATGATCCAGATCCAGAAACTTAAAAACATTGGTAAAACAGTCCATGTGACATCAGTGGATCAACTTCAGTTTCGCTGAGTAAAGAAAACAAAAATAACATTTTAACTTTACTGTTTTTCTCTCCTAACTTACGTTTTCCACCATTTTAGAGAGTATCACAATGCAGCGCGTAAGCTTTAACGTATTTGACGTAATCAGCCTTGTTTACATCTGGGGGAAAGCATGTACCTAATCTTTGTTTTTATTGCACGAAAAAAGGATTCTGTTAGCGTCGCAAAACTTGAAGTCACATGGACTGTTTTACCAGTGTTTTTACTACCTTTCTGGATCATTTCAGTTGTATTGCTGTCTATAGACGGTTGAATTGCTCTCTGATAACACCAAAAGTATCTTAATTTATGTTTCAAAGACGAACAAAAGTCTTACTGGTTTGAAACGACATGAGGGTAATTAATGACAGAATTTTAATTTTTGGGTGAACAAACCCGTTTACTCAGAATTTGTGAAAGGTAAACACAAAACTGCAAGAAAAATGTTCCTGACAAAACAAAGTCTTAAATCTGAGATAAAAAAGTTGCCATTACCTTTTTCTTTTTTCATTCCATGGCATCCATACAAACTAACAAGCCTTGTGAAGTTACTTCAGATGTTTTGTTCCTGTAATTTATGAACTGGAATTTGTTAAAAGTGTCAGCTAAATGGCAAGTTTGAACCTGATGAACCCTCTAAACAATTACTAGTTTGTACGATGTCACTTGTATTCATCAGTATGCCATGTGATGGTACCAATTAAGTAGTCGTGCTGCTAGCTGAAGGTCTCTGATTGACAACATAGCTGTGATCACTACTCATTTTTGTGCCATTTGACAGGCGTCTCTGCGGGATGTGCGTTAATGGTTGGATAAAAGTTTTATGTGCTTGTCTTCTGCCTTCTGCCTTTGGTCATGACACCTCATCTTGGTTCACAGCCAAGTTTTTCTGTCTTTTAGACCTCTAATTAAGTTTGATGAAGCACTGCGGCATACCATTATACTTCAAGTCTCTTGCTTTAACCATCTTTTTCCCATCAGGCCGATTTGAAGCTCATTATGATGTAACTTTTGTTATAAGAGTGCCTGCCAGTGTCTGTCTTCTTTGGAACAGCAACTGCATCCCAATTTGTGAAAAGTCTGTACTAAATTGTATACAAGTTTAGGATCTTAAATCATACAAAAATATTATGTCAAATGTGCATGAAGATAATACTAATTATAATTAATTTTTGAAAAATGGATTTATGCATGATTTTTAGGCAAATATTACCAAGTATGAAATTATATATCAAACAGGGACTTCTAGAAATGTTATTTTGCTGTTTGCTCATTAAATATTATGGTAATTATATTTTTGTCTTCTTAAAACCATAATTTGGTTTTCTGATTAGTCCACCTTTTTAAACATACATTAATAAATGTAGCTGTGTGTAAAAGCTAATTTTTTAAAGTGTCTTAAAGGGGTCATATGATGTTGCTAACAAGAACATTTATTTTGTGTTTTTGTGTTGCTAGCATGTTTCTAGAAATGAATAGCAAGTCACTAGCATGGTGTTAGCATGATTTTAGCATGAATAGCATGTTTACTAGGATGGTTATAGCATGAATAGCATGTTACTAACATTTCTCAAGCCAATTTAATTACATACTGTCTTTGTAAGGTAAAGTAGCTACATACTTTAAGTATTAAAGTGTATTAAAATGTGAGAACTCCTTCACCTGCTGATCAATTCGCACTTTGCACTTTGGAGAGAGTAGGGCTGGGCGATATGGCTGAAAACTGTATCCCGATATCAGTGTTTCATATTGGTCGATATCCATAATTATTGATACTCTTCCTCTTTTATTTACAGTTTCCTTGCTCGCTGCAGCACTCATTTTCTGCTTTTGAAAAGAAATTCAGCAGCCCAGTGCGAGACAACGATATGGTGCAACCAACCGTGATATTGTTACATGATTGCCTGTTAGCGTATCACTCTCTACGTTTCCAAATAGCACACGTATGTCTACAAGATGTCTCTTAAAGATCTCTTGATCTGGAAAGTCTGGCAGATGTCAGTTTTACATACATTCTAAATCATATACATCTTAAAGACATCTTATAGACGTCTATTTGACATCTAAAAGGAGACGTCCAATAGATGTATTGCAGTTGAGTAAGCAACAATAATGTCTTGCAGATGTACATGCAGACGTCAAATAGATATCTCCTAGATGTACGTGGGCTATCAGGTTTGCTAGGTTACCTAAACGCCTTTGATAATGCAACCAAACGAGCTTCGCAACCTCTGTATTCTTCGATGAAGACCAAAAAATATTAAATGTTTTATCGTACACATTTTTTATTGATATCGATCACATGCCTATCGCTATACATATCGTTATCGTTTTATCACCCAGCCCTAGAAGAGAGGTGCGTGTATTTTTCCAGAAACTGATGTGGAAGCATCCGCTCAGCTTGAGTAATGACCCTGTGCACGGAGACAGTGGTTATTTGTGTGCTGCAGTATATGAAGGATGATTTATTTCATGACTACAGCTCTGTACTGAGTGAAGTGACCATTGAGTTGTTTTCTGGCAGGATGGTTGGATCTGACAATGGCTCTCTGCTACCCAGCATGTCAACTCAACACAGGCCATGTTGTTTGCGGCTTTCTGAAATGTGGGGAAAGTGATTTTCGGGAGGGAATGATAAGGTTTCTTTTGTCAGAAGTGACACATGCACTATTGTGCAGGGTTTAACATCAGCATAAGATGATATTAACCTGTTTTACTTGTATTGAATTATGCTATTATTGTTGAATATAACGTAAATTAATTTTTGCTCCTTTTACTGTATGTACATTTCCAATTCGTATCTGTTGGAAAAAATTAAGCATAGTCTTATGTTTTGTTTTTTTGCCATCTTGTTTCACTGTAAAATAATGGAAATTTAGGAAAAAGCATATCGGCATATTATTAAAGACTTGTGTTAAATATTTTTTGTCAATGAAGCTTAAATATTTTTGGTTTCACTCATGTAGACTTATCTGAACCCTAACTGAAATGTATCTAGCAATGCATTTAATTTTGTAGATGAATATGAACCTCTTGACCTTCTAATATCCTTGAGAGATATTACCTGCTTTAAGAAAGGACTGCTTTAGCACAAAAATCTCAAATCTGTGTAATCACAGCTACCTGTACAACACATTGATACATGGATTGTGAAAAGAATGTAGAGGAACCAAATGTCCATTGCGACTTCATGATGACATTTTTCATAAACTCTTACCTGTGCGTCTTGCAACAATATATTTTTGTAGCTTTACATTACATTTACTGTGTACGGCAGCCTGGAAAACATAAAAAACAGCATGCAATGTCAACCAACCATCTGGCACTGGACCTTTAACCTGTAACAAGTATGATTCATGTCTTCATTTGCATCTGATTTAAATACTGTACCTATCATCAAGTCGTAGTGTCTCAAAACAGAGTTTAAAGGAATAATTCACCCAAAAAAGAAACAAAACCCAATGTGTGCTTTATCAAATCTTCATCTTCTACAATAATTTCACATCTCTTTTCTATGTTATAGGTGTCCAAACAGTAGTCATAGTCACCATATTTGTCAAAAAGGACAAAAATAATTATGAAAGAACCCCCAAGTAGTCCATATGACTGTTGACCTCTGTTTTTAGCATGAATCTCTCTTACAGCCAGTACAGTGCCCATAATGTTGATATATTTCTGGTTTGATCATACTGTACTGTATATCACATAGGTTCAGAAGATTAATATTGTGCAGTATTTAATATTTAATATTTAATATGGTGAGTCTGGACAACTTTTAGGAAATATTGGCAACAACAGCAGCATGACAACTAACCAATTTTTCTTCCAAATAATAGTTCATTAGCACAACGGGTGAATTTGTGTTGTATGATCACAGGTGTTTCAATTCTGGTGTCATGAGTATGTTATTATGAAAAAAAGAAACAGAAATTAATACTTACCTTCAGAAAGAATGCATTAAACTTATCAAAAGTGAGACTTATATAATTTTATTATAATATATATATATATATATATATATATATATTATATAAAATATTTCTACTTGAAATAAATGCTGTTTAAAATTTTACTTTCTTGTCAAATCAATATATTAGAAAGATTTCTGAAGGGTCATGTGACATTCAAGACTGGAATAATGATGCTGAAATCTCAGCTTTGCATATCAGGAATACATTACATGTTCAAAATATATTCAAAGTGCAAAAAAATAAAAAATACAGTGGGTAAAGAAAGTATTCCGTACTCTTAGTTATATTACAGCTGTTTTCTAAAATCATTAAAGTACTTTTTCCCTCATTAATGTACACACAGCACCCCATATTGACAGAAAAACACAGAATTGTTGACATTTTTGCAGATTTA
>JAUCNO010000044.1:0-18204 GCA_032353835.1 Enteromius viviparus
TTAACTGATTGTGTTAATCGGTTAAACTTCAAATCGGTCGGTTAACGGTTAAACGGTTAAAATGAGCATCCCTAGTGACTTTTAAGATGCGCTTTTGAGTGCATTAAAAATAACTACATTTGCATTCCCAAGATGTGTTTGGAATGACAGGGGGTGAGTGAATTAAGACAATTTCCATTTTTAGGTGAACTAACATACAAAGTACGTATTACCCAACAGAAGGAGACGACAGTACTTCTATTAACTCTAGTTTAGTGGTATGAATCACACATAAGAAATAGAGGTCATGTACTATTTAAGATTTAACAGAATTATTACCAATTATTAAAAGAAAGTACAAATCTATAACTGTACAGGGTAGTAGAACCATTGCCACTCATGTTCTCTACAATCAACTATTAACACTGAACTTCGGCTTCGTCTCAAGGCAAAAAAGAGCATCAATTAATATATTTTAAGTTTGTTTAAGTTCTTGCCTGTGTTTGAAGATTCTGAGCTGTGGCTGACGGGGATGAAGATGTTTCTCTGGTTACTCTTCTCTCACTCTCTGAGCCCTGACCTTCCTGCCCAGCTGGACTGCTATTGGTTGTTTGATCGGTCTTGGACTCCTGCATGTCGATATGACAACCTGAAATACAGGAGGGTGAAAAATAAGACAGTCATCAGCAAAAAAAAAAAAAAAACTTTTGACACAGGAGTGCATGCCTTAGAAAGCATTTCCCTTTCTTTCTTTCCCCCCCAACAGACTGGATCATGACAAAACATGCGTGCCAGCAGAGTTGACATCACAACACAAACATTTGTGTTTGTACTGTTCACAAATATGATCGCTGCATTATAAACAAACAGTTCTGAGAATAAAGCATTTGATGCCAACCGACATGTTAAAGCCAATAACGGACAAAATCCAAACTTTTCTTCTGTGCACCTTGTCCTTCTAAGAGGTCTTTCAAAATCTGTTAAATACCTGTTGTGCTCTTGAACAATCAATATCCTGCTTCTTCCTCAAATTCGACAAACATTTGTGTGAACCAGCCTGATCACATCTGAACGTTTACAAAAAACTGACACGAACAAACACAACATTCCTCACAGCCTGATAGAATCAGCAAAGAAAAAAGCCTAGGGTACTAACTGTACTTCACATTCAAATCAACAGCTCAATGATTAATCACATTACAAATAAGTTTATACTTCATTCAATAGGTTATGTGTGTGTTCTGTGTATTTATTTATTATGAATAAAAATATTTGTATATATATATATTTTTTTTTTTACTTGTATATATAATATACTTGTAATATGCGTATTTTATATATAAATTGGTGCTGTCAAACGATTAATCGCATCCAAAATAAAAGTTTTTTTTTTTACATAATATATTTTTTATATAATATATTTGTATGCACTGTGTATATTTATTAAGTATATATAAATACAAACACATGCATGTATATATTTAATGAAAACATCTTATGTTTATGTATTAAATATATTTAGATATAATATCAAATATAAGAAAATAAAATGTATAAATGCATTTATATGTAATACTATTAAAATATATACTGTTTTAATATAAACATAATAAATAAACTTAGCATAAACAAATATATTATGTAAAGAAAAACTTTTATTTTGGAAGCGATTAATCGTGATTAATCATTTGACAGCACTAATAATTACATATAAATCCTATAAAACATATAAATAATACTTAACAATATCACTGGTCTACAAGTAGGCAGTCTTTTACCCTCGATGGCTGCAGGATCCAGGCCGAGAGGTTGAAACTTCTGTTTCCAGAGCGCCATTCCTTTGACCTCGCTCAGATGATACAGCAGCGCCTCAGAGCCACTGTGTGCACAGAAAACAAACAAACAATCAGTGCATGCTGCTTTCTAACATACTGTACCTAGTGCTGGTTAAAGGGCTAGAGAAGGATACGCACCTCTGCAGGTGACTGATAACTAGTTTCTGGATGCTGGAATAAGAGGAATCAATGGACTGACCCAACATCTTTAAGCCCTGCGCAAACAAACAAGCAAATAATGAATGAAGATGGTAATAACTGCAAGACTGCTGACAGTGCCACGTACGCAGTCAACCTAATTCCAGGTAGACTTACCTTGACTGTGAGTTGATTCATAAGAAGAGCCTGAAGTTCAGGGCTGAAAGACAAGATTTCGACTCAGAAATCAAAACAGATCATCTGGTTTAATTATACTAACAAATAACTACAACCCATTACTAGGTGTGTTAAGCAGTTTTCTTATTTTGACTGCAGCTATAAATGCAAGAACATATGATGCCCCCTGCTGGCCATTTATAGTAAACACATGCATTACGTTTAATCAAAATCGTTTAATATTAAATATTCTAAAATATAACAAATTACATTCATATGGTTTTAGATATTTTACATTAAATAATAATGAGATTTTACAAACATTAAATTTTTTCATGCAATAGCTTGCTGCCGCAATTATCACTGTGATATGACAATATCAACAAAACCAGTCGTAAGTGTTAATTTTCTGAAATTAAGGTTTATACATGATCTGAAAGCTGAAAAAATAAGCTTCCAATTGATGCATGTTTTGAATGAATAGGGCAATATTTGACAGAGATACAACTATATGAAAATCTGAAATCTGAGGGTAGAGAAAAATCTAAACGCGGAGAAAATCACCTTTAAAGTTGTCCAAACGAAGATCTTATTAATGCATATTACTAATCAAAAATTAAGTTTTAATATATTTTTAAAAAAAAAGAAAAATCAATCATTTTGACACAAATGCTACAAATATACCCCATCGACTTAAGACTCCAGGGTCACATATGTACTTTTCGAAAACCTAATTCGAATATTGTTTATGAAATGCATACCTGGCATGGCCCCATAACAATAGCTCCAGAAACTCATCTTGCACCTGAGTGCTTGTGTTCTTTTCCTGTAAAACAACAATGCAGTTCAACCATCAGCTGTCTCTTAGAACTCTAATAAACAACAAACAGTGCCATTTATTATGCTTCAATGAATCATAGTCCACTTCTGCACTTAAATATAGGGTGCACTTATTTTCAGGGTGAGGCGTTTCAGTGCTCTCATGAATGCTATACTGGCTTGTTTGTGATTGCCTTGCTCGTGATGAACTCTAACCTGGACAAACTTAGTGAGACGGAGATCCATCTGCATAAGAATGTCCTCCCAAGCTTCACACATACAGGTGAGAGAGAGACGCATATACTAAACAACAGAGAAGAAGAACAAAAGATGAGTGAATAAAGGTTACAGCTTAAGAGGCCTGTCTGTAGACACTTACCTGCAGAAGTGTGGAAATGTGAGTAAACTTGCGTGCCATCTTGGTCAGCTCAGGCAAACATGAAGACAGCAGTCCAGTGTCCAGCTGCAACACAGTCAACCCATGATATCAACCTTATACATTGTATTCAGTGCAGAGATGCCACATGTAATTGGTGTAACCTGTTTGCACTATGTTTACTTTGACATCAACCTTATGTTATGTCATATAATAAAATTATAGCACTGATATCATTTGCTGGAGTTCAGTTGGTGTTGTTTCAGCACTTGTGGACTGAAATGTTACATTTGTCCAATTAACAAAAGATGAAGTAACTAAACAATCACCTTGATGTTTTTTGGAAGTTTAAAGTTTGACCTGAGAATAAGGCTGATGGAGATTCATTACTAATCAAAAAACCTGCTTCACTGATGCTCATGATTATCACATGCAATATATCATGCAGCCCTACCTGAGATCATAATGGGAATAAAAAATATATTTTAACAATATTTATTGATTCATGAAATGTAATAAAGTCACAGTCAGATGTTATGGAAAAAAATGGTAACACTTTACAATAAGGTTCATTAGTTAACATTGGTTAACAGCATAACTAACCGTGAACTGAAAATGAACAATATTTCTACAGCATGTAGTAATCTTAGTTAATGTTATTTATTTATTTATTAATGCATTAAATAATGAACAACTGTATTTGCATGAATAATAAATAATAAATGCATTGTTCATTTTAGTTAATACATTTACTGGTGTTAATAAATGCCATATATAATGTTTTTTTAAGGTGTTTTGAACCCATGTGACATCAACATGAGTACATTTCTAAGAATTTGGCATGTTTTTAAGGCATTATATTGGGTGCTCTTATTTGTCACTGGCCCACACAGCACAGTATTAATAATAACAATGATAAAAATAATGTTTATTAGTGTTTTCAGACCTTACCTGTATGTAATGTATCTCAGGGTTGTCTTCTGTGGATCTAACCTCTGTAATAACAGAGAGGGACTTGAGGTCACTAGAAAGTCCAAGACTACGGCACGTCCCTGAAATCTGAGAGACACATAAAAGTGTGTTAGTAACTTTCTTTTCTTTTCTTTTTTTTAATCATTTTCATGAATGGAAATGTTATATCCTACTCCACTCAGCGTAGCAATCTTATACAGGCCATATGCATACAGCTCCACGAATCCAGACGGTCCTCCCACCACCAGGATATTGAGCCTGTAAAGATACATCACATGTTATCAGGCACGATACAGCTTCAGAAAAGTATCAAGCTTAACCAAGCAGGCCAAAAATACTACACTGACCTTACTTCCCCCAAAAGGTTTGTGACTTCATCTGATTTCTCTTCACTGCAAGAAAAATACATATAAGACATATAACACATGCTGCATGCAGACGGACAATCATAAAGAGTATGGCAAAGAAAAACAAATAATTAGCATGTTAAACACATAGAATGTCCTCTTACCTAAATATCTTTGATGTGGTGCTGTAGCTGAACACAAACACAGCACAGAGGAAAATGGAAAAGCAATAAAATCAATTACTAATATAAAAACTAAAGAGTGACCCAAATACTTCTCAGGGTCTCACCTCTTAGGTAACGAGGGTAACTTTGGAAGAAAACGACTGGATTCATCTTCAGACTCGCTAAATGAGGACAATGTGCTAGAGACGGAAAAAAAAAAACATGATTGAAACCAAGTCTTTAATAGAGAAAGAAAATGGATCCTCTGCTTATAAAAACTCCCACCTGCTGTCATCTTGCACCTCCATCCAGTGCATGCAGGATGCTGGGTATTCAACAGGGAACAGATGCAGGATTTCTGCCTTCTCTGCATCACACAGCACCACCTGCTTTGTGTCTCCCACACTGAATGCCAGGACTGCAGACAACAGTAATATAACATGTAATAGTAGTTAGGTAGATCCCTCAGAATATAACTGAAATGTAATTTGAGATTTTTACTTATGCAACATAAACAACAGGACACAAAATATTGTTTGGGGTCAAAATAGTTAATAATTAAGCACTTTTTTGACACTGACATTGGTTCTACATGAGATCATAAAACATTAGATAGAAAGAAATACCTAGTTATGTAAACAAATATAGGAAAAAAGAACAATGTCAACAATAATAAGCGCAAGACAACATAGTTGCATGTACATTTATTAGAAAAAATAATAAATTAAAGCAAAATAGCAATAAAAAAGTATATTTTAAAGACATTTGGGTAATTTGGATATTTTATCAATTAGAAATGATGTAAGAAGACATAAAATTAATAAATAATATGCATTCTGTATTCATCAAATGAAAATGTCTATTTTCACAGTTTAAGTAACTATAATAACCCTGATGCAAATACAGGCAATATACTTTTATTTCGAGTTTACCTTTCCCATCAGGTCTCCAGGCCAGTGATGTGATCTCTTTTCCAGTGTTCTCATTGGGCAGTAAACTCCACACCCGCTGAAAATTGGCAAGCCGATGCAGGAGAAGCTGTTATGGCAGAATAGAGAACAGTATAATGAATCTCCATTACCATTCCACAGGTTAGGTTCTACTAAAAGTCTGGTTTAACAGAAGACAGGTATGTATATATCCATAAAACATCCAACCTCTCCTGAAGTGTTAGCCAGAGCGATCAGATCTCTGTTAGGAGACCAGGCCATGTACAGAATGGGGTTAGGGAGCTGTTTCTCCCCGACCTGGTGAAAAGCAGGCATTGCTGAACCCTGCAGAAGGAAAGAAGTCGATTGACACACACAGCATCAGTACTGATAGTGATAACTTGTATCATAGTCTTTAATAGCATTGATCAGTTGCGATCAGTGTCAGCAATTATGATGAACGCACATCATTAAGTAAACTCAAACCTTTCATGCACTACAGTCATTTATAACAAAAAATAGCTAGCGTAACGTTAGCGTAACTATTTCTCCAGAGCTGCACAACATTAGCGTGATTTTAAGACTGCACGCGCTTACTTGTTAACGACGACTAATAATAAACTCCACAATCAAGCTCGTCTTCTAAATGATACAGGTGCAGAAAAAAAGAACTAAAAGGTTAATATATTCTTATTTGGACTGTAAACACATTCATGTTCATAAAGACAGTATGGCACTGCGACCAATGAAACGTGATTCTGGCCGCCAATGAAATGATGACTACGGAACAACAAGTGTGTCAAAATACATTTAAAAACGCGGAACGAATTTTCTTTTAGATGGCAAGAATGAGCATCACGAAACTTGTCAATTACGACCAGTTCGGTTGGGTTTAATAGTAAAATAAATATGAAACAATACCCATAAATGCCTTTTTTTCCCTATTATTATTAATCAGCTTGTGTTTTGTTGGCATATAGCTGAAACTGTTCCTAGTATACAACTGACTGGAAGGGAGACGGGGTAAATTCTACAAATGTTTTTGGAAAAATGGAGGGAGCATAAATTGTTTTTTTTTTTAATTTACTGTATATATATTTTGCTGAAAGACAGATTTTTAGATTCCTTTCATATGCTTTATTAGTTTATTGCACAGAAACCAGTGACCACTTCTCTACTTTATATATTTTCTAATAACAACAGCACTTGGTTGCTTTTTTATCTATTTATTTATTGAATTGATCTGACTAGAAATGGAAAAATTGTTGGCCTAAATAAGCTAAAATATGAACCAGATTTTTAATTTTCCAGTTTAATGTCTGGATGTAAAAGGTTTACTTATAATTGCAAATAAGACAACATTTTTACAAATAATTCAAAATGATTTTAAATGAGATGTTCAGTAACACATTTGAACATTTCTGCCAATCTGATGTGTCACAGGTGGAGAATCTTACCAGTATATTCTTTCACTGAATGAGATTGTAAAGTAATGCTCTGAACCAGTCAGTGGTCTGTGTGTGTTTGTTCTGTGACAGCACTTTGAGTGATAGATCTTCTTGTTCCTGTCATTGAGGCTCAACTATAATCAGTGCGTTGATTGTTGAGAAACTGGAATAGCTGTGCTGTCTGTGTTCATGAAGTCAATGTGATAAGTGTCCAGAAATAGACTAGACCACTCACAGCCACACCTGCCTTCCATCTCAAACACCTCTCTCAAACCAGTGAAGGGCCTCACGATACACCCAAAATTACTCAAAATTTACTCTTTGTTATGTCATTTTTAAATCTATCTATCAGGATCATGCATGAACTCAGTGACTCAGTATAACAGTTAACAGCTCTAGAAATAATAACTGTGAACTTAAATTTCCATCTTAGTCATCATCCAGACACTGTGTCACAAATCCAAAGAAAATGATCTTGCTACATTATCAAGTATAGACAGTAGGCAGCGTTAATAGTCTACCAATGTAGATTTTGAGCTTGTGAACTTTGTGGCTGGACATTATAGTTTGTTGTGTCCTCATTCCTATATAAAGTACTCTGTTAATAGCAGGGAGTGAGCTATTGATATGAGGTTAATTTAAGAGTCTTGGTGACTGACACACATTGGTTTTGAAAGTGACATGTCTACGTCCCTAAATGGATTTGTAACGGTGAGTTTTACTTAAAATGTAACAGTATTTTACACCAAATTTGTGATGAACAAATTTAAGTAATATGAATGAACTTTCAGGTTCTAACATGAAGTCTAAAGTGACTTCATGAAAAAAATTGAGACTTATTCAAGGAGAATATTACATTTCTTAGAAAAATTGTACTTTAAGTTATAAGTTAAACTAACAAAAATAAAGACATTAAATAAACTGTGAAGCAAATAAATAAAAAAATTATTGTTTATTTGGTTACTTGCACTGTAAGTGCTTGTTAGTTGCCCTGTATATTTGTATAACTGTAAAACAGTGGCTTGTTTTGAGTCAGTGGAGTGTGTGTCTGTGAAATGCATTTACATGCCTTTGTGAATATGAAAATGATGTATGTGTGTCTTTGATGTGGTGTGGGCACATGGATGCTACACACCCCAGAGCTCTCTCTCTCTCACTCACCGTGTCTCTCTCTCTTGCTGTGTAACCTGAGCTAGGGGCCAAATTTAGCGGTGCTCAGTAAGCGGCCAGGGCCCGAGACAGATGGGACAGCAGGCCACTCTGTAGCCACTCTAACCGGCTCACCTCAGAGCACTCGGCAAAATAAGACAAAAGAAACAGGACAGAGAAAAGACCCACAACACCCTGAAGAAAGAAACACATCTTTTCTAATTTCCTGGAATAGAAAAGTTCAGAAAACTGGAACCTTCTGACGGGACGGATATTTAAAAAACTGACTTAAGGTAAATGGCTTCTTGCCTATATATACATAATGTCATTGATTTTTGTCTGGAAGTAGAAGATTCCATGTGAGTTGTTTCATTCTGGTTATTCAAAACTACACGTTTAAGTAAATTATATATTTAGATTCAGAACTGCTTTCAATGAATGGTCATCTGATATATTTGTTTTCAGCTTTACATTTACTTTAATATTTCCTTCGATTTCATCCAGTAACAGATTAATACTTCTACATAATTCTGAAAAAGAACATTCTATTGTTTGCGTCAGAGATGGAAAAACAAGCATGTCAGTCTGTCAGTCTTGGCTTTCACTGTTGTTTGGCATGTCACATTCATATTCCGCTATCTATAATTCATCAATACAGAATAAAGAGGCCATAATTTCCACATGAATAATGTAGAAGCAGTATGTGTGTGTGTGTGCGCTTCTGTGTAAAAAAAGGACTCTTGGTGGGGAGGTGGTTGCTGCTGTGAAATGCAGCCCTTGAGGATTAAAAATAACAACAGCTGGCCTTCAGGACGCCATGACGGGAGAAAGTCACACTGTCACGTCCCTTCGAATACACACATGCCCACACACCTTTACATGCAACACCTGGTCACTTTACATAAACATTGTGTGAACAAAGTCGGCTATGACAAAACCTGGAGACATGGTTATTATGCGGCAGTGTGTGACATCAATTAATAGGCCATAAATAATAAATATACATATGTAAACAAAGATTTACAGTGGAAATGTAGTCATAAAGTTAGCAGGGACACATTAATGCATCTCAGACATGTGCATGGAGCATTCACACACATCAGCCAGTTTCCAGGTCTGCACGTATTCAGAGCTGAGGTGTGTTTTCTCAGAGACCTGATCTGTTGGTTGAAGGGTTTTGCTATGCTGCAGACACTGTCTCATATTAATGTTTCACCAATGTGCGGTATGTCAGACCAAACACTTTCCCTGAATTATGGCGAAGGATCCTCTCCACAGGTTATTGAGGTTACCATCATTCACTGTCAGTATGTGTTTTTCGCAAAAGTCAAATCCACGTAGAGTCATGAAGCCATTTATAAATTAAAACAGCTTTCTGTAGTTTCTAAAACATTCGTTTACATCTATTCATTAACATCTGTTCTTGTAAAGTTCAGGATGTAATACATTTAATACGTTTTTAAGTCTAACTGTTGTGCAACATCCTGCCTAGGATCTCTTCATCTGGTTTGGAAGCAAGCATGCATCCTTCAGTGTCTATGATATCCAACAATAATGTGTCTGATTTAGGAGGTTAGATGAAATATTTATTTTAATTTAGACTTGACTTTGACCAGGCATTGCATTCAATAAATATTTGCTGAATCTGTTTTCAATCATAATGCATGGCATTATAGAACTTTAAAATCCTTCTTTAAACCTACACACAATACACAAAATACTGTTATATACACATATCGTTTTATGTTTACATAAACATTATGTGCTTATAAATAAGTAATGGCATACACAAAACCGTTCAAAATTTGTATGTGAGACTTTTTGTTTTTGAATAAAGTCTCTTATGCTCTGAGGCTGCATTTATATGATAAAATGTACAGAAAAAATAAAAAAATAACAGCTTCCTTTTATTATGTTTTAAAGTGAAATTTATTTATGTTGAATTTACAGCTACCATTACTCTAGGGCGGCATGAAGGCACTGGAAAAATAGATATAGATTGATTTAAGGACAGTGTGGATGATATACAAGGGAATAAAAGAGATAAAGATGAATGAATGTTAAATGGCACTCATGCCTTATTGGGCCTCATGACGAGCCTTTGTTAATGCCGGACAGCTGTGCCCAAAATATGCCAGCCTGAGTCATCATACGACAACTGCCCATGATCAGTCTCCGGTGTGAGTGTAAAGACTAATTTAAGATGAATGAATGTATAAATGTAGTATAAATAGCAGAAATTGCCTTTCTTTAGGATTATGACTCTGATATTCCTGATGAAAAATTAATAGGGTCTACAATTTGTTCTCACCATTCTCTTTGGTGATTTGTTTATCATAGGATGCAGGACGGGAGCTGGAATGACACACTCCCCCTCTCTATGCTACTGAAGGAGGCGTGTCACCAAGGGGGCGTGTCTTTGGAGGGGGATGGGGGCATGCTTTCATTGCCACCTCTTGATGGAGAGGTTTACTTGGACTCAATGGCTGAGTTAGAGAGTGGGGACGGGGACTTTCCAGAACTTTCTGCTTTCCTGAGCCAGGACGAGATCAGCTTCAGTCTGGATCTGGCTCGAGAAGCTATGAGTGACGCGGGTGACCCAAGTGACCAAGATGAACCCCGCGTTCCCAGAGAGCACCTGCCTCTTTACTCAGAAACCAAAGACCCCGCTCTCCCAGATTCACCATCTCAGTCAACTGATGCCACATCAGGTAAAGTCACATCCAATCAAAGCATGCAATTCAGCAGGCCCTGCACTGCACCTGAATCACCCGAAAAGTTTGTCTGCCAAAAATCCATCAAACCAGTATATAAGCAGGACCGTCCTCGGCTGGTCCATGGAGGCCTGGAGCTCAACGAACGAGCTGCTTCAGCTACTGAGTTCTGCAGCCGAGCTGCAACCTTCATTGAGGAGCTCTCGTCCATTTTCAAAGGCTCCACACGTGTGGATCAACAAAATGATGAAGACTCTTCTTCACCCGACAGTGGCTACTTGTCTCCAAGGAGCCAGCGGCTGGCCATGCAGCAGGCTCAGCCCCCTTCATCCACTTCGTCTTCCTCTGAGCCCCAGCAGGAAACTATGCACCAGGTTCAGGCTGATGTTGGGTCAGATGAGCATCAGGGCAGAGGGGTTAGTCTAGATGGACCCATGAGTCCTCCACACTTTACCCAGAAACTGAAGAGCCAGGAGGTGGCAGAAGGAAGCCCTATCCGCCTTGAATGCAGAGTGACTGGAAATCCCCTTCCGCTAGTCAGGTAGGATAACCTGGTTTATGCTACTAAGGTATTGCCTGTATCCTTTAGCATGGGGTTGTGCTGTTGTCTAAATCATACCTAATAGATTCTATGAAAGAGGGCATTGTGAAATATTAGTATTGACGTTTAGGTATGACTTATAGAGGGCAACAGTGCCTGCCCACTTTTACAGCAGCCTTTGTTGCAGAAGTATTTTTGTCATTTATAGGACTTTATAGCCTGGCTTCCGCGACTATAAAGCTCATAGGAGCTTAGTCTGGCAAAGCTACCTTACTACCCGGGCTTAACCTGCGTCCATCAGATGCCTCTGTATACTACTGGACGAATCTACAACCAATCAGACCACTCATTCCGATGATGTATGCGTAGCGACGGAACCTGAAGCCACCGTAACCAATTGTAGCTAGCTTCATTAAAGCAGTAGGAAAATGTCATCAAGCGATTTCTGTTGGTTTTGCCAGATTAATATGAGAGTAGCTGGTATTTAAAGTCATTCAGTGATTATTTTTGAAGAGATTAGCAAGCAATTGAGCAAACAACAGCGGAGTCGAGCTATTGTTGCTGCTCGCCATGTTTGAAACTTTGCTTGCAAAACAGAATGTAGAGTCACAGGAAGTATGTGCGGGCCCAGGCTACATGTCCAGTTATTTGAGTGTATCATGTGATTATTTAAAAAAAAAAGCAACAACCAAAGCTTCTTTTTTTTTATAAATACAGCAATATTTATTCTGATTATTGGGAATCAGTCTATACAGAGTGGACCTGTGTTGGATGGAGTAAGGCACCACATTCAGAATTACTTGTACCACTGCACTGCCTTTGGCTTTGGTACCTGGTAATGCAGATCCTCAAACACCTCTCCAGGCTTTAGCGTAGGACCAGGAATCATGACAGTCTGTTGAAATCAGATGTCAGATGTTAAGCCTAAGTCAAAACATTTCACATTTTCTCATTTATTCTATTCCTTTACCTTAATAATGGTTTCTTTTGGTGGAGCCCATGCAGGAACAATCTTGCCATGAAGCCTCCAGCGCCCATAGGGGTTGACCAGATGCCTCTCCATCACTAGGTATTCCAGGACATCCCTGGGTTCATCTTCATCCCCAAGCATCAACCGGCCAAAGCGGTCAAAGATTGCCAATGTCTGAGAGTTGGATTGGTATAATTAGTACTCCCATGCAGTCACACTCTTACACACATGACCTTTCGGTAAGCCCCGCCCCGCTTAGTTACTGTTGCTCCCTTGGGCAAACAAATGGAGTTGTTCACTGTTTTACAATGACAGCTGCAGTGAATAGCATTTTGCCATTTTGTTTGGATTCAGGAAATGGAATAAAACAAATGATCTCTTCTCAGGATACCTTGAATCAATGTCACAAGTGCCCCGGGCACGTCGCTTTTTCATTATTTTGTTGCATAAACCCCATGAAAATAAGATTTGATCTTCCAGTGTTTCTCTATGGCGCTGAAACCAACAGATGTTTGTGTTCTGCTCTCCATGCAACCGATACTCGACTGCCATTGGCCCAATCGTGTTCAAGGCTTACCGATAGGTCAATTATTTGTTTAAACCACTGACCTGTCTAGAATGCATACGAAGAGTCACCTGACCATACAGGTTGCCCTTGCTGATCATGTCCGGACACCTTGCATGGACCACACGCGCCGGCTCCAGTGACTCAACAAAGCGCCAGCGCAGAGTCTTATAACGGTTCCCCCGAACCATCTCCTGAAAAACATGCACACATCGAACAATCTGAAATGTGGAATAAAGACACATTGGAGCAAGTAACTGTGTTTCCATTAGCTTTCAAATTGCACAAAATAAAACTGAACTGAATTGAAATAGTTAATTTCAAGTATATTTGCACATATAGTTTTGATTGGAGTCTAAAACCAGGGTAAAATAATAACTCTGTGGTGAATTCTAATAGTGCTGGTTTACTTACAGGGTAACACCTCTCTGTCACCAGAGAATGAAGCTTTTCTTTGTTAAATCTGAGGACGACAACAAGAGGACATTTACCAAAATGCGATGTTTATTTATTAATGCAGAGCTTGTAAGTAGAAAAAAATGGAGAAGACAGTAAACCTTTGAAGCAGTAACTAGGATTTCTTTCTTACTGTGTGAGTGCTGCATGAGCATCTATGAAGATTTGCTGAGCCAGCGCTGGGAACCCTTTAGTGGAGAACTCGGAGTCGTGGTCCTTTATTTTACGAAACCTGGTCAAACAGAAAATCGTTCCCAATATTACATCAGCATCTGAAGTAAGATGTATTCAGAGAGTCACTGAGGTGCTGCTTACGCCAGCTGTGATGCTGCGCTCTGACGCAGCTGATCTGCGCGCTGCTTTAGACCTTCTTTGGTAAGCGTGGAGAGGCGTGCATCTCCTTCAGGAGGAATATATGGATCAAAGATCCCCGCTGGAGGAAAAATAATAATAATAAAAAAATAACCATAAAGTGAAAAACTGTTAAACATGTATAGCTGATCTCAATATATAAAGAGCAATGCTCAAGACTTTAGACAAGATGTTTGGGAATAAAATACCAAGCATATTATGTCCTAAACTTTTTTTTTTTTTTTTTTAAACCACCATTTTCGATTTTAAAACTATTGGACATTGATGCATGTGATACAAAGCTGGATTTTTGGCATCGTTACTCAAGTCTTCAGTGTCACATGATGCTCCAGAAATCATTCTAATATTATATATTTGTGAAAACAGTGCTACATGTAAATAAATATGAATAAATAACTAAAAACTTTTGTTTCATATAATGATCCTAAAAACCCATTGACTAAAAGCTTTATAGTAAAAGATTTGACACTGGTGTAAATTGTGCCAATGAACACACATATTTTTTAAATTACTATTATTAATTGCAGTAGTAGTAAATGTATTATTGACTAAACAGTAAGTAGATACGTCCAGACTTTGTGTGCAGGCAATGAAAGTACCTGTGCATGAGATGTTGATGGCTCTCTCCATGTACTGCTGCCGGACCACCACACCAGCAGCCCGGGCTTTAGCCTCCTGTTCGTTTTGGCTCTTCTGTTTCACATTCACCGCTGGAGGAATGAAGTAGCGCTTCTTTGTGCGGATCGGAACCAACATCGGCCGCGGCGGCCGCGCGCACTGGATAACACCAGAGAGAGATTTTGACAATACATTAGAACAGACTACATGTACGTACACGTATGACAATTAAAAAAAAAAACAATTGGAAAAACAGGTAAATGAATCCCTGAAGTAGGTTAATAATATGTAGCTGACACTCATTGAACATAATTTCAACATACATCTACATATACACTACAATCATGCGAGCAGCACGGCACATTCCCACTGTTTATTTGCAAAAGGCATATTGCAATTTTAATTCCATACCTTTATATACTGACATGCTGCCGGTTGAAGGTATTTTAACGTCCTACATATGG
This sequence comes from Enteromius viviparus, assembly GCA_032353835.1. Taxonomy (NCBI): domain Eukaryota; kingdom Metazoa; phylum Chordata; class Actinopteri; order Cypriniformes; family Cyprinidae; genus Enteromius; species Enteromius viviparus. The sequence continues at coordinate 15,034 of JAUCNO010000044.1, forward strand.
AGGTCGCCATGTTCTGATCACACAGACTCCTTCGCGTAACTAAATTAAAATAGCGAACATGTGTGAATGTGTCTTTAGCGCCGCCCACCGGTGGAGAGGAACTACAGCATCTAAACCGAGTGATAACCATAGCCATGGAAATATATTGTGTCAAAATAGACGAAGAACACCCTCACAGACTTGATTCTAAACCCGACCAGGTTGTCATATTTTTTTTTAATGAATCCTTTTATATAGATGCATTCCCAAACAATTCGTAAAATATTTAATACCCGTATCTTAAAAAACATTAAATATTCATTAAAGACGTGTACCGTTTTTCATGATTTTATCATCTCCCATAAAAACAGTAAAACCCTCATGACTGCATTTGATTGTTAAAGGAATAGTTCACCCAAATTCAAAATTCTGTCATTTACTCAGGAAGATTTTTTAATGGACGTTTGTAACCAGGCTGTTTTGGGTCACCATGGAAGTCAATGGTGACCCGAAACAGCCTGGTGAGTAAATGATGACAGAATTAAAAATTTTTTCCACAAAAGTTTTGTATAAGGTTCGATATAAACAAAGACTTTCTAGTTCTGTGTGAAATTAGTGTGAAAGATAAGTGAACTAAATTGTGTATTACGTCAGATTATCATTCAGTATGCATCAATGAATTATAGTTTTGACTGTCATGGTGTGTGCATGATCACTATAGCGGACACTTTTTGGCTGTTGACTGTTGACATTGAAAAAGAAGCAGTTTTTTGATGCAGTTCTGCTGCTTGCATATTATATTTTTCATATTTGGTAGGCTAATTCTCTTTAATCCATTTTCTCTGATTTATCTAGCATTGAGTTTATATCATTTTGTTTTATGGAGTAAAAAATGTCTCTTATGAACCTTGGTTTCCATTCGATCACATTAGCTTTTGGGCTGGAAATCGTCTATCCAATCTGGCAACACTGTTGATAAAACGCAAGCAATCCATTGCACAAGGTTTCTCTCTTGCATCAGATGTGATTTCCTTTATTGCCTATGTTGTCTCAGGCAATATTGTAATTGAAATCTTGTAAAACCAGACCCTCACAATCGGTGATGTTTGAAATCATAGTATGCATGTTGCACTCAGTGAACAATAGCTCCCGACATCCATCCATCTATCCCACTGTACCTGCTGCACATGATTTAATTCATTATTTACAAGTATATCCGGAAGTGATATGTTTTTGAAACACTCATTTGACATAGAGTGAACCTCTATGGCATAGTCTACATTTAAGGGATACATGTTCATCTGTATATAGTTTACAAAATGCACACAAGTTTAAGAGCATGAAGAGTCATACCTCACATGTTCAACTCCAACACAGCATTCCCACAATACAGTTGTGCCCATCATTTATATATATATATTTTTTGCTCATCTTCTTTAATGAACATCAATTGTATTTTAAACAAAAGCATGTCAGGGAAAGATTTGGACCGAATTTGATGATAATGGAGTCTGTCTGTTTGCTAATAATAATAATAATAATAACCATTTATGCAAATCAATTCACCAATTTAAGGCCTCTGAAAATCATGATTTCTGGGGGTCCCACACAAGTCCCGAACGCTATGTTTGATTTCAGCAACAGTAAAATAATAATTTCATAAAATCTGTGCATTAATGGTGACCCGTGCTAACGACACTGTTGTGATTTATCATCCGTTGTGTATATTTCTTTAGCAGTTTCTGGAAGTGCTGCAGAAAAGGTGATAGTGACGTACAGGAGACAAGGGCAAAGATCAGAGCTCATACATTTGTATATATAATCACATTTGAGAATAATTGAAGGTCTCAGAACTAATGCTCGCAGTTTACAATATACACACAGTACCATGCTTATGCGTCTTCAGTCCTAACCGTTACTAACGATGGGATTCAGAGCCGTTACCGTAGAGTCTGTTCACTCACCAGTGCATCCTGACCTTTAACCCCCATTCTGCCCAGTCACGCCGCCGAGGATTATGGGTAAAATGCATATATAGCCATTACTAATAAAACAGGAGGAGATTGTCGTTTGTACAGAACAAAAGGTAAACACAAATTTAAAACTGAGCATATCAAAGCCATGCTTTTTTTTTTTTATCTGTGACTGTAAGGAAGGAGAGATGATTGCGTAATAATACCACTGTATGAGAGGAGCGCCATACTGAGGGAACCACGTGTGTACATGCATTACCAGCTCTTAATAAAATAAGATGGAGAAATCTCTTGCGTTCAGTCTCAGCCCTGCTCGAGCGCACTTGTGCCTCCTGTTGGCAGAATGGGGAACTACGCCACACTCGAGAGTGAATAACAGTCACGTGTCCTCGCTTCTCTTTATTGACTCTTGGGTAATTCTTAAGATGGAAGTTGCAGTTTTGTAATCGTTTCTGTTTTCGCTGAAGATAGCCAGATGATGCTCATTTGGGAGTGAGTGAGCAGGTCAGGGAGGGGTCAGAGTACAGAGGTCAGACGGGGGGTGCTTTCCGCTGCAGTAGGTACTGGTGGATGTCGTCTGCGTCTCTCTTGAGCCAGGCGGCGTTCAGGAGAATGTTCTCACAGCACTGCTGTACCGTGCGCTCGGCCGCTGGCGCGTGATGACTTTCAAAGAAACTCTGAAAGCAGAGAAACCACAGACATTTCTGTTAAGAACAGCAACCGGTGGTGGTTATCGGTCTCATACATTTGTATTAACGTGGTCAAGCGGTTTTTCAAAGCGTTTTTTTTACATAATTTATTTATGTGTGTGCTGTGTATATTTATTATGCAGTGTTTTTTCATATATTGATTTATTTGTGGCCCACCACAATATCACAACTAACCACCACAAACTGATTTTTTTCAGAAGGCTTTGACTTTGTTGAAAAAACACTAGCACTGAAGATGTGGGTGTTTTTATATCACTGTATTTTTCAAAGAAAAACAACCATCTTCAGAAAATTTTGGATGTCATTTTCATTTTATCTTGCATGTAGTGTCTGATAAATGTTTGTTTGTGAGCTCAGTGCTGCTTTGTGTACAGCGTAGCCAAGGAAACCAAATCTCTACCATGACAACAGCGCCTCAGAGAATAAATTTTTACTAGGCTTGTGCCGGTATTCAATAATGCGATAAATCGCGGTAATGAATATGCACGATATTGTTATCGCGGGCACTT
>JAUCNO010000044.1:38425-58708 GCA_032353835.1 Enteromius viviparus
TGATTACTTTACATTCTATCAGAGTTTCATATCTTTAGCGTTGTCCCTTGAAAAGATATAATAAAATATTTACAAAACTGTGAGGGGTGTACTCACTTTTGTGAGATACTGTATATATATATATATAATAAAGTCTTTTGTTAATTTTTATTTTAATATTATTATTATTATTCATTACTTTTATATTTATACTTTATAATTATATGTATTTTTATTAATTAAAAAACATTTGAATGCAAAACATTTCTTGCAGATCATTTTATTAGTCCTGCAGAGTGACTATTAATACAATTATTTAAAAATCAATATTGCAAAAACATCTTTTTTATTTGTTTTATAATTATTTATATAAATAAAAATCATCTCTATGTCATTTGCAGTGTTTCATGGGAGTGGGCGGAGCTCTTTCAGCACATGTTGCCTGCCTCAACTCTTGATTGGTGGAATTTTCTGTGAAGCATCATGGGTAACAGTTTTTCACCACGAGTTTAATTGTTAATTCTAATCATGAGTTGAAAATGCAAACTGATATTGTTAGAGTTCACAGTGCATCCGTCTCTAATCAGTTCCCTTATGGAGAAAATAAATGTGGTTTTTACATCAAAACCCGACTACTGTGCTCATCCACGTTCCTGGTGACCTCATACCTGGCGAATCCGTTGAGCAGAGCCACGATCTCCTGCCTCGTGAGCTGGAAGCCTTTGGACGGGCTGTTTTCTGGAAGGTTCTTGATCTCTTTCTCGGAGAACAGGATCCTGAGAGCTGTTCCCAGCCCCTGAGTCTGACGGGACAGCAGCGCTTCAGTCTCAACTCACATCACAAACCTTCAGTCCAACATACACAGCTGTGACGTTACCTGCAACGTCCCCCAGAGACGGCATTTACTGCAGCCCACGCAGTCCATGATCCGAGAGATGTTCTTGAAGTGAAGCCTGAACTCCTCCTGAACAAAACAACATTCATACCAAACAAACAATCTTTACCAAGCAACTCAATCATTAATAATAAAATATATCTGAGACCCAGGAGCACAAAACCACAATAAGGGTAGCTGATAAAAATAATCTTTCCATTGGGTTTGTGTACATCTTTAAAAGTCACTGAGTCTAGCAGTTTAGAGAGCTTGTTTTGAAACATGAATATGCAAATGAGCATGCATGCAAACCATGGGTCAATATGCAAACTGTGTAACTGTAAAACCGAGCTGATTTACTGACATGCATCCAGATCATACATACAAGTTTAATCATACTGAAACTAACCACAGCTCTCCAAATGAAGGTTTCTGTTGTCCCAGAATGCATCTGTCACTCACCTTGAGCGTCTTCGACTCCATTTTATGGCCCGCAAACATGGAGCTCTCATCAAAGTGCATCGGGAACGCTCTGAACAAACAAATAACATCCATTAACCTGTCCTCACTCGGTCAGGCATCGTCACACTGAAGGACTGATAATAAACACATCATTTGAATAAATGCACTTTTGCAAATATTGCATATAACACTTCTCAATTAAGACATGCTCATTACAAATACTAATATTTATAAAAAGTATATTAGCATTCATTTTTTTAAAAACATTTTAAATCAATATATTTTCTTCATTCTGGGGGGAAAAAAATAGAGTACAAAACCTGTGTATAATAACTATACATTAGAGAAATATACATTTCGAATGAGCTTATAAGCCATTGCCATAATGACAGTGTTATAAATAATAAGTGCAAAAAAATTTAAAAATCACTACATCAAATAATCTGTATCCGTAAGCTCATGTAAGAAGGTTTTTTTGGAGGTATAATATTTTTTTTTATACAAACAAACAGATAAATTAGTGCTGGGCCCAGCATGGAAATGTTTTCTGAATATATATGCTGTATGTGTGTATCTTTATAATAAATATACACAGCACATACATGTAGGTTCTAAATACATTTTTATAAATATTTTCGAGTATGTTTTTCTTAAAGATTTTTTTTTTAAATTAAAGAATAAGATGTATGTGTTTTCTTTTATCTGGAGCTGTATGAATCGTGTCTCAGACTGACTTGGTGTCGTTGAGGATCTGCAGCAGCAGCTCTTTGGTGAAGGTGTCCTCCTGAGAGTTTCCTGTGTACAGGTTGACGAAGGAGCGCTCAAAGTACGGCGCCACTTTAGACAGCGCCCTCAGCTCGATCAGGTACAGGAAGTAGAGGTTCTTGAGCCGCCGTGTTCCCTCGCCCTTGGTCTCGGCCGGGTCGAAGCGCTGCCTGAACTCGTGCAGGTTTGGACCCCAGACCGGCTTCCCCCAGCCCTCTGAAGAAAACACGGTCAGACACGACTCTCCCTGTGCGTGTGTGTGTGCGTGCGTGTGTGCGTGTGCGTGTGTGTGTGTGTGTTTACCGTCCAGCAGGTATTTAGCACACAGGTGGATGTTGATGCTGCTGTGGAGTCCAGAGATCAGACGATAGAAAACACGCTTCTCCAAACACAAACCTGCAGCGCATCACCACACACACACACACACACACACACATACGTCATTAAACAATCAGCTTCAGACGACAGATGATACTATTTGTTTAAAACAATGAACCAGTGCTGATAAACAATGACTCGCGAGCGGTCACAAACACTGTTTACATGTGTGTGCTCGGTATATTTATTATGTATACATAAATACACACACTGATATATATTTATATTCTTATATTTTAGACAAATATTTAATTTATAAACATAAAATTCGTCTTAAATTCATACATGCATGTGTGCTTTATTTTATTTTGGATGAGATTAATCACAAACACTACATTAAACTAAAAATTAAAAAAAAATAAAAAAATCTACATGATTAATTATATTATAAAGGTTTTTTAAATGCATTTAATATAAAATCTTAAGTACTCTTTTTTATGATCTCATAGATATTAGAATAAAAATAGTTTAGGTTATTTAAAACAATTCCCCCACATTTCCCTTTTCATTAAAACTAAAAATATACACAGATATTATTATTATTATTATTGTTATTATTATTAATAACAAAAATAAATAAACTGCTATAAATATTAGTTTTACTTTATTTTTCAAATGTTTTAAAATAAATATTTAATTTTGTTTTAATAATGATTATACGTCAGAAAAAGTCATACATATTTAAGAAGAACGGCAACATCCTAAATAAAAATATATATTATTTTCTCTACATTAAAAATTTCCACCAAAATAAATAATTACATTTTATTATTAATAATAATAATAATAATAAATTAACTGTACTGTGACTATAAATTTTACTTTTGTGATTATAATAAAGATTTTATCTTTAAAAATAGATCATTTAAATTTAACAAAGGTAGACACCGAGTTTATCCATATAATAATAAATAAACAGACGTTAGTTTCTAATGTTTCAGTACTGAACACAGATCAGCGTCAACAACTCAAATTACCCACAATGCTTCAGAGCACAACTGAACAGGGATTTGTTTTCATCTGTAAGTAATCTCATCTATTTTAACACTTATTACAGATTCACTGAAAGTTAAAGATAAATCGTGCCTGGACTCGCTTAAAGTGACTTAAACTAAACAACGAGCACATCTCTCAGTTTCAGGAGGAAGTGTGTCAGGATTCACGAAACACGAGCTGAACACATTTGTGTACAAGTACGATTATGTAAATAATAATCATCTACCTTCCAGCCATGTGTAAAACCCTTCACCTGCGAGAAACAAACAAAGCCTGCTTTAATAAAAGCCCTTCTGCACTGATCAGGTATCAAATAAAACCAGCAAATATTAACTCACCATCATCATCACCTGAGACGAGAGAGAGAGGAGAGATCAGCTTACATATACACATAACAATAAATCAATACAAATATTAGATTTTAATAACGTTTTAAGAACTGATTATATAAATGTATACAAATAATAAAAATGCAGACATATAATTCATTTTAATCATAGGACTTTATCTTATTTTTATGTTTTTTAAATCTAATTATTTTATTAATTTTTTTTTTTTTAGATTTTCTACACTGTAAGAATCCTTCCTGTTTCCTGCCAAACTCTCAACGCATCTAAACATACTTTTACTGCATCAGAGAAAACTAATGTGATTCAATGACTTTAACATAAAATCAGTTCAACAAATACTACAACGATGCAGGAACACTTTTACACATTAAACCAGATTTAAAAGAGGAAGCGTTTGATTTAATGTTGAAGACGCACCTCGACTGGGAGCCAGAGGGTTGAGAGGACGATACACTGATCTTGGCCTGAAATAGAAATCAACCGTCAACAATAATACTGAATCTGAGCAGTAGAGCAGCACTGTCTCTGTGTGTGTCTCACTTGAAGCAGTTTTCCTCGTAGATGCTGTTCCAGACTCTCCAGGCCGACGCTCCTTTATATCCCGTGTATCGCTCCGGGTTCAGCAGCAGATCCACGTACTCCGCATCAGGAGACATTTCATCTGCGCACACACACACACACACACACACACACGCACACACACACACGCACACACACACACGCACACTCCTCAGACACCCAGTGACATGATCTGAAGACGCTTTGTTGACGCATAAGCACAAGGACATGAATTGGATTCATTAAACTGCTGAATATAAGATCATACGAAGCAATGATGGCTGGTGCTGTGCTCGTCTGAAGAGCTGCACAATGTGGTTATTATTATATTTTATATTTCAGTTTCAGTTTGTAATGTATTTCAGGAACACATGGTCTCTCTGCCCATAGTTCCCCAAAATCATAATAACACGGCAGATCATCTTTTCATCATGCTGTGAAATAAATACAGCATCAAACACATCAACACACACAAGATCATCGATCCTCGTACGAAGAACAATCACACAACAAACGCTTCTCATCTTCTGTCACAGATAGAGTTGATATAGAGATATATTTCAGCCAAAATGCTATTATATCAATACGGCTATAAAAAATAATAAAAGAATAATAACAATAATAATACAACAGTTTTATAAAAAGCAAAGCATGTTAATTAATTATTAATAATTAAAATATTAATAATTATAATTGTTGTTATGACTGTGATGATGATTATTTGTTATATCTAACATTTTATTACAAAATAAAAATATTTTTAAAAAATCAGATGAAAATGTTTTATATATTCAATTATATTATATTATACATCTAAACATTTATTAATACAATCATTATTATTATTTAAAAAAAAAAAAAGCACTAAATAAAAACAAAATAAGAAATATAAATAAATTGAAAACAAATATTTAAGAAAAATAATAATTTGTCTTATTTTTGTCTTTTTCATCACTGTGTCAATCACACCGTGCATGTATTTATTTCATCAAATCCCAGCCTGGATAGCAGCAGATTATTTTATATTGTCACGCAGCTCTCTGTAGAGTTATAACAGACCAAGTCCTATAAATAATCCTCACAGATCTGCTGATAGCAGCTCAAACTGAACCGGAAACTAACCGTTAGACGGCAATCAACCACTTCCTCATTCAGTGATGTTTTTCTGCTCCAACTCACCGTCTAAACCACAGAAGTGATCCTGAGCGTCGTCGTGATGAGCCCAGTCTGCAAACGCCTCTTTACTCTGATTACTGCAGCAGAGACGGAAAATTACATGCTTTAATGCAATTCTGAGCACACGTGTGTGTATGTGTGTGTGTGTTTGTGTATTTATCTGTGTGTGTGTGTGTGTGTGTGTTCACCTCAGTGTGCTGTTCACGGCGCCCAGTTCATGAGCCTGTTCACACTCTCTTATATCACTGATGCTGTTGGAGGCCTGAGAGTACTAGCAGAGAACAAAACACTGATCAACATCCTCCACCTGACTGTGACGTACACAAGCGTTCCTTCTTCAGAGGAAAACTACATGTGCATCTCAACCCTTTTAATAGTAAGGGACAAAATAAAAATGTGTGTTTACATCATATGTGTGTGTACGGTGTATATTTACTATAGATATATAAATAAACACACATGCATGCAGATATTTAAGAAAAATATGTTTATATTTGAAATTTATATTTAATATAAAATTTATAAATGTATAAAAATTTAATCTATTCTAAAAACATGTATGTTTATTTATATATCCATAATAAATATACACAGTACACACATATATTATGTAAACAAAATTAATCGTTTGACAGCAGTAACGTATAAATTGTTTTTTATTTATACGTAAATTGTGGGATTTTTTTTTTTATTGTTAAATATAAAGTGTTCAGTGGAAAAATATGAAGTTTATTTAATTCAATTTTAATTAATTTTTTTACAACTTTACAAATATATTTTATAAATGTTTTTTTTCATATATATATATATATATATATATATTTATATATATATATATATATATTTTTTTTTAATCAAATTCAAAATGTAATTTCAATGCAAAAACAAAATGACATGTTTTTTTCTCCTATCTTTCCCTTCTCGTGACAATTACATGGTTTAATTTCTTCAAAAATATCAAGCACCAACTACAACAAGACTAAATAAAAACATCAGAACATAACGCAAAAATAGAAACATTAAAATTAAATAAATTTACTAACAACACTAATTGATGTGTCAATCAAACCATATCCCATATTAAAAATACAAAACAAAAAAAGCACAGCAGACACTATTAGAAATCTATTAGGAATGAATAAATATGTTTCTTTAGAGGAAACTATAGTAAAACGTAATATTTTCAAGAAATAAAAATTCAACAAATTAAACGCGATGCAAACCATGTGGCCTTTATTTCTTAACAACCCTCTCTGATTATAAAAGACTGATCCTTGTGTTTACAAGCGTGACTCTAAACAGGTTTCTCGTGTTCGTACAGTGTGTTTAGTGTTTCCTGTCCAGATGTGTCTGAGGTCGTCTATCTAACATTCACAGCTCACTAAAAATAACCTGCTGGTGTGTTATCAGATGCGTCTGGCGGAGTTAAGATGAACTCTCGGAGAGCTGACTCGCTCTATTCCACAAACACACACCGCGCTTCTAACAGCTGAACACACACCGAAAAACCCTGCTGGTGACGTAACACACAAAAAACCTTAATCCAACTGATCTAACCCACTCCTAAAGGCAAACACGTGTCAGTCTCTTACCTTGTTATAGTTGCCAGATTTAATTCCTACAGGAACTTTACTCTGGAAGAAAAAGTAAATAGAGTAAATCCCAACGGCACGACAGAAAACCACATCTCTGTTTGATCAACAACAGCTGAAGTATGAAAGAGTGAGGTTTCTTGGACAGTCAAATGAAAACAAATTAGCAACGTGTTGAACTCTGACCTCTGGGCACGGCTCTACGTGACAGTCTTTGATCGAGCAATGGCCATCATCAGGCCAGAACGGACACGGACGCTTCAGATTGACCTGCAGAGAAGAAATACACTGAGCTTCACTGTGGATAAGACGACTGTAGCATAGGATAGAAATAATGCAAAATAAAAATATTTATATAATAACAAAAATGTAGATATATAATAAAAATAATAGATTTTACTATAACAGCATTTGATTTCAGATTATTTTTATTAATATTATAATCGTATAAATGTAATTAAAATAATCTTATTTTATATTTCTAGAATAGATTGCATATTTTAATTTGTTTACATTTATATTTTAACTAAATGTAAATGTATTAAACAATTAATAAAAAATAAATAAACAACCAGTGTTGTTAAATACAAAGTAACAATTAAAATATATATATATATATATATATATATTATAAATACAAATAATAGAAAATGAAATTATGTTAACTAACTTCATAACTAATCACATAAAATAAAAACAACGGATATAAATAAAATGTATATAATATAAAATACAATACAGAATACATATTATTTATTTTCTATTATTCTTAGCATTGAGTAAAATGGCTTTAAAAAGTATACATAATAGAAAATGAAACAAAAAATATATTTTGTTAAGAAATTCCGTTATAATAAATCATATATAACCAAAACAAATAATTTATATATATATATATATATATATATATAAAATAAACATTATTTTAGTATTATTATTTTAGTATTAATACAGTATTATATTTAGCATCGACTAAAATGGCTAAAAAAGTATAAATTGAATATTGAAAGGACAGAAAAAAGTATCTTTTTCTACTTTTTTGACTAAACTTAAAGTTTTAGTGGATAAATCTTTATCAGTAGGCCTAACTAATCCAACATTTATATCTAAACAGCTGGCTGGATATTCAAGGCTTTCTTTGAGACATCATGCCACGTCGTCCATGATCATGACTACGATACAAGGCCCTCGTTTTCATTCATCTGAACCATAGGAGCAGGTAAATTCATCTTTGCTTAATAGAAACAACGCTGCTTTCCAAAGAGACTTCAGGTCAGGATTCACAAGTTCACACAGCAAATAAATTCACCTTGTAGTATCTGAAGAAGTCTCTCTCTGTGAGTTTGCGAATGTGAGGATAGATTTTGAAGTTGTTGAAGACATCAATGCTCTCGATGTCACAGAAACAGTCGTCCAAGACACCTGTTAACTGCAGAAAACAGATCAGATATCCAATTAACAGGAATAATAATAAGTTATTCCAAAAACAGTTCTCTATTTTCCATCTGTTTATTTTCTCATGTCAAACAAACAGCATGTTGCTCTACTGACCAGGTGTTTGAAACTGACCTCAAATGAATAATTAAAACTGATCAAATCCATACAGACCTGTAAAGCCTACACTTAATTAAATTAAATAAATAACTTTAAAAAAAATAAAAACTACTTTCAAAATAACGAGCAACAAAAAATAGTTTAATCAAACAATTACTTAAAATACAGACAAAACCAAATAAATTCAGATAATGAATAAGTTTAAAATAACTTTAAACAAAATATGTTCATTTATTTACGTTACTTTAACATATTTATGTGAATGTTTTTTTAAACACACCGAACAGCAAAATAAATAACATAACACAACTACTACTAAAAATAATAATACTTTAGAAGCGCAAATATATATATATTAAAATAAAAATAATAATTATGATAGCTATAAATTGCACGACTTCTGACCTCCTCCTTTGAATGTAAAAGTCCAAAAAGCCCGAGAGCAAACAGAGACGCCTCCCAAAAACTGCACCTGTTTCTAAACATCCCTTTACAAACGCAAAAGCTGTCTTAAGTTAAAGTGTTGCGCGCGTCCTGAGGTCTTCACGCGGTTTCTAGCAGCTGTCATCCCTGATTCAGGACTGGATCGGTCAGTTTTAAGCTCCTCGGGGATCACAAAGCGCTTGAGATGAGTTGTCAAACTTAACCAACTACCGCGTGCAAATTCAGCCGCTTCGCTCCGCCTCCAAACAAAAGCACATCACATGAGGACACGCCCACACGGCACGCGCTGTAGTTCTTCACTGGCGCTTTTAGCGCTGTAGAGAACGGCGGAGTGAGGAATAAAAGACTACAAAACCCATAATGCCGCTGACGTCAGAGCGTCACTCGGACCAATGGGACAACACCACGCTGAATAACAGACGATTCTTCTTCCTGCGTATTTAAAATGTTTGATAATTTATACTGTATACTTTCTTTTCTTTATTATTGGTTTAAATTAAGTAGACCTAACCTTTTTTTAATTGTATAGCACATGCTCCATTGTGTAAAATAATTTAAAACTTGAATATACCGCCTAAAATAATACAAAATGTGTAATAAATAAGTAATTAAACGTGAAGAAAACCAGCCTGAAAAAAGCCAAACATGTTTCGGATGCATATTAAAATATTGGTTTCTCTACATTTTAACTGGCCAGGATCACTGACAGTTACACAGACAGCGAAAAATAAATGTTCTGAAGCAAAACATGCGATATTCAGGACTGCAATGTAAACCTGTAGCACTTCAACAGAAAAACACTCTCAACTGCGTAGAAAACCGCAAGGAACTGCGGGCACGATGACGTCACATTCGCGCGACAGTAGAACATGCCAGAAATACTATTTTAACTGTGTCAAAAAACAGGAATATTCGCATTGGTGATGTGTTGTTTGTTGTCACAGCAGCAGATAAACGTACATGACACAAGCAGCTTTGGTCCTGGCTGTCCGGAGTCTCTGCGTAAACAGATTGCTTCTCTGGGCTTTTGCTCTTGGCGTTGTTTTGAAACCATCCCCAGCTAAAATGAGCGCAGAATAAACTCAGGAGTAAAACCAGCAGTCCGCGGGCTTGTGTTGCGTTTAACATTGCTCACGCAAAACCCGTTTCAAGAAGTCCAAAACATACACAGACGACGGAAACACTCAAACTTCTCTCTCAGAGAACACGCCAGAACTCCCACATCAATATTTAGAGGAATAATTACATGCTACACATCCATTACAAAGATGAAGGATGTCGCGTTTGCTGTCGGGAAATAAAAAAGCTTAAATGCTCAAAATAGTGGAAATTGCAGCAGCCAAACATCGACACCGGAAAACGCCACAGAGTGGGGGCGTGGCTAAGCGCGCGGGGTGGCGAAGCGGGCGGTACTAGTTGATGGCGTCAGATGATAGACAGATATTTGCTCCGCCCCGGTTCAGTACGACAGCCATACTTTTACTTTTTTATTTTTTAAGGGCAAAAATGCTCAGCGCAGCTTATTATTAAAACACTTAATAAAAAGTTTTAAATAAATAAATTGAACAAAAATGACCAATGAATTGGAAATAGCTGAAATAGCGTAAACAGCAGAAACCAGCGCTTTAAGAGATTTGTTTTGAGCTCTTTATTAGGATAATTATTTTAATAGACTTAATACATAAAGTAAATAAAAACCATAGTGGTGATTTTTTAGTTTATTAGGCTATTTTAAACGCTAATAAGCAGATATTAGTAGCTAAAATATCTAATTACAAAAATACTAATTATTTATTTCCGTTTTCTTTTCACAAAAATTAAGATCTGTTTTGTTTGATTTTTTATGTTCTTCAAGGTGTATAACATATATATGTGACTGATAAAGCGCATAAATGTTATATGCTTGAGTTCTTCAAGTCATCATGGGTGTAATGATAATGGATTATTAATGCAATTCTAATTTCTTTCAATTCTAATTAACCATTGTATAGAATACTTTAAAATAATAGAATTTCTACTTTTTTCTTTGATGAGAATCCACGTTAACCCTCAAAGACCGAGACAATATAGCTATTGCAATTATAGTAAAATAGCTGTTGTGTTAAATATATATTGAACCGCTGATCTGATTGCTTTAAAAAGTGGTGTGAAGCAGAGTTTATCCCGTTTTCAGAGATATATCAGAGATATCTCAGTTGGATATTCAGAGGCTCCTTAGGGGACGTGATTACGTCATCACACTTTGACACATAGACATTCCTGGATGCAAATGATGGCATTTGTTATTGTTTGCTTTTCACAAACTGAATAAAAATAAACAAATACATTCCTGGACGCCTTTTCCCCGATATTGTGTTTGTTAAACAACTTTTAAATCCAAATGGTAATTTTTTAGCATATAGTGAATTTTTGGATTTTGTTTCAAAATTTGGTTTTCCTGTAACTCCAAAAGACTATGTAATTGTGTTTGATGCCATACCTCAACCTGTTATACGGTAAGATCTTGTGGAAGGGATTTTTTTGAGGTAATATATGTTAAAGAGAGCTTTTTTTAGGAGGCATTGATATTCTTAAACAAAGTTGTACAAATAAATGTATAAGAAAAATTATGACAGGAAATACAATTACTTATAAGTGTGTAAAGTGGAGCATTGTTTTTTGGAGCGATAGACTGGAATAAAGCGAAAGTAAAAGAGATTACATTCAAAATTTTACATGGTATAAAACTAAAAGTGTATTAGAAAGATTTCATTTGGAAATTGATTGCTCTTGTGATATTTGTTTGGGGGAAAAGATTCTATGTCCATCTGTTCTGTAACTGTGCATTCACTGGGATTTCTAAAATTCTAAAATTTCATTAGAAGGAAAACAAATATTTATTTATTTATAATTTTATTAAAAAATTATTCTCATGTTAATTTGATATATGCATGTATTATTCCAATGAAATTAATAATAATAATTTTATTATTATTGCGTGTACAAAAATGTTAATTTTCTATGTGGTTTCCTAAAAAAAATTACATCCATCTCTTTGTTTCTGTTTCCTGTCTATGTTGCATACATACTATATTAGCATACTGGACAGGAATGCAAATTGAAAAAGTACTAGCATCTATCAGGATATCTCTGGTCTAAAAAGTTACTAGTAACTAAAAAATAAAAGCTAATTCTATTTTGTCTCAACAAGGAGAGTATAAGTACTAGACAATTGGGAAAAAGTATCTAATGAACGAGTAGTAACTTTAGAAAAGATACTAGTACCTAAAGAATAAGCAGTAACATGGAAATAGAGTGTGGTTTATGGATTAAATGATAAAATGGCTTGCTTTACTCTCATGAACAATAATTTCTCTGGAAGATCCTGCAATCTGAGGGCTTTTACAGCCTTTAACCTGAATCACCTGAAGAGGGCGAGATGGATGTGTGTGTGTGTGTGTGTGTGTGTGTGTGTGAGAGAGAGAGAGAGAGAGAGAGAGAATTCAGCAGAAACTGATCAAATGCAGATCATTTGCAGCAAAAATAATTTTTCATCTTCACATAAACTTTGCATATTTACTTTTAAATTAAAGTACTAGTAATAATAATAAAACATCATGAAAGTATGACTTATGAAAGTAAGTTTTCAGGTACGTTTTGTCACAATGCTGTTTAGCAGCATTCATAACCTCAACCACCCGTGAAAAGAGTCCAGCTGGAATGTGAGTCTGTGTTATGATAAACATTGTACAGTTTATGAAATGAACATGAAATCTCATACTAGTGCGTAAAATCCAAAAAGGATATCTGAAGCTAATTTAAAGAAAAGGAAAGCTTTTATCCGTAGTTCCTGGTTAACAAAAAAGATTCAGCTGTATTTAGATCAAAGGCCTGTTTTGAATAGATATTTAATAATCTCACTATTTATCCTCACTAACAGTAATAATCAATATTTAACCAGTTAACACAGATTCAACGAGTCAACAAATAATTTACATCCTTTATATTCATACTGTAGCTTTAAGGTAAAACTGATGAGGGTAAGGTTTACATTCTATGAGCATTGACAATAATAAAAAACAGATATTTTTTTATTTTGCATTTGATGAAACTGAAAGATATATGTGACCTTTATGCAGCATCACAAGCCAAGAGACAAGACAAACCAGATATTCTGGTTATATACCCGTATGAGTTTAAGACAGTTTCATTTTAGTTTAGTTTATTTGTGCTCCTTCGGGGACGTTGATATGGCAGATTTGTTTACCATGTTTGTGTGATTTCATTTGATTTTTCTGCTTTGTACTGTTTTTTCTTCTAATTCTTAGTTTTATTTTCCTTTCTTACGGTTATATTTTACATGTTGTTATGGATAACAAAACAGAAACACCTGCAATCAAGATAAAGCCAGGTACGGTTTACAGACTGCTTGTTAAGATATTTAATTATCATTTGCTAGGATATCACTCTGTATCTACAATAATACCATACATGTAAAAATATATACTGTTTTTCCTTTGCGTTTTTTTATATTTCGCATACGACAATATTGTCAAAAAATAACCACTTACACAGAAAGAAATCCTTCAAATTATATACAATTTATTATTAATTACATAAAATATGCTTTAGTAAAATAATCATACAATCAAAGTTTGACTTTTCAGTGCTCTTGTGTTGAGCTGCTGCTGGCAGAAATCTGACAAAGCCTCGGTGATAAACACAATATTAGATCACCTCAATATGAAACGGCATCTTATTTCATTAGCATTAAAAAATATATATATATTTAAAAAAAATAATTGTTTGTTCAGAGCTGAGAGCAGTGTTGATCGGAAGGCAAGACTGTGGGAAAACATCAGTGATCAACACTATTTTGGAAACCAGAACAGAACCTGATCATGTGAAGAGAGAGGGATTTATTGATGACAGGAGAGTGAGTCTGGTTGAAACTCCTGGCTGGTGGAAATCCTTCAATCCAAGCGATTATTCCAACATCTCCAGACTGCAGCTGATTCGCAGGATTTTTTTGATGTCCCCTGGACCTCACGCGGTTCTGATCGGGATTCGGGCTGATTCTGCGTTTACTGAACCTGATGGGAGGTTTCTGGAGGAGTATATGGAGCTGCTGGGTCCCAATATCTGGACTCACACCCTCGTCATCTTCACTAGAGGAGATTTAATTAAACGAGAAGACATAGAGCAGCATATTCAGGAAGAGGGCTCAGCTCTCAAGCGGCTTATTGACATATGTGAAAATAAATATTTAATTTTTAATAATTCAACCAATGACCGAACCCAGGTCAAAGAGCTGTTCGATAAAATCGAAGGAATTGTGAAGAAAAGCAAAGGCAAGCACTTTAACATTGACTTGGAGAAAGTAAAGAAAGTCAACGAGAAGTGGGAGGAAATTCAGACCAGAGCTAATTCTAGAAAATCCAGAGTACAGAAGGAGAGGTCAAAGGTTAAAGAAAAAGGTAAGATAAAGATTACAATCACATTTACAGTAGTTCAGTGAATTGGACAGGTGACTCATTTATTTTTCTGATTGTTGTTGGGATAAAAAATATTAATAGATATATTTAAAGTGCCCCTATTATGCCATTTTAATGTGTATGCAAGGTTAAAAAACACTTTAGTTCCCTTGTCTGTCCGTCACTATGACGTTATGTCATGACGAAAGACTGGGGTCATTGACTTGGGAGTCCTGATTCGCTCTGGTATAGAGAAAACGCCAATCAGAATTAATTCTGAATGGCTAGTGGAATTTGCATGCAAAGCGGGTTTAAATAGGCTGCAGCTGCATCCACTCTTTAGATTTTGCTTTGGAGCCGAGAGCTGCCCATGTGTAGTTCTCTAATTGAAAGCAGTGCTGTTTTGTATAGAGATTCTAAGCGGAGGCTGTTTTTTTGTGGCGTTACGGTGCGTGTCAACGGAGTTCCTGTTTCCACAGCAATTTCCTTGGGCGTCTCACAAGGTTAGCAGTCTCTGACGCGGTTTAGAGTTGTCTTTTCTGAAAGATGCCTTTTCAGCGGTGTCTTTGTCTTTCTGGTTGTGGTCACTATCTCTCTTCTAACAACGGCCACGATCGCTGTTTTCAGTGTCTGGGGCTCCAGCACGCTGAGGACGCTTGCACCGCACCGGCGAGAACGGTCGCTGGCCCGAACAATGTGAGAGATACGCTTCCAGCTACGAGCTCGAGGCCCTCTCATAACTCCCGTGACAACAGCCCCGTTCAGATCGCCCCAGCCCCAGCATTTTGTTTGGTGGACAATCGCTAGAGGATTGGATGCCGCTCACAGCATCAGGGGACTGGTTTTCATCTTCCGGGAGTGAAGCCTCAGCCGAGCTGCCGCCCTCTGGTGCAGCTCGCTTCGAGTCGGACTTGGAAATGATTACTATGCTCTCTGGGGCTGCGGAGAACATCGGGCTCGAGGTGTCAAAACCTAGCAATCCCGAGGCTTCTCAGCTGGATGATTGGTACCTGGGGTCTGGCCGTGGTTCACAGCCGCGTCCAGCCCCGGTGCCATTATTCCCCGACGTGCATTCTTCATCCTCTGTCCTGACTACCCTTGACGGGGGAGCAGTCAAGGGATACGAGGGCATTCCCCAGGTTGAGCGGGCTGTGGCGGTGCACCTGTGCCCACACAGCTCTGCCACCTGGTTGTCTCGTCCTCGCCTCCCGTCCGGCCCCTGTAGGACTACGGCAGCCCTGGCTGCTAAAGCCTACAGTGCGGCGGGACAGGCTGCTTCCGCTCTTCCTGCCATGGCCATCCTGCAAGTCCATCAGGCCAAGGCACTGAAAGAGCTAGACGAGCGTAGTGCAGTCCCGGGGTTGATGCAGGAGCTGCGCTCCGCGACCGACCTCTCCCTCCGGGTGACAAAGGTCACAGCGCGGTTCCTTCGGGCGGACGATGTCCACACTTATGGCCCAGGAGAGCTACCTTTGGCTTGGCCTGGCTGAGATGAAGGAAGCCGAGAAAGTTCGCTTTCCCAACGCCCCGATCACCCAGCCTGTTCAGCGACACCATGGAGAACTTCGCACAGCAGTTCTCTGCGGTGCAGAGACAGACCGAGGCGATACAGCACATCCTGCCCCGGTGTGACCATCCAGCTGCCACCCGTCCGCCGCAGGGCCAGTCCCGGTTTGCTCATCCCCTAGGCCGCCCTCGCACTGTGCAGGTAGCTCCGCAGAGCGCCCGACTACGTCGAGACTTCAGCATTGAGCTCAGCGCAGGCGGGCAGCCCCCTCCCCATCTCCAGCGAGCACTAAGCCCTCACGAAAGGCAGCTAAGTGGCCCTGAGACGGGAGGCCCCGAGAGGCGAGTGATTTGTTCTCGGGAGACGGTGGCCGCACCGCTCCCTTCACCCGAGGAGGGCCGGGTGGAGAATCTTTTGTTTCCTTTTCTTGCGTTCCGCCACGGGCCTCAGGGCCTCCCCGACTTCGGACAGTCCCTCCGGGGACACACGCAGGCGTGCAGTGTCGAGTCAGTCCGCTGCTCAACCCAGGCCTGTGTTCCGCTGCACCCATTCTGGCAAACTGGTGACTCCATTGGTTCCATTGGCGACGAGACTGGAAGCGTGGGCCACGCTACCCAGTCCATCCAGATGGCTCCTCTGGACGATCCAGTTCGGCTATGCGATTCAGTTCGCCCGGCGTCCTCCCAGATGCAGCGGCGTGCTCGAGACTGTGGTGGCAGCCCGAGATGCCCCTGTACTGCGCGAGGAGATTGCTGGCCTCCTGGCAAAGGATGCAATAGAGCTGGTCCCTCCTGCCGAGATTAAGTCAGGGTTTTACAGCCCGTACTTCATTGTGCCAAAGAAGGGCGGTGGCCTTTGGCCCATCCTGGACCTGCGAGTTCTAAACCGCGCCTTACACAGGCTGCCGTTCAAAATGCATTCTCAAATACGTTCAGAGCCAGGATTGGTTTGCAGCGGTCGACCTGAAGGACGCTTACTTCCACGTCTCGATTCTTCCTCGACACAGACTGTTTCTACGACAGATGCTTCCAGTCTGGGCTGGGGCGCTATATGCAAAGGGAAGGCAGCTTCGGGGCTCTGGACAGGGCCCCAGCTGCTTTGGCATATCAATTGCCTAGAGCTGGTAGCGCCTCTACGTGGACCGCACCCAGAGCTTCCGTAGCTCTGAGCAGCTCTTTATCTGTTATGGAGGTCAGCAGAAGGGGAAGGCTGTCTCCAAGCAGAGGTTGGCTCACTGGATAGTGTATGCCATCGTCTTGAGTTACCAGGCCAAGACGAGCCTATCCCCTTGGGGTGTGCGCTCACTCCACCAGGGGTGTAGCGTCCTCCCATGCCACAGGGGCCTTGGTTTACATCCTCCAAGCACCCGAGGTGCTCAGACTAGGCGGAGCAGTCTGGCACTAGGCCCAGTATCCAGGCGAATGGATGCCAGGAAAGGTCAGCCCCTGTACTGTGATAGGTGGCCGCATGTATGATTCCCTGCGGGTAATCTCATGCGATGGTTTTCCACGAGAAAGCTTCTCGGTTGGTGAGCTTGTGTCTTCCCTTGGCCCGCCTATGTGCGTCTAGTCTTTCCCCCTGTGGGCGGAACTAGACCCTTAGGCATATGCGTATGTGACAGTGCCCAGTGGGACATTCCATACTGAATACCGCAGTATTACCTCCCTGCGGGCAGGGTGCGGTGCGGTGCTCCATAGCTCTCCTCGGAGCGCTCCCCTCGGTCTGCCAAACTGTAACAACAAAAAGAAGGATGTGATCAATCCTCGTGAAGGTCGAAATACCTTCTCTCTAGAGTTTAAAATACTCTCTAGTTCAGGAACACACAGTTTGGCTCCCTCCAGCTGCAATGACCTTCCAGTGGTCCCTACGGGCGCATCATCCACGACGACTAGCTGTCAGGTCATGACGGGGCTCTTTCGGTGATAGCGTTTTCCATAGTGGACCCCAGTCTGTCATCACGACATAACGTCATAGTGACCGACAGACAAGGGAACGTCTAGGTTACCTATTGTAACCCCCATGCCACAGGGGCCTTGGTTTACATCCTCCAAGCACCCGCGGTGCTCAGACTAGGCGGAGCAGTCTGGCACTAGGCCCAGTATCCAGGCGATTGCATGCCCGAAAGGTCAGCCCCTGTACTGGGATAGGTGGCCGCAAGTATGATTCCCTGCGGGTAATCTAGTGCGATGGTATTCCAGGAGAAAGCTTCCCAATTGGTAAGCTCGTGTTTTCCCTTGGCCCGCCTATGTGCATCTAGTCTTTCCCCTTGCGGGCGGAACTAAACCCTTAGGCATATGCGTATGTGACAGTGCCCAGTGGGACATTCCATACTGCATACCGCACATTACCTCCCAGCGGGCAGGGTGCGTTCCTCTGTAGCGCTCCTCAGAGCGCTCCCCTCGGTCTGCAATCCTCGTGAAGGTTGAAATCCCTTCTCTCTAGAGTTTAAACTACTCTCTAGTTCAGGGACACAGTTTGGCTTCCTCCAACTGCAATGACCTTCCATTGGTCCCTACGGACGCCTTGGTTAAGTGTCTTGTGCAGGAGCGGGGGAAGGTTGTTACTTGGCCAGCGTCGACGACTAGCTTTCAGGTCGCGACGGGGCTCTTTCGGTGACGGTGAATGAATTCTGATTGGCGTTTTCTCTATACCAGAGCGAATCAGGGCTCCCAAGTCAATGACCCCAGTCTGTTGTCACGACATACCTCCATCAGGGAACGGGGGTTACAATAGCTAACCTAGACGTTAAATAAATCAATGGCTAAATAAATCAATGAACCTAAAAAAGGGTGAATGGGTGCGTAGAATACGTTACGTGACCGTGGGGAAGTGAAAGGAAATGCCGTGCTGACGTCATAGACGCCGGCCAATTCAGCGCTGCCTTGTTAATTGCGATTATGAAGATACAACACTGGGTTTGTTTTGCTTCTGGGCTGAGGGAATAATGGTGGCGGGGGCTGGCGATTGGTAAGTAATTGTGGTTTCTTTCGCTTGGATTACTTTGGGGGCATGCAGCCTTGAATCGGAAGCTACAATCTCTCGTGGTGATTCATGCTGGCTGGCTGGAAAGAGCGCTGAGTTCTTTTGGCGTCTCGCTGGGGAAGTTGTGAGCCGTGTTATTGTGGTCTCTGCTAGCCGCCGGGCTCTCGGTTGGGCTTGAGGCAGTAGCAGTTTGTTGTAAGGCAGGCTGGAGGATTGGAATTGTGGAATTGAGGAATGTTAGGCAGACGAGTCAAAGCAAGACCTTGGGTTTGTAGGGTGTGACTTTTGGTCGTGCGATCCGAAGAATGCGATCAAGACGAGATGTGGGAACATGGAAGCTGGGATATTTTATAGTAGAGGGAAGTGAATTGATTGGTTGTGCTTGATTAGAGAATCGGCTGCCAGCCGCGGGTAATTACTACGTTCACGATCCTCTCGAAACCATGTTTTTTGCAAAACATATACTTTGTTGTAAATGATGCATATGATGAGCTGAAGTCAGTTGAGGTGTCAGCGCTGCGATAGAAATGTGTAGCCTTGCCGTACAGGGATGGTTTTGTGGCCATACCCCTCCTCCACTAAATGAGAGGGGGAAAAAACATCAGTTCAATCAATCAGTTCAAGTTAAAAAATGTCATGTTTTCAAAATATGAGATGACATATTATCCCTCAAAATGCCAGGGGAAATAATATGTTATGCTGAATTTTGTCTCGCGCAGCCAGACCTTCAGACTGACGGCTGAAGGTCTGGAACTTATAGCGGCTTTCTTTGGCTGAGGCCCGCCCATAAAGCCGTTTGACTGACATGTCAAACAACCAATCACAGTTCGTGTCGTTCAGCGTCACGATTCGGAGCGTGAAAATGCCCCCACAACAACAGACCGGCGTGCAACAAGTCATTCAGCATAGAATAACAAAGAAGGAGAAGGAAAACAAGCAGTAAATCATTGATCTGTTCGTGCACGTATAACAACAATGGCTTCTGCTTTACCACATCTTATCAAAACACCGAGTAAATCAGTAGGAAACGTATGCAGACTTTGTTAAGACCTTCAAAGCATCTAAATCTAATAAACACAGATTATTTCATGGACACGACTCGAAAGACAAAGCTGAATTTACTATTGTGCTGGAGAAGTTTATTGGCGTTCTTCATGACACAAGTTTGGCGATCTGCACGTCTTGCCGAAGTGTACTAATGAGGTACAATAGT
>JAUCNO010000044.1:80165-99308 GCA_032353835.1 Enteromius viviparus
TATTTATATATATATATATATATATATATATATATATATATATATATATATATATATAATTTTAGATGCGATTGTGATAATTTAACAGCACTAATATATACACTATTATATACTTATATACATATATATAGACTATGTACATATACACACAATTTATATCCTTAAAATATTTTTTTATGTTTTTGCAAAGAGGTGTGTGTGTGTGTATATATATATAGTATTATTATTATGATTATTGATTGATTTTATTTTTATTAGTTTTTTACACATTTTATTTAAATTTTTAAATAATGTTCTTTATTTTTTTGCTTTAGAAAATTCCTTTAGTACCTGGTCTTTTATGTGTATGTATTTATTTATTTATCTCATTCAGCAGCAGATCTGATCTGTTCATCTTTTGCAGGATCTTCTGAACCACATCGAGAAGGGGATGGGCAAGAATCTGGCCTTCCGCTGTTCTGATGCAGTAAACGCCTCGGTTCAGTCGTCTCAGCAGGGCATGATGGGTATGTGAGAACAGCAGGTCCTGGTCAGACACAGTGACCTGTGTTTGATATTTAAACACCAGCGGGTGACGATCCTATTAATAGACCATCTCTGATAATGGGTGAAGTGTTGCTAATGTAGTTCTTTGCAAAGGTTAGTATGCACTTGATTGTTGTTATTCGGTTGGTGCTGAAGCACAGAAGCAGTCACTGTCTGGAGAGTTTATGCAGGGATAAAGGAAGTTTCTAATCTACCTGATTATTGTGCTTTCAGAGTGTCTGAAGCCCCTGCTGCCCTCTGCTGCCCAGAGCCAGCTCCACATACTCATTCCCAGCAGGAAGTTTGAGCTCAGCTACGACCTCAACTGTGCCACGCTCTGCTCAGACTTCCAGGAGAACATTGAGTTCCAGTTCTCTTTAGGCTGGACTGCACTGGTCCACCGCTTCCTAGGTCCGGTCAACGCCAAACGTGCCTTGATGCTGGTGGATCAGACCCTACCGGTATAATACATCAGAAATCTGATCAGATACACGGAGAGACCTTCAGCCCCATGTTTGGTCTGACTTAGGGATGCACAATATACCATATTTGCTGATATCTGATACACTCTTTACATTGTGTGTGTGTGTGTGTGTGTGTGCGCTGTGAATATTTATTATGCATAAATAAATTCACACACATGCATGTATACATTACAAAACAAATGTTGTTTATATATTAAATAGATCTATATATAATAGAAATTATATAGACATATGTAAACATTAAAAAAATATACACTGTATGTGTGTTAATGTTATGTAAACACTTTTATTTTGGATGCAACTAATCGTTTGACAGCACTTATATATCTATATATGTATTTTTTGATGCTGTGGTAACTTTAAAATATAGTTTTAAAATGTTATATTTGTGGATGGTCTGAAGCAAAAGAGGTGTAAAAATCCTTAAAAAGATCTTTCAGAGCTTGTATAAAATACCAAACATATTACACATGAATTGATAAATATTTTTATATTTATGTAAGCTATGGCTTCTGACCTATAAATCAAAACATACTCTTTATGACATCAATTACTGCTTTATTTAATCAGAAATATTTTCATTGTAAACCATTCTGATAATATCAAGCATCCCTTGTTTTAACGGTCTACTGTGTTTGTTTTATGACTCAGCTGACGGCGCCGACCACCCCTTCCGCCCCAGCGGTGGTTCAGTCTCAGGTTCCCACAGCTCAAGGTCAGAATCAGCAGACGCTGACACAGGAAGAACTCATGATGTCCATGGTGAGCAACCTGGCCTCAGTCACCTCCCGCACGTCCATGAGCGTGATCATCGTTGGAGGAGTGGTAAGAATTGTCGCTCATTAATGCTTTAGAAACCTCACCTGTCTGTAGCTTCCACGTAACCTTTCAGACCTTGATTAGCTTGTTCAGGTGTTTGATTAGGGTTGAAGGAAAACTCTCCAGGACTGATGTTCGCCACCCCGGTGGTTGTTTAGATGTCCACTTCCTTTCTAATTAGGCTCTTCCTGGACCGAAGCTGTAATGAGTTTGATTCCTAAACTGTGACCCTGGAGCACAAAACCACTCTCAAGTCGCTGGGGTAGATTTATAGCAATAGCCAAAATATGTATGGGTCAAAATGATAGATTTTTGTTTTATGCCAAAAATCATTAGGACATTAATTAAGGATCATGTTACATGAAGATATTTAGTAAATGTAATAATGTAAACTTAATTTTAATATGCATTGCTAAGAGCGCAGTTTTGTGAGTGAAAAGTCTAGCAATATAGGGTTAGGGTTAACAGAGATTGGTCTCTCTATTAGTTAAATCTTTGTTGCATTATATGCGAGTCATGATGGTTCACAAATGGGGAAAAAGCACTTCTTATATTTCCCCCCCAAAGTTTGCATGCCTGCAACTCAATTAAACCAAATGGAGTCAAAATCTAAAAGGATATTAAGGTATATTATATACTCCTTGAGTTACACCCAACTTCTGAGAAGATAAAACAAAGTGTTTTTCCGTTTTGAATGCCCACCATTGGCATATAATTCAACAAAGATAGCTAAAGATTAGACGAATAAAGCTATCAAAGAAGCAAAAGCTTATTTTGCATCTGCTGTAATTTGGCTCCAAATCTCATTTTGACCTTGTTTACAAAATAGTCCATTGCTCAGTATATATTCATCCAAATTTCCTGTGCACCCTCAAAACTCTCCGAATGATAGATGATAACTTCCCGTGAGTGTAAATGAATGAAAAATAAATCTCTTTATCTTCTGTTAGGTGTGGCGAACCGTTGGCTGGCGTCTGATCGCTCTCTCCATGAGTCTGTACGGTGGGCTGTACCTCTTTGAAAAACTCACCTGGACCACCAAGGCCAAGGAAAGAGCCCTGAAGAAGCAGTTTGTGGATTACGCCACCGAGAAACTTCAAATGATCATCAGTTTCACCAGCTCAAACTGCAGCCACCAAGTACAGCAGTGAGTCCATTTGACATCAGAGTCTGGCCCGTGATGAAGTGGTTGTCCATATTTGTGTGCAGAAACACTCCATGCAGTCATTTTGATAGAAATACACTGCTATTGATTGCATTAAGCTCTGCACATGCAAGAAAACAATGTTAACGTGCTCTTGTGTGTCTGATACAGAGAAATCGCCAGCACCTTCGCTCGACTCTGCCAGCAAGTCGACATCACCCAGAAGGACCTGGAGAATAACATCCAGCGGCTCACCGACAAGATCCAGAAGCTGGAAACTGTACAGAATCGATCTAAAGTGCTCAGGTCAGTGTTTGAGCTATTATTAATGCTAACATATAGACTCCATATTTAACAAATGGTTCTTGAGGCTTTTGTATTTCTGTTAAAAAATGTGAAATTTTCCATTTCTCTTATATTGATCATTTTGAGGTGTTTGTAATAACAGACACATTTCCTTTCTTAGACATAAAGCCACAGCTCTGGAGAAGCAGTTAGAGGATTTCAGCTCCCAGTACCTTCGTCATCAACCCTGAATCTGTTCACTCGGACACTCGGCTCCTTCCAGAAAGTGATGTAACTCTTGAATACTGTACGCTCTTCTGTTACGCCCTGCTGTTTTGGGAATTCTCAACTCACCAGATGTTGCGAGGAATGCAAGAGGGAAAAAAAATTACTTGTTAACTGTCAAATCTGGATGCTTGAATTAAAGCTGGTTTCAGTGCTGCGTTTTGGTTGAGGTTTTTCTGTACAGAGATTCAGTGTCACTGGAACTGAATTTAACACTATTTTGTGAACTGTGAAAACTGCCCTGTTAAGCAAAACAAGTTGAAGTTAGTTTTGCTGTTCAGGTTCAGCCTTTATTAAACTTTATTTACTTATACCCAGCCTTTTTCACAGAGCCTTTTTATTCAGAAACAGAGTTGGTGTCATCAGACAGGAAATTCAGATTTTGTAGATTTTCCTTTTGATCACAAAGCCTATTTTATAAACGTTCCTTGGTAGCAGTTTGAATCAATATAACTGTTAAAATTCTCATGAACTTGCTGTTATTTCTAAACTTATGTAAATGTAATACCCTTAAAATAGGTTTCTCCTGTATAATAAAAAAAATATATAATAAAACATTAATAAATTGTTGTATTACTGTGTTCAAGTAACAAAGAAGCTTTACATTTTGGATAGTGCACTGTTAATCCCAGTAAAAAATCTTTTACGGATGGACATTGAGAAAGATATTTATGTATGTGCATACATACACACAGTCACACATACACACATACATACATACGAATCCAAATGTAAACCATGTGTCGGTTTCTACGGTTAAATTCGCATTTTAGGGTCTTAATATCACATTTTGTGGTAGTTTAGAGAAGAAAAACATCAGTGGCATCACTTAAAGTAGCCCAATTTCGCGGGGAATTTGATTGATTCACTCGGTCTCGCGGGCTTTTTAATCCGGCGCGAGCAAAAAGGAAGTGGCGCGAATTTCTGAGGCAAATTTTGCACAGACATTAAAATGAACATAATAATGAAAAATATATATTAGGTTGCATTTTCTTTACAACAAGAGTTAAAGAAAAACAGGACGAACATTGGATCTTAGAAAATGAATCCGGTAAGTGACGCTGTGGACGGAAGTGCATGGTTTTCGCTTCTCTCGTTCCCTTAAAAGATAAAAGTTTAGACCATTTACAACGGATTACATTTAGTTTTCACTTGAAAACGGCATGTAATGTAACTTTCTCAAGATAAACAGCCCTAACATCCAAATATAAATAAGTTTTAAGAGACAAACACATTAAGATGTGGTTAAAAGTCTTTATTGGTTACAATATCAGTGTATGGCAGCATTATCACCAGGTTACTTTACAAGTACGAAAAAGTTGAGAAACAAAATGTTATTAAAAATGATTATTTGAATACATGGCACTGTGAAAGTACACAAGGCACCACACTTCTGGTTTTATCGGCTCAAAAGAAAGCAGGAGGGGGAAAAAATAAAATTATGAAGCAAATCGAGCCGAAAGTATGAGTACTTAAAACATTGGGTTGAACATGTATTGTAATACTAAAATGCTCTTTTGTTGCCAAGTTTGAGTGGTTTGGAAATAATTGGTATATGTATATATATAAAAACAACAACAACCTAAACACATTTAGAAAAGTCATCCATGGTTTTCATTAAAGCTCTGAAAGACTACATCAGCATTTCAGCCACTCTTATGGCAGCAACATGTTAAAACTGCCGATTTCAGCTGATCCAGAACCAACCACTCAAATCTTCAACATGATCATAATAAAACAACCACAAAAAGAATCACTGATTGGCAATCTTGCAACCTCTACAGTACCAACAATAGAAATCTGACTTAAATCTAACAAATACTAATAATACCAGCATAATTCCTGTTTAAACTGAATTCAAAAGTGACTTCTAAATGAGACATTATTACCAAAGACAATCCCTTTTCACAGTTAATCATCATAAAACTCAAACATAAAACTAAAATCAGTTACTTTATGGAGCAATGAAAGGGTTTTTAATGTATCTTCATACTGAAAAAGGACTTCTTACAGAAAAACAAATACGTGTTTTAATACCTCAAAATAATTTCAAGCTGCTTTCCGATTCTCTTTTATATAAAAAGGTAAAGTAAAAGAAAGATTTTAAATGCTTTTCACAGTTACATGACGTGTTAAAAGCATTAACAATGGCACAAATATCACCGTTTTAATGAGGCTTGTTAAGCTGGTTACTGACAAGCATCTCAAACCAGCATCAATCTGGCAACCGCAACAAACACAGGCACACTGTCAGAACCGATGGCACTTAAATATGGCGAAAATTAGTAAACGGCTTCATCGCTCTGATCTACGTTTTTTGATCCACAGGAAAAAAAAATAAAAAATTAAGCCTAATATAGTGACTTGTCAGCTGTTTAGCTATCCTGACCAGGTAGTGTTCTTCATTTCCACCTGTTTGCACACATTTACATGCTGAAACTGAGAGGTCGTCAAAACAACAACATCAACAAAACTTAACAGTCTCAACATTCGAATGAATTAACACCAATAAAAATATTTATACTGTTCAAGACGACCCATCTTTGTAACACTGCAACAATTCAATTTAAGTGGAGGGTTTGTGGCCATTTCTAATTTTTAAAAATGGAAAAAGCGAGTGTTATGAATTCATTCAAAGCACAGATTTCTTTGTAAGCACCAAGAGTAGGAATTTATACACTAGGATTAGCTATATTGTGACCGCAAGTATTTAAGGCTGAAGTTCAAGGGCAGATCGATTATGAATTTCGTCAATCAAAGCGAAACTCTTAAAAACAAGGCGTCAAAATGCTTCGAAATGACACATTCAGTATCAAAGCTGCGAGAGAATTCAGCGCCTTCTTTCTGAACACACTCAAGCACCAGTAAAAGATGATTTAGTGGCGTGTAAAAAGGGGAAAAGAGGTTTTAATCTGCATTTAAAAAAGAAAATGTGTTTTAGGCTTTTGTTTTCCAATGCACAAAAAACGTGAGAAAATTCACAAACTTTTTGTAATACAGACTGTTTGCAATATTCCATCTAGTTTAGCGTCGTTTTCTATGTACAACAAACAAACAAAAAAAAATGAAAGATTAATAAAAATGTCATGGGCCAATGATCGACTAGAAAAATATATACATGAACACTATGTATGTATATACTATATGGTATATACATACACATAATGCTGTACATATATACCATATCTATATTCATATACATGTATATTTACATATTACACAATGACACTTTAATAATCTCTTCCTATTACTCTCCTGTGGCCGGCAGTGTTGATGGGCTTCTCCACGGGATTCATCTACTTACTGGAAATCATGTGTAATAACTGGAATACAGAGGAACTGCTGTGGAAAGACGTAGAAACGGGACTGAAGGAAACAGGAGCCGGAGATTTTGATACCGCTCTTAGTTCCAGATCCGAAGGAAACTGTCCCATGAGCCTGTGGCCACAGCCATCCCGTCATCAGGTACTCCTAAACAACTCACTCTGTTGTCATGACCAGCCAAGACACCTGGAGAGAGAGAGAGAGAGAGAGAGATACAGGTTACCTTAATGCATAGGAAAAAAATGAAACCA
Source organism: Enteromius viviparus (assembly GCA_032353835.1). Classification (NCBI taxonomy): domain Eukaryota; kingdom Metazoa; phylum Chordata; class Actinopteri; order Cypriniformes; family Cyprinidae; genus Enteromius; species Enteromius viviparus. The sequence continues at coordinate 87,284 of JAUCNO010000044.1, forward strand.
AATCATAGAAATATACAAGCAAATACAAATAATTAAACCATCAAAAGACTAAAGCATGCAATAAAAAAAACTAAAGCAAATCAAGCATGCAAATTAACTAGGAATGCACGATATTAGAGTTTTGGCTGATATTCATTACCGATACCGATATTTAGTTTTGAAGCAACACAAGGTCTCTTCTCCTTATGCATAGATTATACACAAATTAGTTAAATTTTTTAAATTTGTTATTTGAGTAAAACCGTTATTTGTAAGAATTAATAAACCTTATTCTTTAATGAGTACACTGAAAGCTTTGAAAATTATTATAATAAATTCAATCTACAAATATTTCCGTTTTTTTTAGACAGATGCAGCTGAAACATTTTATTTGTGGATATACCATTAATAGATAGTCTAAAGCAAAAATTTTTATATATATAAAAATATATATAAATATATAAATATATCTTATATATTTTATATATATATAAGAAATAATAGCAAACCATATAAAAAAAATAATAATCATATATATATATATATATATATATAAGATTATTATTTTTTTTATATATATATAAAAAAGATATATTTTTTGCAAACCCCTCCCCCTTAAAACACATTTTTGCACGTGTACAAAACACACTTACATTTCCAGCATTTTCACACTTTTGCAAGGGTAGTGAAAAACGTTTTGCCATTACCTGCACGTTCGCCTTTTAAAGTGTCCCAAACATTGCAGTTGAAGTCGTCGTATCCGGCCAGCAGGAGGCGTCCACTCTTGGAGAAGGCCACAGAGGTGATACCACAGATGATGTTGTCGTGAGAATACATCATGAGCTCCTGATCGGCACGCAGATCAAACAGCCTGCAGGTGGCGTCGTCTGAACCCGTCGTGAAGGCATTTCCGTTCGGAAAGAACTGCGAGGGTAAACAGCCCAACTCAATACAACCGAACTTTTATGACATAATACACGCCACCCAATTTAAACAAACAGCGTGATTTTAAAAGTCAATGGAAGTACTTACGCAGACGGCATTTATATCAGAGACGTGGCCGGTGAAGGACTGCCTGCACATCCCGTCTCTGATGTCCCACAGCTTGGCCGAAGCGTCACAGGCTCCTGACACGAATGTTTTTAAATCTGGACTGACCGACAGACTCATGACATCACCCGTGTGTCCCGTGAAACTGGTGGTCTGCTGGCCAGTCTCAATGTCCCACAATGCACTGCAGGAGCAAAGTTAAACATGGAGTCCATTTCTTTCAGTCAAAACCAAATGCTTTTAAAATTCAAAGTGGTGATAAATATGTCCTGTAGCATCAGTAGAGCATGAGGATAGCGATGTAAAGGTCATGGGGTCAAATCCCAGGGCATGCATAAGCTTATAAAATTTTAGATTCCATATCTATATATCTATATTTACAATTTTAAAAAATCTAAATACAAACGGGAAAAACAAGTTATTTATAGTTAGATTTACATTTAAAAACTGGAAAATAAATATGCAAAAAAAGTGACTTAAAATACATTAATATTAAAATTTCTAAAGTAAAAAAATAAGCCAAATGTGAACCTGCCAAATAAAACAGTGCATACACCATGTGTAAACTACTCCCTGTGTAAACTTACCATGTGGTGTCACCAGAGCTGGTGATGATCTGATTGTCATCAAGAAAACGACAGCAAGACAGATAGCCTACAGAAGCATTCATAAATAAATCATTGATTAATTATATATTGAATAAGGAGCTTGTTGTGAGTAAGCTAAGATAGAACAAAGAACCAAGACCATATTACTTTAAATCTCAGTAAACATTTCAGGTCAAAGAGGTTCATCTAATTAACCTAATTATCATCTAATTAAATAGAAGGGACTCTACCTGTATGTCCAGCCAGTTCTCGGTTGACCCTGACGTTGCCCTCACGGGTTTTAAGGCTGTAGGTGGAGCAGATGTTGTCCAGGCCTCCACAGGCCACGTAGTTCCCCGACGGGGCGTAGGCACAGGTCATGACCCAGGAGGAGCGCAGGGGAATAGCATGCATCTGCCGGACAGAGTTAAACACTTACAGCAATACAACCAGCTGAAGCTGACGTCCTTTGATATCTTATTCAGATTTGGAGAAATGTAGCATTGCATCAGTGTCTTTGCAGTGAATGGGTGCCGTCAGAATGAGAGTCCAAACAGCTGATAAAAACATCACGATAATCCACAGCACTCCAATCCGTCAGATAACATCTGGAGAAGACTAACTAAAATACAGCCCATAATCCATAAGATCTCTTCCTCCAGTGAAAAAGTTCATCTCCTGTTGCTTATTGTATGAAAATCCAGCAACATATATGAGTTTTGGCTTGTGCAGCTGTCTCTCCTGATTCAGAGCAGAACACTTAACACTGGAGGTAGAGTTATTATGGAATATAGACTCATATTTTAAGTAAAAACGTCTTAATGGCGCATTTGTTTTAGTTTGAAATGTTAACTGATGGACTAGAGTGCTGTGGATTATTTTAATCAGCTCTCATTCAGACGGCACCCATTCACATCCATTGCTGAGACACTGATGCAATGCTCATCTACATCTCCGATGGCCTGAGGGTGAGCACATATTCAGTACATTTGTACAATTCCCTTATAGAGCACGTTTTATCTGATTCAGCCCATGAACATGATCACTGCCTATATAAATGAATGCATTTAGCTCTCTGATAATAATTAACATTATTATATTTTTTCCCCGGTGTACACGGCTCTAGTATCTCATTACCTTGTTGGTCGTGTACCCATCCCATATGATCAGTTTGCCATCTTGAGAGGCACTGACAAGTAACCTGAAAAAAGAAAAGAAATGATAACCATCCACGCTGCAGCAGATCTATTTTTCAATCAACGAAATGTAATTAATACGGGACACAGATGGGATTTGAGCTACATGGTGAGAAAGGCCTTATTACAGCTCCACGGAAAACGAACACCAGGGTCCCAAACGGTATTTCATGTAATATTAATCACGCAGTTGAAAGGAGACCAGCCCAGAGTGTTTTTGAATCTATGGTCAGAGACACACACCTGGAGTCGCTGCCCCAGTGCATGGCGTAGATTTTAGCGAGATGACCTCGGAGCGTGCGTCTCGTTCTCATCTGTATCCGCCCCACTGAGTCCAGACTCGCTGTCATCTAGCACAGGAGATTACACATCACACAATCAACAAACATTTGAAGTGGATCATAATAGTCCAGAGTTATTGTTTGGCTTTTGTTTTAGTTAAGACAGCTTGATGAAAGGTTATGATCCACTTTGAAATGTTGACTACTGACTTATGTAGACCTATATCTTAATTTTCAAGATACAACCATGCCGTTTAATGTCAATTAACAACTAATTATACATTTATAAATCGCATGCAGGACAGTGCAATCAGTAATGATCTGTCTCATACCTGCGAGAGTGTGGAGTCACTGCAGGCTTTTCTAGCATCCTGAAAAACAACAACAACAACAAATGCAATCTAAAGACACAGCACAGGAAGTGTGTAGCTTGCATGGGTGTCCCCTCATATATTATGAGCGCTTCCTTTTGTTGCATGTCGTTCCAAACACTTACCCGGATCTGGTTGCGAAGCTGTTCCGCTTCCTGTCGCAACTGTTCCAACTCACTCATTGTTCCTGGTTGACCGGCACCCGAGACCACAACGTGCTGGACCTGCGATCACACGATGACATCATTCATACACTGCTTGCACCTGTCAATCAAATGTCGCGCTAGGGATGCACGCAATCACGAAATCCCTTAAAATGCAATTACAGACGGCCCAGCTTCCTTTGACTGAATCCATTCCAGAAACTTTAATTACATGCGCAGGCTGATCTGAGAGCGGTGGGAAATGACGCTGAGCTCAAAGGGTCTTCAAAACGCTGCCAAATGCCACCCATATGTTCACTGACCTTTCCGTCTCTGATGTTTCGCTCACCTTTGATTCCACATGAATGTGTTTTAATAAATGTCTATAGTATTTCAATGTTAACTCATTAACACAATATTAACTCAAAAGTCACTAAAAATCAACTTCAAAAAATGACCAAAAGTTCAGAACATTTAAGATTTAAGTTTTTGAAAGATCTCTCTCATGTATTGCATTTATTTGATCAAAATTACAGTAGAAATTATTAAAATGTTTTATAATTTCAAATAACCATTTTCTGTGTGGATCTATGTTGAAGTGTAATTTATTCCTGTGATGCAATGTTTCATTTTCAGCATGATTACTGCATTCTCCACGGTCTCACAATCCTTCAGAAAATAGGCGTTACCACATGGTTATTGAAAAAAAATAAAAAAATTTACATTGAATTTTCAATAAAAATAACTAGGTTATGAAATATAACGTTATGAAATAAAATGACTAATAATATAAAGTTATTGGTTATTCCGCCCAGCTACTACCAGACCAACAAAACCCTCAATGTTTTTAATAGCAAAACCATCACGATAAACTTTTAACAATACACCTCTAATGTTTCAGTTTTGGCCTTTATTTAATGCGGAGTGATTTACAAGCAATTAGATATTGAATATGTTTCGTTAAAAGTGTTGCTCATCAAGCAAACCTTTTTTAGGGGGCATGAGCTGATGAACAGCTAATAAGTCAATTACAAAATTGTAAAATTAAAATGATTTCCTTAAAAAAATAATTATAATAAGAGGATTATATATTTTACGCAACTGAAGACCATAAACGTGAATGTGTGTGTTGGTAAATGATTGAAATATTCAATTAAATATCAAGAAAGATGAAAAATAATATTTTATGTATTATGTATTTTATTATGAGCTCAAAAGCAGCCTGGGTATATTTGTAGTCAACAATACATTGTGTGGGTTAAGATTATCAATATTTCTTGCCAAAGGATTAGGATATTAATTAAAGATCTGAACATTTCAAAAAAAATCTCAAATTGTAATTTTTGTTCAGTAATATGCATTGCAAAGGACTTCATTTGGACTTTAAAGGTGATTTTCTCAATATTTTGATTCGTTTAGCACCCTCAGATTCCTGATTTTCAAACAGTTGTATCTCAGCCAAACACTATTCAATCCTAACAAACCAGACATCAGTGGAAATACTATTTATTCAGCTTTTATATGATTAAAAAATGCCCTTATAACTGGTTTTGTGATCTAGAGTCACATACTGGATCAACATTTTAGTGTTCAAATGGATTTTAATGAACAAATAAATCACTAAAATCAGCTCTTGAAAGCCTGATGTCAGAAAACAGCTTTTCAAGACAAGTCAGTGAAATTCAACTTGCATATCTGAGACGCATGAATGACAACCTGCGCTTTTATTTAATTAGAAAACATTAAAAACAAATGCAAGTGAAAAGCAATTCCTGGAAGCAATTGCCTCTTATTGCCTCCTGGGAAGAGGAACTCAACAATATTACACACAAATGACAATAAATTGTGATATGTGTGTATATATATATATAAAATTAAATCACCTAATACAAACTGAAATCTGTAATTATTTAGCTAAAATAGCCTCACACTCCATTCTAACCTCCTGAAAATAAGGTAAAATTAACCTCTAGGCCTATTAACCAACAATCTTTAGGATCATTGCATCAGAAGACTGTATCAGAGTAAAACAACATATAAGGCCCATGAATAATCACAATAATTAAACATGGCAGATATTAACATCCACACAACTTAAGCTAAATCAACACAGACTGAGATTTCAGCGAGGTAAAGTGAAAGTAAAACTATTAGCTTCTGCTCAAACAATCTCAGCTATTGGTGTCCTTCACTAAAAACTTGAAATATGATTTCAAAATGAATCTCTGAAGATATAGGTTATGAATACAAAAGAAATACATTTTTTCCTTCTAGATAAGACTTTGATTTAACAATGTTTACTATAGTAACTCGAGATTGTGTGTCGATCAAGGACACGATATGACAACCAAGCTGAGATTTAAACCCACTACCTTTCATTTATCACACAGATATTTAACCACTTAACCAGACTAGCCATTTAGATGATTAACCAGTGTCAGGAAACACTTAACATGTTAAAACCGCTGGAGTTCAGACTCAACTCTTGAGGATATCGGGCCTCCTCCTGTTGCCTCTTCACTTTCAACCATAACTAGCAGAATATAATTGAGCTAATTAGCTACTAAATCGAGTTCCAACCCGTCATTGGCCCCCAAAAACAGTACGAACAAGTCCAGCGGTGTGAATAAATCACCGTTTACGAGCTTTTTACAAGCAGGAAATAGACGAGAAAAGAGAAACACGGCGCGCGATTGTTTTCCCCCCTCTCACCTGATCAGGCTGGTTTGGGCAAAATCCGCTTCTTTTAGATGTCTTGCATGTTGATATACGCACAGATAAATTTCAAAGCAGCAGAGTTAATTAGAAGTCAATTTTAAACACATTTAAAGGGCCACGCAGCCCTCACGCAAACTGAGAGGCAATTTTCGCCAGCAATCTCTTCACCACACCCATAAGGGAGCCGGGAACATGGCAACAGGCGCGGCGTAGGGGTCAACCGACATACACCGCTTGTCTACAATACGCTAAAATCACAGCGTAAAAGCACACATTTGATTAACATGTGTTAGATATAACTAAAACTACGATATACATGCAAATTGTGTGTTTATCGTGTTAGTAGAGTCAGAACGGTAGCTGTTAGCGCGGTCGGTTTCCCCTGCAGATGAATGGTACAGTCCGTCCGCTGCCTCAACAAAGCGCCTGAAGGAGAAACAGGAAACGTATCCGCTACGTGTTTGCGTCTCACAGGGAAACTTACATTGTTTTGTCGTAGTAAAAGTTGCGTTTCGGCTCGTAAATGCTTGCAGACATTCGTACATTGGTCTAATTTAAAAGTCAAATATCATTTACGTTATTTTGCCGCTTTATAGACATGTACTGTACTATGTTGTGTATTATAGACAAGTGGATTGAGAGGCAGATCAACATAATGTGTGTATTTGTACTTTATACAGTAGAGATACACGATTTGGGGAAAATGCTTTTATTTTATTTATTTTATTTATTTTATTTAATACTTTAACTATTAAGATTTTTTTTAAATGTGATTTGCAAAAATGACAATTTTCTGTACTTGCTTGTAGATTTGGATAAAATCGTGTGATTATGTTATTACAATAAAAATAATAATAATAAATAATAATTGTTATTATTACTACTAGATTAAAAAATATTAATATAGGCTGCACAATATTTTGAAAATATTGACATGGTTATAAATAATAATAGTTATTATTATTATTGTTAATACTACTACTGTTGTTAAATAAAAAGACAAGAAATATTAATATTGAAGAAAGCATGCAAATTTTGACCTAAGTGTGATTATATTAATGTAGGTATTAATAATTATTATTATTAGCGTTACTACTACACCTAAATAAAAATATTAGAATTACTAAATAAAAGCAAAACAAGAAATATTACTGGGCTAGGGCTGCACAATTTGGATATCAATTTGGCTACACAATAATAACATGTTATTATTATTAATATTATTATTATTAATAAATGAAAAAATAAAATAAAATTTCTAAATCACTAAACAAAATGCACATTACTATTATAATATTTCACTGTGCAATAAAAATATAATATATATGTATGTAATATATAAAATAACAATTTTAAGTGTAAAATTACTATATTAGTATTTATGTGCATTAATTTCTTCATTTTCAGAGTTACACCGTCAGACTTTTATTTTGATGGAAAACCTTCACTGTGAAACATGCAAAAATATTTATTATTTTTTTAAGCCGTATCATGATTTTTGTTTTATTTCGATTAATCATGCAGCTGTATATTACTATATAAACAAATGTTTGCACATGCACACAAAAACCACTAACATAGAAACGCATTGCACCAGAACATACGGCACATTATCATTATATTGTATATTTTAATCAACTCCCTAAACAAAAACTCAGTTTCCAAATTTATGATAATGCACTCGCATTCGGAAATGCTTAATATTTAATGGCATCAATGAAAGTGAGCAGTGGGTGTAGAATCGATGCAGTGAGTTGAAAGCGATCTGTTCTCTGTCAGAGGACATGGTATGGGGTCTTTCAGGGCTTTACCCCTCTTAAAAGGTCTCAGGATTTCGGCCAGATGGGATCACAGCTGCGCTCAAATTGTTATTATCAACATCAGAATCATATGTCATCTCTACAGGGAAATACAATTGTCAAAAACACTACATGTATTCTAAAAATCATAATGCCTGTGAAGGGAAGACAAGCAGGTCGCCAGAAACAGAACATCAATAGCATGATCTAAAAAAAGATGCAGCTGCGGCTATAAATAGACGTGTTAATATGGAGAGGATACCCTGCTTTTGTTGTCTCAAACACAGGCATAGATCCAAATGTGCACTGAAATGAAATAGTAATGTTAAAACAATCAGAAAAATGAATGCTAATCATTTATTTTTAGAGAAGGAACAAAAAATGTGTTAAAAAAAACCAAAACTATTTTATACATTTTTCTCCAGCAAAGCTGCAAAGATATTTATTATAGGAAGGTGTACAGTATGTACAGTACTGCGAACACAAAAGGCAAAATCAGAGCTGAATTCATCACTAGATATATCTCTAGGGGAGGCTAGTGGTTGCCATGGTAACCGGCACAAAGGGTGACTGACGTCAAGCAAGGAGGGAATCCAGAGCAATGCACATCGTTCACATGCTAGAGGAACTACACGCTTTAAATGATCGATTATAGATTTTACTGACTATTACTTCATATGTCAGGCTTTACAGGGTTTAAATGCTAATATTAAAGGGTTACTCCACTCCAAAATGATGATCAGCGGTTATGAGAATACAGACAGAAAACAAAAATGTAGTCAAACTTTATTCAAAGATTCGGTACTGTAACGTCACTGTAGCGCCATTTTAGCAGTACGAACATTCATACGCAGTTCTGTGATATTCTTGTCTTGTATTTACTCTTTGTTTTGTCCAGAAAGCATTGCATCTAACACAGAACTACGTCTGTTGATTGCTTTCACCAGATGCTGTCCACTACGGTGACATTACGTGCCAAATCATAAATAAAATCGTTATTTTTGTTTTTTTGTTGTGTTAGCTTCATAATAGTTGGGTTGAAGCACTGATGGATCATATAGACGACGTCTCTTCATCTTGACAGTGGTAATTGTTTGGCAGTCAGTGGGAGAGTCACAGATTCTCTCAGTTTTTTATCAAAAGTATCTTAAATTATATATTATATATTATTATATTCCGAAGACAAACAAAGCTTTCTCATAAAAGCTTTGTTGGTGATTAAAAAAAAATTCAATTCCATCATTAATTACTCATCCTCACGTCGTTCCAAACCCATAAGACCTTCGTTCATCTTCTGAACACAAATGAAGATATTTTTGATGACATCAGAGATCTGACCCTCCATAGACAGCAACAGAAACATCAGTCCATGTGACGTCAGTGGATCAACTTCAGGTTTGTGACGCTACAAGAATACTTTTTTTTTTGCACAAAGAAAACAAAAATAAAATAATTTACTCAATCTTCTCCCATGATTCTCCCATGAAACGCATATGCTTTCCTCTTCACTGTAAAAAAATGGCTGTTTAACAGTAAAAAGCTGTAAAAATGTTACGGGAAAAAACTGTTAAATGGTGAAAAAACATAAATGGACATTCCCAGAATTACATTTCTAATTTAGTTTGAATTTGATGTTTTTTCTTTGAAATAACTCTGTTTCTTAGTGTTTTCTTATCAGCTCTGTTTATTAGGGTTGTATGTTACATGTAACATTGTTAAATGAATGTTTATTGTATGTTTGAGTTTAATGACTCTCATTGTGATGGTGTTTAGTGACACTGAGCTCCATCGTGTGACTTTCTCATCATCACCTGCATCAGTGTATATTAAAGCTATAAAACAGATTTCAGTACTGTAATAGGTTGGGATTATATTAACATTATATCAGTTCATGAAATTACAGTATTTAACTGTAAATTTGACTTAAAACCGTAAAACCTAAATCGTTGTTACCGTATTTGTTATGATCACATTCCGGTAACCGCAGCTGCCAATGTTTTACCATAAATTTTACAGATTTTTTTACAGTGTTGATGTAAACAGCTGCAGATTATATGTGCGTGCTTTCACCCAGATGTAAACAAGCCTGATTACGTCAAATACGTTAAAGCTTGTGTATGCGTTGTCAGTTTTGTTTTCTTTGCGCAAATAAAAGTATTCTACCAGCGTTGTAACTGAAGTTGATGTCACATGGACAGATGTTTTCACTGTGTTTCTGGATCATGTGTTGCTGTCTATGGAGAGTCAGATCTCTGATGTCATCAAATATGTCTTCATGTGTGTTCAGAAGATGAACGAAGCTCTTACAGGTTTGGAAAAACACAAGGGTGAGTAATTAATGACAGAAGTTTCATTTTGGGTAAACTAACCCTTAAATATCATTGGACACTGCGTCTGACATTTTTGCCTAAAATGTCGATTATGTCTCTGAATCTTTTGTCCGTCGTTAATAATTCGTATCAGGTTTGATTTTCTGCGTTGTCATATTAATAGAAAGCATTTTGACAGGAAAGGATGACAAACACAAAAAACCCCTTAAAAAACGCCTACGAAAACCTTTCCTCGTCATCTCAGTATTCATCAGTCTTTGTGATGTTGCAATGAGATCTGAGCGTACTGGACCTCAGCTTCCTTTTCAGAAGTGGAAGAATATTCAGTGTGTGTAAATTTACTGAAATGAACGCAAGAGTACTGAACTTCCTCCTCCTGAGAAACGGACTTTACTTTCTCCTCCAGGTCAAAGGTCACAGGCAGTGTTGATTCATTTTCATTCTGAAGAAAAGACAAGTCAAATGTTAATTTTAGAAACACATCAGTGTGTTAAAACCCGGGTCTGGTTTACCTGTTTGCTTTGCTCTTCACATCTTTTGAGGTTTTGTTTTTTCGCCCTTCTGTACAAGAAAGCATAAACAGCAGAAAACATGACTGCAGTTGAGATGAACGTGAAGAGACGTGAAGAAGAGCCAGATCACAGACTCACATCATCCACAGAACAGCGCAAACCAGCAGCAGGACGACTGGAATCAGGAACGACCACAGCGTTATAATTCCAGCGCTCTCATACGCCACATCTGGACAAATAAATCAACGATCAGAGTCACATATTCTTATGGAAGCCCATCTGACCTGATATAAATGTCCTTTTCTCTCAGAACTGCAAGATAAAAGTTAAACTTGTGAGATATTGACCTAAAGAAAAGCAATGGTGTGTTATAAAATCGGAATTGCGTGACATGAATTACAAATTGTAAGAAAATAATCTTTGCCCCCCTTGGAATTAGACTTTAACTCTTTCCCCGCAATTAACAAGTTTTTACTGAATAAGACCCCTTAAATGGTTAATTCCTGTTAAATTTACAGGGAAACACCGTAAACTGAAATTCCCAGAATTCCCTGCATTGCATTTTATTTCTTTTAAATAACTATGTTTCTTCTTAGTTTTTTGTATCAGTGATGTTTTTTAGGGTTGTATGTTACATGTAATGCTTATTGCCCATTTTAGTTTAATAATTCTTACCATGATGGTGTTTAGTGCTTGTGTGAATGACACTGAGCACCTTCCGTATGTTTTACTGTTTAAAAGCTACTTGTGATGAGCTTTGGTTCATCATGTGACTCTCATAACCTCCTGCATTCAGTAGTTATCACTGTATTCCAAAGGTAAGAAACAGATTTCACTATTTTAATAGTTTGGTATATTAACATTATATCAGATATTACGGTGTCTTATTAGAAATCAAATTACAGTACTTAACTGTAAATTTAAAATAAAACTGTAAAACTATTGACAAAACAAAAATTTGATATTATATTTTTCAATTTTTTGCCGTAAAAGAAATGAAGGTTTTACCGTTATTTATCGTTAGAATTTCGGCAACCCCAGCAGCCGGTATATTACCAT